>JAESUZ010005144.1:0-426492 GCA_017311185.1 Proteles cristata cristata | reverse complement strand
AACACAGCCTCTTTTAAAAAAATTATATATTTATCTTGAGAGAGACAGAGAGAGAGTGAGCAGGAGTGAGTGGGAGTAGGGGAGTGGCAGAGAGTGGTGGAGAAAGAGAATCCTAAGCAGGCTCTGTACTGTCAGCTGGGAAACCAATGCAGGGATCCATCTCATGAAACTGTGAAATCATGACTTGAGCCAAAATCAAGAGTCGGACACTTTTCTGACTGAGCTCCACAGGCGCACCATCATAGCCTTTTAATTGGAGGTGATACCTCTATTAAATACTACAATCATCCAAAAGCCTTGCTAGATGTATCCTCCAAAGGCATTGGCTATAATAAGTCTGAGTCACATACTATAGAGCTGACTCAAGAAGCAAAAAGCATTTCCTTAGACAATTCTTATGCTATATAAGCTTCATGCTATCCACAAGGTTCAAAATTAAAGGCCTTGACTAACTCTCGACTGTTGCCATTGAGTCTTGAGTCAACTCTAATCTCAAGCACTTGATTCTCCAATATCAGACAGGAAAATATCATTGTTTGATCCAACCAGATAGTCTTTGGGAGCAACAAGGCTACTTCTTGGTCTACCCAAAGATGCCAGAACAATGTCTCTCAATGGTGTTACCTTCCTTTCTGCTGTGGAAAGAAAAAAAAAAAAAAAAAGAAGAAGAAGCATCATAAATAAGCATTGGCGGGCGAATTTCAATAAGAGTGAAAAGAATGTTCCTGGGGGCATGTCTCACCTTTCAAGCACCGAGTTCTGGGAAAACGATATAGATTGGACATGGACAGGAGGTAAAACCTATAGGCCTTTTGAATATCTAAAATGTTTTCTTTTTTTTTTTAGATACAATCTTCCCTATATTTTTCAATTTCAGTGTTATTGTTTTCTGGTTGCCTAAAAGGTGTTTCCCTGCCTAAAGCAATTGTTCTGACAATAGAAAAATATTGAGAACTATGTATTCACTTGTCTATTGAGAAAGGAATTCAGTTTTCTTGAAACAATAATAAAGAAACACTGTGACGCTCTGTCTTAAACCCAGAAGTATCCCTGTCCCTATTACCTCAAGTCTTGGAGAAAATAGAATGAGTATATGACCTATTGAAGCTGAAACTTACAAAAGTAAATAGAGTTTTAGCTTTTTGTCCCAAGCTCTCAAAACCCTTAGATCTACTCCAAACAGAACCATCACAGATTACCCCCTTGTGAACTGACCATGCAACTGGGGATCTCACCCTCTGTCTTTCATTATGCTCTTTCAAATATGGCTAAATATAGTTAAATCAGTAGGCATTTAACACAGTACCCCCAACCATATCATCATCATGTCCCAGTGGCTTCTCCCTGGGATAAATCACATGAGTCCCTACATGAACTTTGGCTCAGAGTCTTGGTTTATTGTCTATACCAGCAATGTAAGAACAATATTGACACTATTGGAAGACACCTTATCATGTATTATTAACCACAGAAAATCAACTTTTATATTCATGTTTCCCAGTTAAAAAGATAACAACATATCATCACCTCCTGGATTTCTATGCCAATAAGAGATCTAAAACAGAAAATTTTTCAAGTTTTTCAGGAAATTATCAGCATCAAGACAGAATTTTCTTCATTTCTTCTCTCTAGTATTGGTGGAGTTCCATATATCACAAAGTATCCAGCCAATCTTATTAGTCATGGTACATGCATTAAATCAGCAATATCTACATGAGGACTGTCTGATAGCTAGATCAAACCTTAGATCAAGCAGCAGACTGTTGATCTTATATTTCTGACTGAGACATTTGGATTAAGACCCATGAATGACAGAAATCAATTCTACATTCTTTTTATCTTTTTTAACTTGGTCTTTAAGGCTATGATTTTACGAGTATGTTGCCTTAAGGGTTTTTACTATTAAAGTGAGATTTTAAAGTTTTTCTTCTAATCTTGATTCTTTGGATAAATCAAGAGGATAAAGAAAGTTTTTGTGGGGGTGTCTGAGTGCTGACTTCGGCTCAGGTCATGATCTCACAGTTGGTGGGGTCATCTCTGTGTCAAGCTCTGTACTGACAGCTCAGACACCTGGAGTCTGATTTGGATTCTGTGTCTCCCTCTCTCTTTGCCCCTTCCTGACTCATGCTCTGTCTCTCTCAAAAATAAAATAAACATAAACAATTTAAAAAAAAAAGAAAGTTTTTTTTCAAATCTGTAGATATCAATGTTCCCTTTTCCACTGTCTCAGGGTAGAGACAAGAACCATTCTACTTAATACCAATGGTAGCAGAACCTTGGCTAAGAGGTTACTGTCTAAAACTTTCTGGTAATTATCAAGTCAATACTTGTTTTCTCTATTGTCAATTATTGGTTTTTCTCCAGAGACTTCAATGTTTGTAGCCATTCACTGGTACATGAATGAAATACAACTGCAAAGACAAAAGTCACAAGAAGACATGGTGACAGCTCTCATCGAGTTCTAGACTGTTGTGAGCAGCAGATCTGGAGTTCTGAACACACATAGGCACAGTTGAATGATGAGAGAGTCTCCCTGTTAACCAGAAGAGATACCCACTGTGGCTCTCACATTCCCCTGGCTTCTGCAGCTGTTCCTCCCCACCCCTCTTGCACATGATCCTCTATCTTACAACTACATTGCATCAAATCTCTCAATAAAATCAAATTGCATAAACAATTGCTCATAATCACAAAAGGGTTTTACCTTTTCCTAAAGCCAATTTTGAGCACCTATGCCTGATATTAGCTAAACTTCTACCAAACTTCCATAGAGTTTTGTAAGCAAGACAGAATACTTCTTCAGTATTTTCACACTGTAGTGCTCTGAATGAGGGCTTATGCCTAGCAGTGCTGTTGAATTCCTTCTACATATTAGTAATTTCATTTATTCATACTGTTATTACATGTTTACAGTTTTCAGTTCCATTTATTCAACTCTTTTCTTTATTATTACCAATTGTAGTTACATGATATCTTCTTTACACAAGACCTTCTGTTTTCAATAAATATTTTGCCAAAACCCACTTTTATCTATTTGCTTTATTATACTTTTAAGCTGGTCCATAATATCTCTAATGATTTTCATTCTCTATATTAATTTGTTTACTTCAAATGTGGCTTTTGTATTCTTTTATTTCTTCATTTATTCTCCCTGGTGTCACCCAGGTTCAATATTTTGCAAAATATACAGTCTAACCTATTAGTCATGGTATGCGAACTAAATCAACATGAAGTTTTCCAATAACTAGAAAACATGGATTTGGAAACAAGAAGTTATATGGAATAAGAGTTTCTCTATTCACCTATTTCTAGATGAGCATTAACAAGGGAAGTGTCCTATTTTTGATCTATTTATATATATAGGACATATGTATAAGTTGATGAAATAGGCCCTTAAGGGAACATCATAGAATTAAAGAAATAGAATAATGATCTGTGACCTTTTGAGGGCTTTTAAAAAACAATGGGACTTCTTTTTAGAAAAACACACATAGGTACCTACTTATACCTAAATATTTATGTTCAGTTTTAGAGAGTGCACAGATTCATTGAAGTCAGTCTTGCATGCCTAAGAATATACAAAAATCTACTCTTATTTTGCCTAGAAGAGCCCCCAACTATTTATACCATGTACTTGTTTCTGTTCTGCAGCTGTCTTGTAAGCGAATTTTTTCATCTTGGATTGACAATATATGAATAGCTTAAGCAAGTGTTACCCAGGAAGTGCCCTATGTGTGTTCACTTCAAAAGGCTCAATTAATATTATAGTAAATATTTATTGATTCTCCCTAGAATTCATGGCACTATAACACAAAGGCTATTTGATTTAGGGTTCTCCTGTGCACATTTGGGCAGAGATTGATGAAAGACTTTGGTTAATTTAAACAGAGAACTTCTTTTATATAAACCTTTCTTGTAAAAATAGAAGTATGCACATTTAGAAGTCTACATTAACAAAATAATTAAATCATATGGCATGATTGAGATAATCTGATGGATGATATTTCTCACTCTGCTTTGTAGATAAGGATATATTTGAATAAGAGAAAAAAGTCACTCTAAGCCCCACTTACCTATCTTTGTCACTTTTAAATTATCATGTTGCTCTATTTTTTGACTATGTCAGTTATAAAAGCTAGTCCAAGAAAATGAACTTAGACAAAGAAAAATAGAGAATGGCTCATTGACAGGTTTCTTTTTGTTTATATAAAAGACACTTAGATACCCAGTTTAAACCTAAACTGTATATCTTTGCAATTCCCACTTGTCTGACTCAATACTGGGAAGGCCAGTGTGTAAATGAATAAGAGTCTAGACAGATATTAAGGAGAAAACCATCACATGGGTAGAGAAAATCTCACACGTATCTTTGCTTATCATGAATTTTGCATCAGTAATAATCAGTGCCAAAGAAGGAAGGAAAAACAGGTATTATTTGGAGCACTGAGAGACAGGACCTCTTACCTTGGACATTAGTAACTCACGGTGTACAATTACAATGGTCACTAGGGTTCAAAGGGTTATTGCTAGTAGAGAAAATATGTAATATGTAGATAAAATATGAAAGCAATCTAGATCAGAAGAGGACAACAGGACAGATGCTATACCAAAACCAGAAATAGGTGATAAGGATTAAGGAGTGCAATTGTGATAAGCACCAGGTGTTGTATGGAAGTGTTGGATCACTATGGTATATACCTGCAACTAAAATTACATTGTATATTGACTAACTGGAATTTAAATAAAAACTTAAAAACAAAAGAATGTGTGTTGTATTCACACATGTCACACACATATAAATATATAGGGAATAATCAGGGAATTATTCTTGCCATTCAAATAATTGCAATGTAGTTGCAAAAATAATTAGATTTGTCTAATGAATAAATTTACACTCATATAATATACTACTCCTAAGAAATAATGAACATGTGAAAAAAATCTTTTCTTACAAGAAAAGTACGAAACAATAAATAGTATATTTGATATACCAAATCATGCCAATGTAGTAGGAGATAATTTTGGAGATATTTTGGTGTAAAAACAACAAAAAAAATAAGTTCATCTTGATATCTTGAAACTTATCAATTGTACAAATTTTGACAAATGATTTATACCCTATGACTCTCACTTATGGGTATAGTAATTTTACAGAGGGTTTTGAAGAATTAAATAAAACTGTAAATGTGCCAAGAAAAATATTAATTTCCTTTGCTTTATAGCAGGGTGAATCTTGGTACCTAACAAATGTAGGGAATATCTATATGCACTACTTATCCTCTTTAATTATATGTGCCTGTGATAACCAAATGAATGATGGTGTAAATGGTATAACTGTTTGGATATATAAAATCAGCTTTTTAAAGTCATTTGTTCAGAAAATATTTACTTTGCACACATTAGGCAGTGTGCAAGTTGTAAAGTTAAGAAGGGTTTTTTATTGGTTTGTTTTTTATTTTTAAAAATAGGTAGGACTCTATTCTCCTGAAGGTTGCAATTTAAGGATAGACACGGACATTATAAAAATGCAAAAATTATCTCTTTAATTTAAGACTCTGGTCATAATTCTGCACTCAACCATAATATAATAACAGGTACCTGACAACTAAAAAACACTGTTATAACATAATGGAAAGACACCACACCACAGTATTTTAATCCCTGGGAGTAAGGAAGTAAACAAAGTGAGTCTTAATTTTGCGCCAGTTTATAGTCTAGAGGCACTGTCAAGAGTAAAGAAAGAAACCAAGCAAAGTCCAGGACTCTCTCCAAGATGCTTCCTGACATGAAGAGACAGAGATCAAAGTTCAAACACTAAGTGTCTGGTGAAGATTTTATTCAATGAATGGCTGAATTAATAAATAACTTTGGATTTTCTGTCTAGGGGAAGAAATGGAAATCTCATCCAATGCTTTTTAAATGAAGTATAATCTATAGAGGCATAAAACAGGAGATAGAGTTACAAGTGAGAGTTGGTAACTTTCAAATTTTTTTGTACAGCATATGTTTTGGAATTGTTTAAATTTTCTAGTTATTTTCCTCTGAAGATGTTCCAGTTTGTTATATTCCTTTTAAAACTTGGAATTTTAACATAAAACAATGATTTAGCTCTGTTTAATTGGGATATGACATAGTAGTTTCTAGCAATATGTTTTCATGATTTTAAAGGTTAAATACTCTTGAATTCAATTGCAGAATCTACCATGAGTCACTTCAAATAGCTCTTCCCCTTAAATGTTTCTAAATTGATATCAAATAATATAATGGAATCATAAAAAATAATTTACAAAGGATTATACAATATTAGCATTATATAGCTTGATACTAATTCAATTCAACTGACAAAGACATATAAAAATAAACTTGGCAGACTAATTCTTGCCTCCAATGCATGCTAGTAGGGTAACAAGAATCATAAATGAATAATTAATTGGATAATACTAGATAATTCTCAATAATTTATATTATAAAGGAAAACAAAATAATATATTATAAAAGTGGAAATAGCTGAAGACCAATACTTTAAACTTGTATATTTACTTCAGAATACTACCAGCACCCAAAAAGCTACCCTCTTGTCATGTTTTCAATAAATAGCAATATAAGAAGTATTTTACTGTTTTTTAAAATTTTTAAATAAAAAGAATTATATGAAATGTACTTTTGCATTGATTATTTTTGTCCAAAATTTTTTTGAGAATTCATTGATATTTTGCACACAAATATATATCTTCAATTATAATTACTTATAATGTCCCATAGTTTAAATATATCAACAGTTAATTCAATTAGAGATGAACATTCAGGCTCTTTTTCACCTTGGCTTTAGTAAATAGTATGGCTATGAATATCATGTTTAATGAAATTTAGTGATGGGGCTCAATTTTAAATAAAATCTTAGGTAAGAAGGTGGTGTTATTACAATAAGATTTATATGATGAACTTGTTACTGCTGCTGCATAACAAATTATCTCAAAATGTAATAGGTTAAAAAAACATTTTTTCTGCAAATAAATTTTGTGGAAAATTCAGACATGGCATACTGGGGTAATTTGCCCTCTGCTTCCCATCTCAGACCTCAACCTAAAGGCTCAAAGGTTAGGGATGGCTGGATATCTGAAAGCTGCACTGATTTAGAGATTCACTTGCATTTATGATACCTGGGCTGGGATGACTTGAAGACTGCTATTGCTGATTCTAATATATATAAGTGGACTCTCCATGTGTCTTGCTTTCCTCAAAGCAATGCATTCTCACAATAATTGGACTTACTGCCTGAAAGCTCAGGAGCTAAGCTCCAGCCTAAAAACCTCAGATGTCATACAGCATCACTTCTGGTACACTCTATTGATCAAACCAGGCCCTTGGTTCAGGGGGCCAACGCATTGATATATCTCTTGAAGGAATGTCAAGAAAAAGAGGGTGGGAGGCATATTTTAAAACCTTCTAAAGTCAGACATGAGAAACTTATTAATTAATTCAGAGGAAGAAATAAGTGTAAAATCTCTAAGCGGGAAACCAATTTTAACTTTTTGAGGAGGGAGAAAAGTCAGAATGCCTGAGAATAGTAAAAAAATGAGGAGTAGTGGGCAGAGGCCATATTTTTTTAAAGAATATTTCAGGCCGTTTTGTAGGATGTAAAACATTTGGATTCTGTTTTAAGTTCCAGCTATTGGAAAACATATAAGGTAGAGGCATTGTCTTATTTACATTTTAACAAAATAATCTTTTTTTGGCAGCCATAGAAATAATCATTTTTAGGGAGGCAAGAGACTAAAAATCTTTTTATTTTATTTTTATTTGTTTTAAATGTTTTATTTATTTCTGAGAGAGAGAGGCAGCCTGAGCAGGGGAGGGTCAGGGAGAGAGGGAGACACAGAATCTGAAACAGGCTCCAGGCTCTTAGCTGGCTGTCAGCACAGAGCCCGACGCGGGCTCAAACCCACGAACCATGATCTCATGGCCTGTGCCGAAGTCGGACTCTTAACCGACTGAGCTACCCAGGCGCCCCCTAAAAATCTTTTTAAATAATACAAGTACAGGGCAGATACTGTACTAGGGCTAGGTAGTGGCAGTAAACATGAAAATGTGGAAAGTCGATATATGAATTTGATCATTTTTTGGCTAACTCTTGCTCATTCAATATTCAATTCTGGATAATCATTGTCCTTGAATTCTATTCTATTATTTCTCTACCAACCTATATCAACCTGGGATAATTTAAGAATTCCTGTGCTGGCTTAGGAATTCATACATGCATCTGTAATTTATTTAGTGTTATGTTAAAATTATCTATGTGTGTATTTGGACAATAAATCTTAGGGTCACTAAGAGTAGGAATTTGGTCCTACCTGAATTTGTATCCCTCAGATCAAGAAAAGTTTAGTAACTGAAAAAAATCTATATGCTTTTAAAATGCTTAAATAGTTTAGTTAATAATAGCTGCAATTTATATTTTAATGTATAATTAATAGATATCATAAATAAATCCTTTGGTTTAAAATTTAAACCCCTAATAGGATTACAAATTTATATATATAATGTTTTATACTACTTTTTGTGAAATAATCAACTAATTAGGAGATACATTTCTTTTGTAATTATTAATTATTTCTAAAATTATTGCCAACCTTTTTTTTTGTGGTTTTACATTGTTTCTATGCAGTTGAGCATTTCATATAGTGATTTCAGAACCTATAGAGAAGAAATAATTATTTAAAGTAAGCAATGCCAATCAAATTTTACAATGTTAATTTGGAATATTGATATTGTGCTTTTTTTAAGAGATGAAATTGCATCTATGCATGATGGTGTATTTAATATTATATGAAATTGAACAGTGAAAAATAGCAGAAGTCAGAGAAAAATGAAATTTTTTATTTATTTGATTTGATTTGATTTGATTTGATTTGATTTGATTTGATTTTATGGCATTTCTTTTATAACGGCATGGTTTAGGCCAGTGCACATATGCAATAAATTGGTGGCCCTAAAAATGAATTTAACACCAATCAAAAGGAAAGACAACTATGGAAGTGTACTATTTTGTGGTGTACAACAACTAAGTCTTTAGTCAAAACTGAGAATGTTCCATACTTTCTTTCAGTCTATTTAGTCCTAGTGCTGCCTTGAGGCAAAATAATGGATCAAAGGAACTCTCAAAGTCATCCCAAGTCTATAATCAACCAGAAAATAGTGCAACAGTTTCCTAAGGCACTACTACAAGCACAAAAATACCAAGTTGAAAACAAACAAATAAAATGTTGAATTAAGAGAATATAAAAAACAGGCAAATCTATTTTGGTGAGAAGCCACTTTAAAAAATTATTCATTTACTTATGTATTTTTTCATAGACTTGTTGAACATCTTCCATGTACTATATCCTGGGCCATAAATATGAATAAGATCTAGGTATTTCTAGCTTAAACCCATGTGCTGTACATAGAACAGATGACAATATATGTAGTTCTTTGACATTTCTCCTCTCTAACCATTACTTAGGAGTTTTATCTCACTCAACTGCTGTACACAAATCTAGAATCCATGCTAACATTAGATAGGGGAGATTTACTTGCGAGCCATAAAACAAGACAAGCTTGCATTTGATCACATTGTTTTTGTTCTCTGGCCCAAGAGTCTATGTTCTTAACCTTGTTCTAGAATATCTAATTCCATATCCCTATCACCATGTCTGAGTCTCTGCTATCCATTGTTATACCACTATTTCTAAGTTATCTTTGTATGAATATATATAGTTGGTGCACATTCCTGATGTTGGCCCTATATTAGACCTGTTGGATTTTCATGAATAGTTCTCCTATATCTCTAGATTTCCTTATGTCTCAATTCTGAGTGTATCTATTTCCTATGGTAATCCTTTACAAAATGTAAAAATAAATGTTTGAAATTTGTTCACTCACCACAAATAGAATTCTTTCAAGGACTTTTGCACCAACAGAACAAATTTAATGATTAAACAGAAAACAAAAAACAGCCTATAGAGATTTAAAACAGTTTAGGAGAATATTCTAGATAGCAGTGTAGCTCTAGACAGTATGGATGGTGAAATAAATAACCACCTCCAATACACTAATTATTCCTATTTAAGGGCTTGTCAGTACTGAGAACGTATTTATATATTATTTGTAATTTGCTGATGATATCAACCATTTATTTATTACATTGCTCAAATGGAGCAGATACTCTCTGAGATCATGAAGGGAAGGGCATGAAGATTAAGAAGGCATGAGAGCTGCTCCTCAAGGTCATAGGAAAAGGTTGAAAGATTAGAAGCATAAACAAATGAGCAAATAAATATAGAAATTGATGCATACAATACTCAGGATCTATGCAAATGTATATGAAGCCATAGAGGAAATTTTTAAAGGAGTTTGGAGTCTCATTGTATCAGTGACAGTTGATCTGAAGACTAATATGCTAGGTGGATAGAAAGATAAAGGGCATCCTAAGAACATTAATCAGAAAGTTCAAAAGCATAAATACATGAACAATCATGAAAGGGTTATATTTTAGAACTGTTAGAGATGTGAGAGGTTTATAGAGAAAATAGGGGTTGAACATAAAACTCTAGAGAACACTAATTTAAGGCTTAAGAAGACAAGAGAAAAGAAAAGCATTTTAAGAATAAGAGGTGAGATAGAGGAGAGTGATACCGATGTGCATGGAAAATATATACATTTTGCGAGAAAGCTATTTAAAAACTTTTCACTTTTTTCTCTGGGGAGAGTAGCAGAAACCAGTAGACCAGAAGATAAGCCAGAATAATTGCAGTCAGGTGTTTATCAAAGAAGCCTCTTGCCTGAACACTGAGGCAATGGATGCTGTCTATGCCTCTGCCACTCTACAGATCATTGCCCATTTCCTTTGTTTCTTTTGCTTTTTTTTAATGTTTTATTTATTTTTTAGGAGAGAGAGAGAGACAGCGTGAGCAGGGGAGGGTCAGAGAGAGAGGGGGTCACAGACTGAAACAGGCTCCAGGCTCTGAGCTGGCAGTCAGCACAGAGCCCGACGCGGGGCTCGAACCCACAAACCGCGAGATCATGACCCAAGCGAAAGTCGGACGCTCAACCGACTAAGCCACCCAGGCGCCCCTGCCCATTTCCTTTGTGTAAATGGATGTTAACTAACAGACTTCACACTTTGAAAGCTTAAACTCATGATGCATCTGCCACCTTTTCTACTTATTTACTTTGTAGTTATCTTGAAGACTTCATCTTCCTTGTAAAGTATTTAGCTTTACCTAGTAAAGTATTTACCTGTTACCTAGTAAGTCTCAATGGTAACTAGTCCTTGCTCTATATATTACAATAAAGGAAATAATGATTCCCTTGCTGTTTACTATTATTGTTGCTGTTATGGATTTGAACTTTCTGTTTCTGCAAGAGATTATCAGTTCTTTTAAGCATTTTAAGTTCCCCTTTGGGAACCATATTATATATGCTGAAGTGCATCAATATAAACTAGTTGTCCTGAAAGCACAGTCACCATAACTACAGCACCCCTAATATCTAGTAACTTTTTCAAAATAAAAATTCAGAATCCCCACCACACACTTGCTGAATCAGAACCTCTGGCAGGAAAGTCTTGCAATCTGAGTCTCAACAAGCCCTGAAGGAGTCAAATATTTAATATCAACAGAATAAAGTTCTCCATCCGTCCTGACACACTAAGTACAATCATTAATCAATCAGGGTATCAGAAGAGAAAACTGACTTATACTAGAGCAGTAGATGTACTTTGGGTGGAAACAGTGTAGACTTTGGAGTCATAATTGAAGTCCCAAATTGGCCAATGTTAGATCTATTACACTTGGCATTGTCTCTACTTCTCTCTTGGGATGTCCTATCCATTTCTCAATGATATTGAAATAATTGGGACAATAAATGTAGAATTTCTGGCACATAATGGCCATTTGATAAATAATATTATCCTCTCTATCAGAATCATCTTTATTGAGTTGTAACATTATATATTCTGCTTTTATTAAGGGTTGTACAAGGAACAGCCCCATTGGCACTGTTTCTGTATCTATTTCACTATTGTTGCTGAGGACACTGTCCATTATGTCATTCAAGGTCCCCTTATAAAGTTTTATATAAATAATATCTTTAAAAATTTGGATATGGATAAAGATAGAAAGATAACAATAAGTCTTTGTCTAGAATATGTGCTAGAGTGTTTCTTCAAAATAGAATTCATAAGTATATAAAATATTATTGGTGACATAAGTAAATGAGAACAAATTCAATAGAAAAATAAAATTAAAACATGAAATAACTATGGGTAAAATTCCAAATTTAAAATAGCCTTTGCTTAAAGATATTCCTATCTATATCAGTACTAACAATTTAATAATGAAATTTTATTTTTTATTATTAATTCTACAAAATTTCATTCACTAGGCAAATAAGTTTTCAAAGTTTTAATAAAAGAAAGCAAAACAGAGAAAGATGCATATACATATTAAGCATGATTTCCTAAGCATTACCAGAGAGCTAAAAAGCACATTAAAATAATAAATCTGACATTTTCATTTTAAGATGAAGAGACTTTGGCCCAAAAGGCTTAATCTCTTGATTGAGGTCAATTATTTAGTGTCAGAACATAGCCTGGAAATGAAACTCCCCGGTTTTGTTCAAGCTAACTTAAGTTTTCTTTGTTAGTTATAATGAAACCTAAAATAGAAATCCCAAATCTATATCTGTTGTTTTATGGAAACAACAGGCAATTCATCAATATTGTAAATTCTCTGCTTAAAAAAATAAATCATAAGAGTGGTAAGGGAAATTTCAAAAAGGCAAGTCATCAATATTATAAATTCTCTGCTTAAAAAAATAAATCATAAGAGTGGTATACGGCACGGGGCACCTGAGTGGCTCAGTCCGTTAAGCATCTGACTTAATTTCGGTTCAAGTCATGATCTCACAGTTGATGGGATTGAGGCCCTAGGGAGCTCTACGCTGACAGCGCAGAGCCTGCTTGGGATTCTCTCTGCCCCTCCCCTGCTCCTGCACTCTCTGTCTCTCTCTTTCTCTTTTGAAATAAATAAATAATTTAAAAATATTGTTTGAAAAAAGAGTGAGATACAGCAAGTTTAAATCCCACAACTATGCCCTCATCTTCCATGGCACTTGAATGTTAATTCAGAGAACAGGAGCCTTCTTTTCTTTGTCTTTCTCTTCTTTCTTTTTTTCCTTCCTTCCTTCCTTCCTTCCTTCCTTCCTTCCTTCCTTCCTTCCTTCCTTCCTTCTCTCTCTCTCTCTCTCTCTCTCTCCTTTCATTTCTTTCCTTCATTTCTTTTCTTCTTCTCTCCCTACCAAATTTCATTGAGGTATTATTCACAAATTTAATATATATATATACATCTATGCCATAAAACCTCATGTAGTTACAATTTGTGTGTGTGTGTGTGTGTGTGTGTCTGTGTGTGTGTGTGTGTGTATGAGAGAGAGAGAGAGAGGGAGAGAGAGAGAGACAAGAACATTTTTGATCAACTCTTAGCAAATTTCTTTATACAATAGAGTATTATGAACTATAATCACCATTCTATAGATTAGGTCCCCCAAACATCATTTTATAAATGAAGGTGTGTTCCCTTTCAGCCACCATCTCTTCATTTCTACCACTCACTAACCATCTGAACAAAACCATTCTACTCTCTGGTTCTGAGTTTGATGGTTTGAGATTCCACAAAGTATGATCAAGGAATATATTCAGCCATAAAAAGAAAGAAATCTTGCCATTTGCTACAACACAGATGACATTAGAAGATATTGTGCTACGTGAAAATGGGCTTCTTTCTCCAGGATTTGTGTATTACTCTTATGGCATGATGACATTTCTGCTTCCCCCACCTCCTTTGTTCCTACTTATAATTCTTTAAAATGTCTCTTCCTTTAAACCTGTAGGTTTTCAGACAATGGTTTTATATAAACTACTTCTCTTTTAAATCTGTATAATAACTTTATCTCTTCAGAAAAAATCAAAGCTCTCTTTGTTCTACTTTAGTAATACACACAGACACACACACACACAGACACACACACAGACAGACACACACACACACTCTATGACACTTCTTTGAACCACAGTTTCTGTTTCAATCTGTTCATGATCCTAATTCTGTGCTCTTGTTACACAGAATTTTATTTTTTTAATTTTTAAAAAATTTTTTAACGTTTTATTTATTTTTTTTGAGAGAGATAGAGACAGTGTGAGCAGGGGAGGGTCAGAGAGAGAGGAAGATACAGAGTCGGAAGAAAGGCTCCAGGCTCTGAGTTAGCTGTCAGCACAGAGCCCAGCTTGTTACATAGAATTTTAGACCAAAAAAGAAAGTCCTGACCTATACTAATTTACAATATCTTTTAATCAGACATAAGATCCAGCTTTTCTCATTTGTAGGCTAATATCTTATCCCTCTATGTCACCCTAAATCTCAGTAAAAATGAGTTTGAGATTCAAAATCTAGATAGTTTTCCAGTTGAATTTTGCATGTACATATGTCAATGATACCACACTTACTATTTAATATTAATGAGAATACATTCTCTAAACAAAGTAGTGAATCATTACACAATGCTGTATGTGTCATTGATCAGAAGATGGCAGTTTTATTTGAAACTTGCTTATCTATAAATTCTCCACAGCATTTCCTATGTCATGCATTTTTAATCATTAAAGTTTATATTAATTTCTTTTATACAGCAAAGAACACATGACATCAGCCTAGAGATCAGTAAAAAAATGAAAATAAAATGAAAATAAAAATGGAAAAAAATCACCCCAAATATGGCTCACTTATTCATCATTTATGAATATTTATTGAACACCCAAAAATATGTATTGCACACCTATAAAAGCATTTTTCAAGATGCCATGAGTATCAACTTAAAAGAGTAGTGCTCTCTGACTTTACTGAATTCATAATGAATAAGAGAACTGACAGATAAACATATATGTATAAGCATAGACAGAAAAACTGTTAATTTTCTAATAGTTGTCTACTTAGAAAGTGAGTTTATATAATAGCTGAGCCAAAAAATGATACTCTTACGATGTGGATGTATGGGTTTCTAAGGTAAGAAGGGAGATGGCAGAAACACTTGACCAGAGAAGAAGAAACAATGAAAGAAATTTGGCTACAATTCTGAGAAGGAAAGGGTGCTAGGTATGTGAAGAAGAGGCTACATAGTTGACTGAAAGAAGGGGTGGTGGAAATTCCTGGATGGAATGGCAGAAAGGCAGAGTAGGAATTTCTTGTTAACAATCTGAAATACTCACTTTTCTGAGATGTAAATTCACAACTGCTAAATACAAGATGGCTAGTGGATATTTGTAGAATTTAGGATTTCCTTTCATTTTTGTCTGGACAGAGACTAACATGGAGCAGTAGCCCAGAGCCAAACATGAAAATGTATGTTTCTCCATAAATCTTGAGAATAGCTTCACATTTCCAAATAGAGGAACTGAGGCAATAATAAGTCTAATTACATGTAAAAGAACAAAAAGTACCTAGGTGATGTCAGCATTACTTTCCAAGAAATTAAATGAAAGCTCTAATGAAGATAAGTCATTCACACAATACTATGAGGTAATACAGAAAAGACAGATATATCAGGACTGAGAAAAAGGGTAGGAGAATTTGAAGGTATCAGACACTCATTCCTGAATTAAATGATGCAAGAAATAGAAGACTGAAACTAAAATACCTGGAGAATGAAAAGGAGGACTTTCTGCCTAAAGAGGTAATTTTACTTAATTTCACATATATATTTGATGTCAAGCTTTTTACTGTTATCCATAATTAAATTAATACCATGATAAATTTTACCCCACAGTTTTTTCTTTGTTTCAATTCTTTTAATATTTGAGAGGGTGTCTTCTTCTTCTTTTTTTTTTAATGTTTTATTTATTTCTAGGAGAGAGAGAGACAGCGCAAGCAGGGGAGGGTCAGAGAGAGAGAGGGAGTCACAGACTGAAACAGGCTCCAGGCTCTGAGCTGGCTGTCAGCACAGAGCCCGACTCGGGGCTCGAACCCACGAACCACGAGATCATGACCTAAGCGAAAGTCGGACAATTAACCGACTAAGCCACCCAGGCGCCCCTGAGAGGGTGTCTTCTAAAAAAATAATAATAATTTTATTTATTTATTTTGAGAGAAATAGAGACACCATGAGTGGGGAAGAAACAGAGAGAGGGGGAGAGAGAGAATCCAAGCACTGACAGTGCAGAGCCTGATATGGGGCTTGAACCCACAAAACCATGAGATCATGACCTGAGCCTAAACCAAGAGTTGGTCGCTTAACTAAGTCACTTAGGTACATTAAATTATTTTTTAAGACAGTTTCCCAGAAACCAGTTCCTGTGTCAAGGTTACAAAACATTTATTGTTCCATATCATTTTCATAATCTGCTTTCCTTCCAATATCATACACATAGGGAAACTATAATAACAACATATGAGGTAACCACTTGACTAATCCCTACCTACATTGAATATTAGGATCCATTTTTCTAAAGAAGCATAAAATTATGCTAAATGTTAATTTGGGCCTTATTTGATGACTATAAACATTAATCACTCACCTCTACTTTGTTAGGTATGTTTTATTTTTCTCTTCGCAAATTACCTATTCATCTTCTTTGCCTAGTTATGTACTAGCCACTTATTATGTTCTTTAAAAATATATAAGATTTTATTAAATACAGACAACTATCAAAATATTGTATTAAAGATTTCATTATAATGTTTCATAAGCCTAGGTTTTAAAATAATCATATTCACATCTAAGGTTATTTTTTTACAAATATATTTGTTAGTTTTTCAAATAATCTATTTAAATCTGCTTAAACAAATGTTAGCTTTAGGTGTGAAATATGGACAGTCTCATTTATTTTTTTCAGACTTCAAGCAAGACCTCTCAACATCCTCTACTAACATCTTCACTTAACTATATGCTTTCTTTATCTAAAATTAAATATTATCATATAATAGAATATAATTTATTTCTAGGTTTAGTATTCTATTCTGTTGATTCGTGTATCTGGTTATTTGGATTATTATAAACTAAGTTTATAATGATGGTATACATTCTTTTAAATAACAAGTTGTTTATAGAACATAATGGGATTACTTTATTGGCCCAGGGATAGCCAAAAAGCAAAGTCATTTTCCTTTATTTTATTTAAATTATTTTATAGTTAGTTGTCTTCAGAAGCACATCAATCCAATCATTTAATATGTGTTTAGAGAATCATGTTTCTAGTATTTTTGGATAAGTCAATATAATTACTATAATTTTTTAAATAAAGGGAATGAAGTATTCATAGTGATCAGGGAAATGCAAATAAATATTACAATGAGATAATATTTTACATTTAGTCAGTTGTAAAAAATTCAGGATCAATATATCAAATCTATCAAATAGTTCAGAAACCAATGGCTGACTTAATCTCTTACAGATTCCTACTGTCGCGTAAAAATTGGTATAACTCGGAAAACAATTTGCATAATATTTTCACATTGCCTACCATACACCTCAGCGATTCCATTTTTAGGCACATACCTCCTTTTGGCGTGTGTGTATCAGGGAGCATAGAGGATAACATTCTTATTATTACTTATGCAATATTTTTTTAAAAATCCAGAAAAAATGCAAGTTAAGTGCTCACTGGCTGACAGAATATTTGATTACCAAATCATCATATGTACTCGATGGACAGTTCTGCAGCCATGAAAATCAGTTATATTAAACTACACACAATAGCACTGATAAAACTTTGTGCATAATACACAAAAGTAAGAAAATGATGAGGCAAAATTAGAATAATGTTTACTATGAGAGAGATGCAAGGAGATGGTGAAAGTGTGCATGCAGGTATATACAAATTATTGGTTATATTCTGCTTTGGGGTGCATAGTTATAGTAAAATAAATCACAATAAAATTAATAAATGAAATGAAATAGAATAAAGTAAATCATTCATGGAAAATGAAGACATATTTCAGGAAGAAAGGATTACATTTTTTTTAATGGCCGTTTTTGAGAGAGAAACAGAGCATGAGTGGGGGAGGGGCAGAGAGGGAGAAGGAGACACAGAATCCGAAGCAGGCTCCAGGCTCTGAGCCATCAGAACCGAGCCGAACATGGGGCTTGAACCCACAAGTTGTGAGATCATTGCCTGAGCCTAAGTAGGATGCTTAACTGACTGAGCCATCCAGAGACCTCTGGAAGAAAGGATTTTAATTAAGCCAATTCCCTGCCCCTATAGTCCTTAAAAAGCAACTTTAAAAACTATCATGCAGGTTTTGTAAATTAGATTTTGGGTGATTATTTTTTAACGATTTATGTTGTACCAATTTGTCTTGAGTGGAGACTACTCTGACCTGCTATAATAATTAGGGAAACACTGATTATTTCAATTAAAACATTTCCTTTAATATTGAAATGGAGGGGCTCCTGGGTGGCTCATTTGGTTAAGTGTCAAACTTCAGCTCAGGTCATGATCTCACTGTTTGTGGGTTCCAGCCCCCATTGGGTTCTGTGCTGACAGCTCAGAGCCTGGAGCCTTCTTCAGATTCTGTGTCTCCCTCTCACTCTGACCCTCCCCTGCTCTCTCTCTCTCTCTCTCTCTCAGAAATGAAAACAACAACAACAATATTGAAATGGAAACTTAGTTCCATCTGAAGTCAATTTTGGCAAAAGTGCATTAGAAAGATAAAATACTCACTGCACCATATTAATTTTATATCAGTGTTGGGAATTACCAACCTTAAAAGAGAAAACTGAGCAAAGTGTTTCAAAATCTAATTATCATTTATTAAGTTTCAGTGATAACGTCTGAGATTTTATTTAGAGCCATATTGTATCAAGTGGAAACACAGACTCTAACACAATTTTCCAACCTGTCACATAGGTTAATTTTTTACTAAACCTTGATTCATTAACATAAATATTTACACAGTTGTCCTCTCAGCTCAGCTTTTAAAACAAGTCAGTAGAATTTTTATGTTGATATGAAGGTGCTTAGCTGACATTTACCAATTACCATTCTGTATCTCTGCCATATAATGAGCTTGTAAAACAGCTCTGGGGAAAAGCACGCATAAAAGTGATGCCAGAAAGATACTGCCCCTTTTTTTAAATTTTACCCTGGAATCAGGTCAGAAGAATATAAATTATTCTGGTTGTAAAGTTTGGCTAATAATATATTTGGAGAGAGTATATTAAATAAGACTCAGAAATGGTCTAATAGAGCATAGTCGATACTTCGGTGTCAGATGGACCTTGGTTAAAATGTAGGCATTACCTATTATTGGCTATATGCCTTTAGAAGTATTAATCAATTTATGTCTGTCTGTGCTTCTGTCAAATGGAATTATAACCATAACCACCATTTGAGATTATTGAAAGATCAGTATATGAGCTAACTATAAAGCATTTATATGAACTGGCAAGAGAAAACAATTAATAAGTATTTTTTAATCAAATCCAACTGACTATATCTCTCTCACTGAGTTTACTTTAATAGTAGTAGTCTTTCGTGTCACTGCTGATAATTAAATCTAAGCAAGATTTTCCAATACTTCAAGATACTAACTTTTCAGTTTCTTAAAGGGTAGCAAAATCTAGTTTCTATCTCTTTTTTTTTTTAAACATTTATTCATTTTTGAGAGAGAGATAGAGCACAAGTGGAGGAGGGCATAGAGAGAGGGAGAGACACAGAAGCCAAAGCAGGCTCCAGGTTCTGAGCTGTCAGAATAAAGCCCAACATGGAGCTCAAACCCACTAGCGGGTTTTTATGACCTGAGCCGAAGTCAGACACTTATCTGACCTGAGCCACCCAGGTGTCCCTCTATCTCTTACCGATTTTAAATCCTTTCTCCCTTCAAGTTTTGGCTAACTCAGGCTCCAAAGACTATAGGGATAGACATAAAATGGGTGTGTCTTTTTCATTATATTTTTTAGTTTTCTCCATTTACCCTCATTCTCTGAGCTATCAAAGAATGGACAGGTTTGCAAGAGGAGAAAAGAGGGAAAAAAATTCCTCACTTTGCAACATATCAGGTCTTTCTTGGCCTCCACCCTCAACTATGGTAGCTCTCTAAATGCTATCTTTCCTTGCCCAAAAAGCTTTTGTGGGTTATTATGCAAGACAGTCTCTTTCTTGGTCATGCAATTAGTTGTTTTTACTGCTGACTACTTACTCCTTCCTTCTCCCCCCCAGGTACTTCACAAACCACTCTACATAAATTTTCATTTTACTGTCACTTCTGCTTCTTTTATATCCTTGGATGAAAGCCTTTTGCAAAATAACTTGATTGAACATTCATTCTTGGTATCCATCTGCTACCAATAGGAAGCAGAAATCTTTGTCAGGCTATTCGTGGTGGTGCACTTCCATTCTTGCCTTTTCCCTTACTGAAATCAGGGAAAGGTCTAGCCAGCCCTTGGTCTTTAGACTTTTTAAAATAGGAGTAAGAAGGAGTTCTCATGACACAGCCATATCCAAGGAAATCAAAGTCAAGCTGCTTTAAAATTCTCTGAAGCCCACCTTAGTTATTTAGGAGCATGGGTGAAGATGTTTTCTTTTGCCTTAGAACTATGCATTGATGGGGACTATCATGCATAGTTTGATTCTCTTTATGAAATCCCCACTACTGTCATTTCCTGATCAGTCTCTCTGACTTTTCTTATAAACTCTAAAAGGGGGATGAACTAAGAGTCACTCAATAGGTTCCATAATTTCTTGGATTGTCTTATGCAAATGGTCTTAAACCTATTATTTATGGTCAAAAGTCCAGAGAATTAAAAGTCATATTTAATATAGCATTGGATCCTACTTCAGGGGAAATTAAATGACTTGATAAAATCATAGTACCAACAAGTAGCAGAAATACAACCTGACTACAGATCTTTCAATAAAATGAATCTTTAAAAGGAAACGATATATAGATCTATCTATCATCTATCTATCTATCTATCTATCTATCTATCTATCTATCTATCCTCTCTCTCTATCTATCTATATCAATATATCTATATATCTTTTCACATGAAAGCTTAACTATACAATGCAGAATGTATAATGACAAGGATTCATAATGTTCCTCTGTGCTTCTCTTTGCTGCAAGATATTTTAATAATTGGATTTATAATTTTTTGTTATAAAAATCAAATTTCCACTGAAATATGCATTCTGGCTCACTTTCCAAATATATTAAGTCATATATATATAATCTTTTCTACTCCTGTATTTGCAATAAAAAAAATAATAAAAGAAGAAGCACTTTAATGAATTTGCTTTCTATTCAGTAAAAGGAAACAAAAATAATAGCAAGATTGGGTTAGCTTTACTTCAGGTCATTGCAGCATAAAGTATAGGCACTCCAAAAGAAATAAGAAAATCACAGTAAATCCTACTATAGATAATACTGATTTATTTTTAGATGATACATTTCTTCCCTTAGGGAATGATCTCATATGCTCTACTTAGACTTTCCTACCTCCTAAGGAAAGTTTGAACACTAACATCATTGTCACAGGTCTCTAGTTATTACTGATTTATTTAGTGTGACTTAGTTAGAAAACATATGTAATGAAACAACAATAATGATTGGAAAATAGAGCACACCACCATGTTCTATATACTATCTAATATGATATGAGAATTCATTGTGCATATACTAACATACAATAAAAGTCAAGGTTTTAGTAAACATGTGCTCTAAGTGTTGTTTACTTATTGAAAAAGTCCTTGTTGTTTACCTGAGTTTCCCAGATTAATTGAAAATAGAACAACCAGCTCAAAGCAGACCAGATTTATTTATTAACTTTCTATACATGTAATCTTACTTTATCTGTGTGCGTAGCATGGTATATGTACTGCTTAATACTTTCTATGACAAGAGAAGAAGCTCATTTATTTTATTCTTTTTTTATTCTATGTTTATATTGACAATTAGTATTGCTAATTAAGTTCAATTTATCTCTTTAGATACAAAGTCTCTAATTTTATCATCATATATTGACTCCTGCATTAGCCAACTGATAGATAAAATTGTGCTGTACTGGTAGGCTGTCTTGACAGAGAAGTAATACCTGTCTTGGGGAAACTTGTGACATCTATTTCTTGATCATGCAGTTAATGATTCTCACAAAGTACTCTTATCTCCTCATCATTTGCATATGCACAAATCCATTTCTAAAATTCATAAAAATACAATATTGGATAAAAATGAATCTTTGATTTCCCTCAATTTTGATTATTGTACAAAATGGCATTTATACTTAAAAATAAATCCTAGGGGCTCCTGGGTGGCTCAGTTGGTTGAGCATCCAACTTCAGCTCAGGTCATGATCTCACAGTCTGTGAATATAGCCCCATGTCAGGCTCTGTGCTGACTGCTCAATGCCTGGAGCCTGCTTCTGATTCTCTCTCTCTCTCTCTCTCTCTCTCTCTCCCTCTCTCTGTCCCTCCCCCATTCATTTTCTGTCTCTGTCTCTTTCTCTCTCTCTCTCAGAAACAAATAAACATTAAAAATAAATCCTACAATGTGTGAAATGTCCAACTATTTGTATATTTTGAAATTCAAAATTTCAAAATTCAAAATTTCAAAATTCAAAAAATAGCTCCTTGATGAGTTTTAGTAAGAATACTTAAGGTAGATTACAGAACTGCATATTATACCTAGTAAATCTTTGAGTTAGCTTCAGAATGGCAAAGAATTTAAATATATGCATACATAAATATATATGCACACACATAATATTTTTTAACCTGGCTTCTAAAGAAGATACAACTGCCTCTTTTTCTGTGGGACACTACCCCAAGTAACACAAAAAGCTTAATTTTATTTGTTGGCATACTTGTGTTCCCTCTGGGCTGTAAGCTACTTTACCTTTGCATTTCCAACATCTAGCACAGTTCACAGTTTAATTAATATAATTATATACATATATATATATATACATATATATACACACACACACATATTTCTTTTAAATAAAAATATAAACATAATTATCTTTATATATTTTATATATGTTCAAGTATAATTATTATATTGAAGTATTTACTAATTAATTGCAGACAAAAGTAAAAACATTAAGTTGGTTTCTCCCCTACATGTTGAATATCAACTTTGAAATGTCAAAAATCTGTTCCTCTTTATATCTTTTATAGCACAGTAACTGATGCATATTAAGGTTTAATGTTTATTTTGTTATTGTTTTATTACTAAATGAAAGAGTGTCAAAAGTTCTACGATTTTCTTGAAAATCACATTCTGTATCAATTCTTCCTAGTTTTCTAACTACTCTCTGTTTAGTGGCATGGAGTAAAGAATACAGGTGAAATCATTATTTTATTGTTCTTAATTTGTGGTTGAGAAAATCTTTATTAGCCAGTCATACAAACAAACAAGCAAAAAGGGCAATTTATATGAGGCTGTGTGGTGTATCAAAAGAAGCCCTTCCAAACATGAATTGCTGAAATCATTTCTCTGGCATACAATAGAAGCTTAAATTTTGAGTTAACTAGAAATGAACTCAAATAGAAAATAATGTAATACAAAATCTAGCTTCCTTATTTTTTTGTGCTATAAAATATCTTCCTGTCTCAAATTATCATAATTTGTATAGAACTTTTTAATGTTTTCATTCTTCACACTTGTTTTTTTTTTAATTTTCCCCTATATAACCTTGCCTTTGCATCTAAATCTAGGTAAACAAAGGTAAAGTATGAGAATGTGTATTTTCTATTATTTGATATGCAAAATTTAGAATTTAAGATTTTTTTTTTTTTACTTTGTATAGGAGGAAGGTATGGAATATTTCAATAATAGTAGATAAGATCAGCCCAATCAGAATTTTAAAATGCAGCAACCAGCTGACAGGCCTGATAAGGTGTTTTCTTTCCAGTCATTTTTATCTAATAGTGGGTAGTTAGGAGGCTGTTTTCACATAGGGATATAGCTCTTGAGAGAGAACTGGTTAAATTATTATAATTCAAAAATCGTATAAATTTTATAAAATTATCTGAATCAATTTGGGACTGAGACATAGTGTGACTTCTCTATCATTGACTTGAATACCATAAAGTTAATTATCTGCCAGGTGAAGAGTGTCTTTTGATTGTATCCTTCTATTCTTATCCCAGGGACCATGACTGCAAAGGAGAATATATCTTGGTTAGTTCCGAGTTAGTTGTTTCAATCTCTGTAGCACAGAGCAGCTATAACTTTAGAATTAATAGACAATATTTGCCACCATGTCTGCGTATACTAGACCCTCAGGAAAGGTCGAATTACCATTATTATCTTCACTCTCCAGATCTAACTGACTAGTTGTAGACAAATACATAATACTATATAAATACACTTATAAATAAGTTCTTGAAATAGTGTCCATTTTTTATACCTGACTTAAATGGTTATATATGTGAAATAAAATTTTAAAATAATAAAGTTCAACAAATATAAGATAGACTATAATATTAAATTAGAACTCTCAATTTAGACTATGTTGTATTTAATTGCAGTGTAGATTTTACTCATGGAAATTTTAAGAGATTTGCAATATACTTTAGGAAATTTTCTAAATATTCTGATACTTTTATGGATGACCTAATTCTTTTGGTTTATGTAATGAGCCTTACTGCTACTTTTTCTTGAAAAGCAATTTAAGTACCATGGCTCTTGCAAACTGGACAAATTCATATGCAACATTATTTTATTATTTAATTTTATACCCAAAGTCATATGTCTTCAGCACAAATTTTTCTATGATTGTTCATTGCTGTAGGCATTTTTGAACAATTGTATTTTCTCTCCTATCCTTAAATTAACTAAATAATAGTAGATATTTTAAATTTTAGTATTTTCTTTGTATTTCCATATCCTCTTAATATATTCGTTATCCATTTTCATATGTATCACTTATATAGAATTATGTTATTATCTTTAGGATTTCTGTGACATCTACAAATGAGAAATTAGTTGACAAGTATGTGTTAATTTTTCTGAAACTCTCTAATTCAATAAGAATAGATGGGGTACTTTTAATAATAGGAAAACTGAATATAACAAGCTTAAGTGATTTACTAAGAGTTAAAAAAAAGAATCTTTCACAAAAGTTGATCAAAATCATGCAAATATATAACATCATAGTTTAGCATCTACTGAAATTATAATGTTATCACATACATTTTCCTACTTTTAAAATTCCATTTTTAGAGGCATTTGGATGGTTTAGTTGGTTAAGCATCTGACTTAGTTTCAGCTCTGGTCATGATCCCACAGTTCCTGAGATTGGGTCCCATACTGGGCTCTGTGCTGACAGTCTGCTTGGGATTCTCTCCCTGTCTGTCTTCTCCTTTCCTGCTCATATTCTCTTTCTCCTCTGTCTCTCAAAAATAATAAGTAAATATTAACAAGTAAATAAAATTCCATTCTTAGTAGTATATAATTCTCACTACTTTAAGGATGATAACCAATTCATGTCTTACAGGAGAACTTTCATACAAACTAGCTCAGCTGTAGGTCAAACGTGCAGGTATTTACAGGTTCTATGAAGGTGAAAATGTAATAAAGCAGAGATTCTTGCAATTTTTGTTGTTGGAAAACACCTTATACATGTGAAAAATTTTGAGGAGTACAAAGAGTGGTTAGGTGGGTTAGATCAATATTTACTGTACTTATAACTACAAATAATTATTTTAAAGTATTGATTCATAGCTATTAAATATAACAATAATAAGCTCATTATATATTATCATAAGCAACCATTTTTTGTGAAAAATAACTATGTTTCCCAAAACAAAAGAAACCAGTGAATAAAAAAAGCATTGTTTACATTTTTTTTGCAGTTTTTTTAAATGTTTGGCTTAGTAGAAGTTAGCTGGTTTCTAATATTTGCATCTGCAACTTGCGATTTTGTAATTTTTGGTTAAAATATATGAAGATAATCTGGCTTCACAGACATTTAGTAGGAAACAGGAAGTATATTTTAACATCTATGAAAATAACTATCAAAATTCTTTGTTTCTAAACAACATTTAACAAGTCATACTTCTTAAAGGTTTATTTGCAATGTAGAATAGCAAATCATAAACATCATGGAAAATTTTGTATTTTCTAACATTCTGTCTTACACTTTGACTGGCTCATTTACTCATGTATAATTTTGTAACATTATGCCTTGCCATTTCATTTTTTTAACTTCATGCAATGCAGCTTCAAGAGTTGGTCATTTGGAAAATATTGGTTCATTGAGTTAGGCAGATATTTTATATTTTGACACAATTCATTATATGGTACCCAAAATAATCACAATCATTACTATCACTGTTTTCATCAAAAATCACTTAAATATTCAGTCTATAAGCTATCAATCTCCAGTGACACAAGTTTCCCCATATCTAATTTTCTTCTAAAAGCTTGAATCTTATTGTTGACAATAAATATTATAATTTGTTTTTTTACAGTAGACAGACATTTCTTTTACTTTTTTTTCAGATAATGTCAGTCTAATACTAATGATCAAAGTTTATCCGCCAGTTTTCTCATTAAAAGTGGTGTTCCATTAAAATATGGCCAACTCGGATCACAAATCTCATAAAAACAGAAGCACTTGTCTTCAACATAACCACCATCCTTATAAATGCATTGTTATACCTCCCTTTCCGAAGAAGAATCACTGAGAACAAAGCCCACAAAACACAAAGGGAGTTGGTTTTTCAGGTTTATTTTAGTCTGGCAGACGGCCCCTCCAGAGCACCTGAAAAGTCCTCAGAAGAGAGCCCAGCCGAGCCATAGCTCACGGTTTATATAGGCAGAGGGGTGATGCTGGTGTACAGAAGCGAGAATTTTGTGGTTAGAGGTGGGGATTGCTTAACAGTTCCTTGAAGAACATGTTTGACCATTCTAATCACAGTGTTGTTAAGGATTTACATCTCAGGGGCTTGCTGGAGCCAGGGGGAGCTAGGTTGCTCAACCCCTGACCTTTTACCCCAATAGTTCCAGATCAAACAATGGTTGGTATTTCCTCATTTGCAAGCCCCTCCCCTTTTGGCCCAAGGGAGTTTTTACAGCATCATAAGTGCTTTAGGTCTACTTGCCCTTGTGTCACACAGAATATGGAAAAACACGTTTCCCCATACTTTGATTTGTACTAAGACACCGGCAATTTTATGCACCATTGTTTTTACAGCATCAGTACATATGTCAACAGAGTGGAAAATGTAAATAACTCTTAGTGTTAGAAAAAATAGTTTTGAGTTTGTGGATGTCTTGACAAGAGTCCTTTGGACTACTAGACATTGGCAGATCACACTTCAAGAAACTCTTTAGTAAAGAAAGATGTAGAACAGGGATTCTGTACCTCAGCAATCATAAATATCTCTACTTCATAAGATGAGCAAATTCTAAGAGGTTGGGGGAAGGAAAAAAATCAGGTGTATAATGTCCTTCTAGCGATTTCTGTCTCATGCACATTAAACCTTTAGAATAGTCTAGAGCACCGTGAGTTCACTCTCATGCCTTTTCACTCCCAAGACAGATTTGACATAGTATTTCTTAGATTTATTAATTGCATAATTAGCATCCACCTTAGGTTTCAAAATAAAGCTATAGGGGTTCTCTATCAATTATTCTGTTTATGTTCTTTCATTTCAAATATTAAATCAGGAGATATATAATAAATATCTATCTCATGATAAGGAGCATGGAAAGGAAAGAGGGAGAGGGTTGTCAAAGCTTAGGAAAAGAGATGTTTCATTCTGGAAGCAAACAGAAGGAAGTAAATGAGTTGATGTACAATTTTGACTCCTTCATCACAAATTTGCCTTAGGCTGACTCTGTTTATCTTTAACTCTAAAATCAGAAAAGTGTAACCATGCATATGGAATTGTTTGTTCTGCACATGTGTGGCTAACCGGAAATACTGAAGTTCAGCAAGGCATATGATTTATCTAAACTAAAATGTGACTATTCTCTCCCAATGTAACCCCCAAATGGGACAGATTGAAACAGTTTTTCCCCTATTTAAATATAAAACAATTTAAGTTGTTAGTCATAATAAAACATACACAATATCATTATCAATATCCTTAAAACAGGAACTCAGGAAGCAGCAATGGCTTATAAAATAGAGCAGAGAAAAATTCTTTACTAAATAGTATTAATTGGACCACAAAACATCTAAGATAATGAAACGCAGTTAATACTTTCTATCATCAGACAAATAGTCCCAGCATTTCACTCTCTTGGCCCCATTTCACACCTTCATTCCAGACCCACAATGGCCCACAATACCAAGTTTTGCTTCATGATACTCCTAAAGTTCCACAGTAATTTAGATTCATTCAAACAGAAGAAACTCCTAAGGGGAGAGAACACTCCTTATACTTTACATTAAAATTTAATTAATAAATGATAATGAGATAGACAATAAAATAACATAAACATGTGTAGTGATATTTAATATTTTCATATTGCAGTTAGCTTATAATACATTTATTGCTTATTGATTCCACTATATCTATTATTTTAATAAGCACTTTCCTCTTGTGATCTGTATGTATTGTTCTGAGTCACTTATAAGATAGCTAATTTGTAATAGAAGCAAATTTTGTTAAATGGAACAATTTTCTACCCTTGAGCCTCTCACACACACACATGAGCCTCTGTAAAGATATTGGATCAGAAACATGAATGTGGTAGCAGTCACATATTACAAAGTTGAAGGTACAATTGGATATCCACATACCAGCAACTTTTATTGCATGAAATTGGAACACCACCTAATTATAATACTTGTAGAGAATATTATATGTGTTCTTGTTTTTTCTAACTAACTCATTAAGTCCCAATAGAAATGTCTAAATCCCTGTACAATTCATTTTATAAACAATCACCAGATGGTGGATGATTGCAGTACTTTCTAATTTACCATGAGATTTTTAGAGATATTTCCTATCAAATTTTTATGTTGTGGTCTGTGGAACTTGTTTATTTCACCATTTAAAACAAAATCCTGCTCTTTATTTAATAATTTGGAATTTTCCCTAAGCACACTATTTTTCTTTTTAAAATTGTGATCATGTGTTTAGTTTACATTCTCCTATTACAATGTTGAAAAATATTCCACAATATGGGATTCAATCTATTCTGGCATACAGATTTAAATATAAAAACAGTCTGTAGAGATTTTTTGAGCAAGTATGTTCTGCCAGGCACTATGGTTCAGATGAGCAATATTGAACCATTAAAAGCTTCTTCCTTCAAAGCTTAAGATACTCCATCCAGAGACAATTTTAGCCCATCTTGGTGATTGTCTCTTCAGGAAGATTCTGCTTGTGGCACAGGTTTTTTGGAACAAGTCCTCTACTATACAGGTCACTAGCATTAGAAGTGTGAGTGGTGTGTTGCGAATGTGCCCTCTATTTATTGCTGAGGTACACTCATCTTTTAGTTGAAGGAATAATATGGGGTCAGCTTTAAATATCCCCTTGTATCAAATTTCATCTGCAACTTATCTAAGATACATTTTCTATTGTTTCTGGAAGACAGATAGCAACATTTTGCGTCCCAAGTTCATCACTGAGTTAAGCTTTTCCTTGTCTTAGGGTTATTGATCACTTTAAGGAAGCTGAGGATGGTGTGGGTGTGAGGCATCAAGCTATGCTCACACAGCTGTCCAAATATTTTATTGGAGTTTATCCTTGAGTGTTTACATATTTATATAGATCCAGACAAAGTCATTTCAAGTATAAGCAAAGTAATACAGGTGACATGGTTTGTAGTCTAGAGCCTATACTCTATTCTGGTATCTAATCTAGTAGAACAAAGAGGGTAAAAAATTACAAAGGACGGTCCTTTGTAAATCTGATGGCAATCACACCTCTGTAGCTGGTACGTCTGAATCTGAAGATCAGAGAAGATACCACGATATTGTAATTTTGAAGTAATATGAAAAATCATTTTCATACATGTAAATTCTTTGTATCCTTTTCTTAAAGTAACATGTTCCCTTTGACTGCTACTGTTGATCTCTTCACTCCAAAGAGATCTATCATTACCTCACCTTGATCCTTACAACTTGGAAGATTCTCTACAACAGCCATTATTTTTATACAGATTTTTTTATTCTTCCTGAGCTAAAGAAAATTAAAATAGTTGAGAGAAACAGGACTGTACAGTTTAGATCCTCCAACATAAGCCTCAAGGGAAAAAAATGCATGTAGATTTGAAACTATGGTTTCTAAGATAGAAAATGCTGGAGAAGGTGATTTTTCTCCCTGCACTCCAGATCTCAGAGAGAAAATTTGAAGAATCTACTGCTTACTTTTAATCAATGCTAAAAGTTATTTACTGTGAAATACTTTATAGCTATGACTTACTGAATTATTTGTTTTATGTTGGAAGAAAATGTGTGAAAGTGTATATGACATAACTAGACATTAATTCTAAAAGTAGGGGAAAACACTATCTAAACATAAGAGAAATAAAATGTGCAAATAGAACATGTCACAATCCAACTTGAAACTTGGATTTTGAGCCTTGGTGCTTGTAGCAAACTGGAAAATACTTTGAAAAGGTACACAGAAAATCTCTCATTTGAAATTTATGGATTATGCCTTAAAAATCCATGATGATTCCTATAATTAATTTTATTATATCTTTCTGTTTTTTCAATTAACTTATGAAATTCAAAATGGTGTTGTACTGAGGAAATAATATTACATTTATTCAATGAATTTTAAAATCTATAATTAAAAAAAAAAACAAACTTTGTGGCCAGTATATAAAAATAAAGGAAAAAATGCACACAAATAAGAGGAGAATCTAGGTAATCATTAAATGTTTGTACTTGTATATGTTGTCTCTTTCACTATTGCTTTCTATTAATTATACATACTTGTTAATCTTTAATATTTATAAAAAGAGTATTTTGTTTTTCTAGGTGGGTCATCAATGCTGATATGCTGTTAATGAGGAGGGTATTATTACGCTCTATACATCTTGGAGTCATCCCAAGATTCTTGAACCAAGGGTGAAAAAAGGGAAAATAATATACGAATTTTTCTTTACTTAATATACTACATTTTGTTAATTGAGTAATTCAAAAAGGGAATTGTAGTAGTAGTAATAGTAGTGGTAGTAATCAGCAGATTCTGTCTGATTTGTAAAAGTTACTTTTTTAAAGAGAAAATAGCTAAAACCTACTGAATGGAATGAGCTTTAAACCTGTTAAATGGAAACTATACTACTACTAAGACTCATTTTGGGAATAAACTTAGAATGGTCTAACTTCCTTGACTTATAGTGACATAGTGATCTTGAAAATGGATCAGTCTCCAAATAAGCAGGTAAGTATTCACTGGAGTCTTTGCTTTTTATGTGCACCTAATGGTGTCATCTATTCAACTGACTTGAGGTTCAAGAAGAACTTAAAAATTCTATGGAAATAGAAAAGGTAATTTCTCAGTAAACATAACAAAACTGAAATTTCTACCCCAATTACATGGTGTCATTATCAGCTGGATGAATACTACAGGAAGTAGCCTCAGTGAAGGCTTCCTCAGGCTGACAATGCTGTCAGCCCCTCTCTTAGTATCTTTAGTTCAACTTCACTACTCATGGTCTCAGATGCTTCAAGATCCTACATTTGCACGTATTAGCATCAACACCCACTGCTTAATAACTCTTTCAACTGATATTGTCCCATTCAAACTTTTAGAAACAAATTTATTTTTACTGGATTCTCTTTCCTCATAAAGTCATAACATACATCTCAGTATATTGCCTATTTTCTAAGTGCATTGCAACAAGTGGCTTCTCCAATGTTTTATACCGGTTCTAAGTTTAATACTGAAAATAATACATACATGCAAGCAGGGAAATTCCAGTGAAAAGATGCCATATTAAGAGTGTGTATCGTGGGGCGCCTGGGTGGCTCAGTCAGTTTAAGCATCCGACTTCAGCTCAGGTCATGATCTCATGGTTCATGGGTTCCAGCTCCACGTTGGGCTCTATGCTGACAGCTAGCTCAGAGCCTGGAGCCTGTTTCAGATTCTGTATCTCCCTCTCTCTCTGACCCTCCCCTGCCCACACTGTCTCTCTCCCAGAAATAAATTTAAAAAAAATTAAAAAATTAAAAAAAAAAGAGTGTGTATCCTGCACGGCATCTCTAATTTACTTGCATAACTGAAAGAGAAGAGTGAGAAATACCTTTGCAATAATAAATTGAGGTCAAAAAGCTGATGACTTTGAATGTCATACTAATTCATTATGGCTTTACTGGTTAGTAAAATTTGTGAATATATAAATCTTGTGATCAGCACTGTGCTTTAGAAAAGTTGATCTAAGATTGAAGATGTGATGGATGTAATGGAAAGAAATTGAAGATAGATAAATCCAGACATATCCAAGAGAGATAAAGTGTTGAATTAGAGAGGTAGTGACTGGATACATAATTGTGTACTAATGAGGTAGACTGATCTTATAAATGTGGTGATAAGATGGCTTGAGAGAGTAATATATGTGAGCTATATCAAACTGGATGTGTCTCATGTTCATTCCTTATCTGTGTCTGGTTCACCTCTAGGAAGTTTCTGTATTTTTTGCTGATCTCTATACCATTCTGAATTAGCCATTTTCCTATATTAAACATGACTCCATCCAGATTCAGACAACATTCAAATAACAAAGTATTGAGTTCATCCACATTTCTTGATAAAGGTATGTTTCCAAACAATTATATGAATACAATGTCTCATAAAAATGTTCTGTTATGGGAGTGAAAATATTGAATCAAATTTAGTCACAGCCCTACTTTCTTCAAAAGCCCTAGACCTTTCTAGACATGACTGAGAAACTGATGATCTTACTCTTATCTTTAGATGAGAAGCACCCTTAATATGGCAGCAATACTTATGCCACAAGCAACGATTACTGTGGAATATGATTCATTGCTCAAGATGTGGGATGCTAATTAAGGTGTATTTTAGTCTTTTCTGAGTTCATTCTACCAATTAAGAATTTTATTCTGTCTTCCAAAGTAGCTGAAAAATTCTATCTTATATAAAAAAGATGTTTTCACAAAGTCGGATATCATGTTCTAAATTTCGGTGAACATTTTGTTGAACCTTGTGGGTGATATTCTCACATCTCTGTGATCTTGGTTCATGAAAGAAAATGCCAGAGAAGAATGCTTCATCAGCTAATCTTCACATTTTACTTCCACACCCATGGGAAATATTCTCATTTTAGCTGACAGCTGTAAATTGTTATAATCACCATGTGATATCTAGTACTTGCAGTGTGCTGGCCACTTTGTCAGCTGTATTGACATTTGATAGCCAGGATATATCTAAAAGGACTTTTCAGGGAGATTGGCACTTTTTTTTTCCTGTTGTCTTGAAGCAACACTGTAGTAATCAATCAATTTTTGCAAAGCAAGTAGACTGAGCCCTGTTAAGAGTAGTTCCATTGTAATCAATGATACTTGTCTACAAGAACATTAGAGCATGATCCATGCATGGTAAACAATGGATTGTTCTCACAGAAACATTGTGTGAAACAGGATCCACAGGAAATAGAAGATCTCAAAAAATTTTGCATTCTCTTTCATGAATTATGTAATATCAAATTGGGCTTTTCTCTTTGCTTTCCAGAATAATTTGCCTTCTCTGATACCAAAGTAGAATGAGAATGTCTGTGTCAGCCAACTTTCAGGTTTTATCTCAACAGGTTTTTGCAAACTTACTGTGTATGATTTTTATTTAGGAATGTTTTAGATAAGTATGAGAAAGGCACACAAAATTCCTACCCTTAAAAATGTTAAAGGAAATATTTTCTCCCAGTCTCTCTCTTGTCTGTTCATCCTCTTAACAAAGTTTATAATTTTCATGATGTCCAATTTGTGAACTTTTGCTTGCATGAATCATGAATTTAGTGTCAAGTTCAAGTATTTTTTTTTGTTTACTCCTATATTTTCTTCTTTTCTAAACATTGGACTTACACTTAACTGCATGAACAATTTTGAATTAATTTTTGTGTAAAATATGGAAATTAGTCTGAAGCTTATTTTTATCTACAGATGTCCAATTGCTTTTGTACAATTTGTTGAAAAGCCCATCCCTTCTCTTTTAAATTGTTTTTGGACCTTTGTCATTTACACAAATTTTTGTGAGTCAGTTTCTGAGTTCTTTATTCTGTTCTATTCATCAATATATCTGTAACTACCACACAACCTTGATTTGTGTCTAGAATATTTAAAGAACTCTCCAAATCCAAAATTCAATAAAACCAACAATCCAATTAAAAATTAGAAAAAATAGATAAACATGCATTCCATTGAAAAGAATACATACATTACAAATAAGCACTTGAAAAGATGTTTAACACCATTAGTCATTATGAAAATGCTAGTTAAAAACTCAATCCAATGCAAATTAAAACCATACATAACAGAAAGGCTAAAATTAAAAAAAAAAAGTAGTGGTTGCTCCAGTGATGGCAAAGATGAAAAGAAACTTAATTACTCAACATTGCTGATGGGAGTGTAAAATATTACAGACAAACTGGAAAAGAGTTTAGTAGGGTTTTTTTTTTTAAATCTAAAAATAAATAGTAATTGAAATATTGGGCATTTATCCCAGAGGTAAAAAAAGAAAAAGAAAAAAAAGTATATTCACACATATTTGTATGTGGATACTCATAGAACCATTATTAGTAACAGCCCAAAATGGAAACTGTCCAAATGTTTCTCAATGGGTGAATCATTAAACAAAATGTGGTATACCCCTACCATGAAATACTACACAACAATAAAAAATAACAAATGATATACACACAACTTGAAGAAATATCAAAAGAATTATACTCCATTAAACAAAAGTCAAACTCAAAAGGTTACATACTATATAATTCCACATATACAATATTTTTAAAATAGCAGGCTTATAAAAAGGAAGAACCGATTCGTGTTTGCTAAGGTTTATAGATGGAAGGTAGAGTGGTGTTGTGATGATGCATGGGTGTGGCTATAAAGGAAAAGTACCAGAGGGTCTGTGATAACAGTATAGTTCTGTATCTTGTGCTTTAGTGACTTAAATCTATAAATGCATTTTTATGGCAGAGAAACACACATATATACACACAATTGAGTATACATATGTGTAACTGGCAAAATCTGTAGATCATACCAATACCTATTTCCTGGTTATGATACTATATTATGGTTATGTGAGACGAAGGCTAGGTCAGAGGTACACAGGATCTCCCTGTACATTTCTCTGCGACTTCTTGTTAATCTGTAATTATTTCAAGATAGACATTTTAAAAAATGCTAGAACAATAAGCTTCCATGCATTACTTCAAGAGTAGGCAAAGCTAATCTATGTTTACATAAGTCAGGAAAGTGCATGTTCCTGTGGGAGGGGACCGTAGTGTGATATAGACCAGGAATGTATAAAAGCAAATCTTACCAGTGCGTAGAGAAGATTTGCATCTTGATATGAATAGTAGTTTTATTGGAGTATGCTAGGTAAAAATTCAATTAAGATTACACTTTAAGATTAATGTATTTCATTCACTTTTCTGCACATATATTATCTCAACAAGTATTAAAAACACCTATTTATCTAATTAAAGTGATATGGCAACAAGAAGATACATAAGCAATAAAAGGAAGAATAAGTAGTTGTAGAGTAATACATGCTAAATTAGCTGTTCTAAAGGAGAAAAGAAGGAAAAAACTCATTGGCTCAGTGTTTATAGAAAACAAAATTTGTCTTGTGCCTAAAAAAGTTACATAGCAAGACAGCAGAGGAAAGTTGCAGAAGAGCTTAAAAATATGTAACAAAATCTTGGGCAAGACTAAAAGTGAGGACCATGGTCTCAAAGTTAGTTATAAGTGATGATGATGATGATGATGATGATGACGATAGTGTTAACTCATATACACAGGAACATTTAGTTTAACATTCCCTAAATGCTGCATGTGATTACCTTGTTTAATCCCCAATACAAGTATATATAGTTTTTCAGAGAAGCCTACTCTCTACTGAGTAGGACTTACCCTAAGTGTAATAGAAAACCTAGCTAAACTTTGTATGAGGAAAATTTAGTTACTATTTTCCTTGAAATGATACAACATTTACACTAGGTAGAATAGAAATATAAAAAAGAGTTGGTGATTCAAAGTGATTGCAAAGATGCTATGAACATGATGATAAAAAGCTCCTATTTATAATGGTACTGCCCCTCTCTTGTAGATGACTACTTAATGAGACTTTGTGTAGCATTAGTAACCAATTAGGAATCTTGGAAGATCCAGTACACTAGAGATTGCCATTCCATTGGTCACAGATTGTTTTACTGGAATTTGAAATATTTGAAGTTGGTTGCCAGTACATAATCGGATGCTTAACTCATTGAGTCACCCAGACACCCTTACTCATCTTTTTAAATACAATATATAATGTCTCATATAACATTGATGTTTACCTCTCTCTTCTCTAACACCTCATCAAAGCAAGCTCTTCCACAAAATTATTGATAGACTCAGTCTAGCTAGACAATTTCATCATCCTCTCTGGACCTAAGGTACCACATTGTGGCACCACATCACAAACAGTAAAAGAGAAAACCTACAAAAAGTATGCCTTTAAATATATAAAACTATTGATTACTTTTCTACAAATATCCTTGGTCCAACCTTACTTATGTGACCCAGATTTAGTCATGTGGCCATACAGTGTTGCATGGGACCCTGAGAAGTGTGCTTGCTGATGAGTATTCAAGCTTCCAGGCAAAAGTGGGAGTCTTTTTATAATGGCAGAATAGATGTTGTTGACATTAGTAGTGTCCATGAAAATAATATGTTTCATTACAACTATGGTAATCCTAAAGTTTGGTTTACTTTGGAGAAACAAACCTCAAATGTTCTGTTGGGTAGTGGTTTCCTGGGAAATTAATCGCTGGGTAAAAAATTCCATGGTAAGATATTTAGGAAATACTAGTGGAGAGAAATAAAATTAACATCTTTCTACCTGCTTCCTGTAAGGGCTTAATCTGCTATTGAACATTTATAACCTTCCTAAATTAGAGTGATATTGTGAGCATATTTTCTTGAGAAAATTTCTGGAAGAGTATTTAACAAAAATAATATTTTAGAAATAAAACATAATGGGAAAATACAATAAAGTTTACTATATTTTAATGATATCTGAATGACAATAACTCATTTATCCCTATATTCATATCACCTCTTAGCATTGTACACATGGTAGATATATTGCCCTTCCAATCACTCAACATTATATTCTGGTTAGGCAAAATTCAAATAACTGCACTAATCTTTATGGAAGTTTTGAAAGTGTTTGAGTTCACAAACATATTATGCAATATTAGAATTCCACAGGATAGAAATCTATTTTGTGCAATCATTATCATTATTTTCTGTGATATCACCAACACTTTGAGTGAGGCCAAGTGCTTAGGCTGTTTCAATTATGTCAGAAACTATGTGTGTATCCACACAAAGTTTACTGAATTGCATCACTGAGTTGGTATGACTATCTAAAACACCCTGGAGATTTTATGTACCCATTTAACTCTCCTCAAACTGTTATTTATTGTGGGATTTGTACAACCATATAGAACTCTTTTGAGGGAACAACAAAAAAATTAAATGTCTTGTTTTCAAAAAAGGAATATCTCTTTGAGAAGATCCTAGATACGTTATAAAGATGTTTCTCAATTCTATAGCCTCTAACTGCAGCATGTGCCCACAATACCTAGCAACTTTACTAAAAAAAATGAGCTTTTTCTAAATTCAAAACAGTGTGACTAGGGTGTTCATAAAGTACCTGTTAATACATTTGAATACATTTACTTCTTGATTAAACTTTAAAAAGAGTTTTCTCAGGGCACCTGGGTAGCTCAGTTGGTTAAGCATTCAACATCTGCTCAGGTCATGATCTCCTGGTTTATGGGTTTGAGCCCCCTTTCAGGTTTTGTGCTGACAGCTCAGAGCCTAGAGCCTGCTTCAGATTCTGTCTCTCTCTCTCTCTCTCTCTCTCTCTCTGTCCCTCCCCCACTCACACTCTGTCTCTCTCAAAAATAAACATTAAAAAAATTAAAAAGACTTCTAATTTTGGCCTTGATCTATTCATTATTCCTCGGATTCACCCTACCTTATCATGAGTGTCACCATTTGGTCTTTATCCCACTTACATATAAGTGGTTGGTCATCTGAATATTTTTGACCAGGTCATTGTAAATGCAGGAATTTTTTTCCTTCAACGATGTCATTCTGAAATATTTTGCTTCTTATCTTTCATTAAAGTAGCTTTTTCTTTCTTTTTCTTTTTCTTTTTTTTTTTCTTCTAGACAATCTCCTTGTCTCTCATTTCTTATTCCAAAAATGAGTCAAAAGAATTTTGGTCTTAGGATTTTGGGTAGGAAAAAAAGATAGATGGAGAAGACAGAAAGTAAGTTTCTGTGTTTATCAGAAGTAATACTTTTTAAACAATAATATATACTTTTAATAAAGTATACATGTGGTAATATTATAAAGTTAAAAATAAAGAAAAGCAAAGACTAAAAAATCCCATACACAGTAGTTTAAGAATCACCTCTAAGGACTGAAGAGAAACATGGAAGACTAAAGAAAATAAATTTTTTTGATTAAAAAAAAAAGAGGTGTAAAGTCAAATGATCAAATGAGAATTTGGTCATTCCAGACGGTGAACATACCTTCATTTTCTCAATGTATTAAAATTACAAAAGCAAAATCTACTTCAGTGTGGCTATTAAACTTGTCCTTGAATTTATAAAATTCTGAGAATTTATAAAATTCTAAAATTTCTAAAATCCCTAGTAACTTTATAGTTAATCATTTTAAATATTAATATTATGCTCATTTTATTTATAAAATGTATGCAGCACCGTTCCTGTGAATATTGCCTCTTCCTGTGATACCACTACTAAGGTACCAGCGGGACCCATGCATGGCGGCATCTTCAGGCTTAGCTCCATGTCTTCTTCTGCTTTTTTTCCTCCCCTCCTCTCAGGATATACATGAATGCTCACTGGACCTTGGTAATTTTTTGAAATGTTTCTTTTGTCAGCACCAGCATCGCCACCACAATAAGAAATTCGTTTGTATTATTTTGTTCTGCTATACTGCACACTTGAAAGTTCTGGGTCTTTACACACAATATTACTTCCATCTGGATTAAAGGTCCCTCTATTATTTACATAGAATCACCTTTACTTAAATCTCATTCCAGAGTCAGCCTTCTCGGGAGAGCCTTCTCTAGTATCTCATCAATTCCATTTCTGCCCCATTCTACCTTATACAAATTCCTATTGCTACAGAGAAATGGCTGCTTTAAAGAGATTGATGTGACCCTAAAACTATATACTCATGGAAGTCAGAAGACCCTGGATTGAGGCCCACTTTATGACTGTATTTACAATAGATAAAAACAGACATTTCCTGTTGAAAATATTTCTTTTTCTTTTTTTTTTAAATATTTTTATTTATTTCTAGGAGAGAGAGAGAGAGAGACAGCGTGAGCAGGGGAGGGTCAGAGAGAGAGGGAGTCACAGACTGAAACAGGCTCCAGGCTCTGAGCTGGCAGTCAGCACAGAGCCCGACGCGGGGCCCGAACCCACGAACCGCGAGATCATGACCTAAGCGAAAGTCAGACGCTTAACCGACTAAGCCACCCAGGCGCCCCCTGTTGAAAATATTTCTTATACGGTTTCTGCTACTTATAAGGTGAATAATTTGAAAGAGCCACTCAAAACTTATGAACAGTGATATCTTCAAATACAAAACCATGATAAGAAAATATGCTTTACAGCATTCCTGTGAGGATTAAACAAGATGAAGAATATGACATGTCTATCACACTTCTCCTTCCTAGAGGTGCTCAGTAAATAAAAGTTCTTTTTCTGCATTGTCAACACCATTCTACCTCCATGCATACCAGGCAGAGATTAAGTCTTAGAAATCTGCCTGGAGCTGCACCGGCCCCTCTGGATGGCAGTCACAGCAAGGAAATGGCAATGTTTGCACAGCTCCTGCCATGAGAAATGAAGACTAGTATCTCCTTCTGCTACTACTGGCTCATGCTGGAAATGAGCCTGCTGGTATTGACCAGGCCTCACAATATTCCATATCAAACCCATATTCTGAACACAGTTACCTCATAGGAAAAGCATATTCCTGCCTTTACAAAAGAGATTTTAGATAAGAGCTCTGTGGATCATTGTCAAAAGGTTCTTCCTATGGGCCTTGCAGATCCAAGACTTACATAATAAAGGGGGTTAAGAACACAAGAGTTACTACTGAGCCTGGTCCCATATCAGAAGAGCCTAATTTATAGTTAAGGTACAGATAAGTACCGAACATAACTTACTAATTGGTGATGTATGGCAGTCCCTTCCTCGGGGCCTACATTCCACAGACATCCTCCCTTACACTGGCAGCTGGGATGAGGATAGATAAAACATAAACCCAGATGCAAAGACTGATACATATAGAGCCCCCTTGGTAGTTTCCACAAACTAACCAATTCAGAATCATTCATCCTCTGAGAGCCAGACAGAATGACTCCTAATTTATCTATATACAATGTAACCTATATGTTATCCTGTCTTTCACTAAGAGCATCCTGTTACTTCCTTGGTCGTAAATTCACCATGACTGGTATAATTCTGCAATTGATATCAAAAAAGACCTCTCATTGTAAGAAATTCCTTTTCTCTGACCTCATATGGTTGTTGAACCTTTAAATAAAGACACCAAAACTGACAGGACAGAGATGCCTGCATGGTGATCAGAAAGAATCTCGGGGCTCTCTCATTCTCTTTCGCCGACACCATCCATCCTTCAGGGACCCCTTGACCTGTCGAAGCTGGCGCGGCCTCCGACAGAAATCCCTGACCATTGTCCAAGAAGCCACTACTTAAACTTTGTGCCGAAAAAAAAATATATATGTTTTATTGCCCCAGACATGGAGATAGGTTAAATGATGGTACAACCTGAGTGTTCACATCCTCCCCAAAATTTATGTTAAGTCCTAATCCCTGTTGTGATGATGTTTGGTGCTGGCGTCTTTGGGAGGTAATTGGGTTTAGATGAGGTAACAAGGATGAGGTCCCTGTGATGGTATTAGTGCCCTTATAGGAAAGAGAAGAGAGACCAGAGCTCTCTCTATAAATACCTGCAATGAGGACACAGAAAAATGGTAGTCATCTGCGAGATAGGAAGGGTGTCCTTCTCAGGAATGAAATCAGCTGGTACCTTGATCTAGAATTCCCAGCTTCCAGAACTGTGAGAAAATAAATGGCTACTGTTTAAGTGATCCAGTCCAGAGAATTTTGTTACAGCAGCCCGAGCAGCCTATGACAAAGAGGGAACAGCCTCTTAGATAAAGACCCCATATTGTTCTCAGAAGTTTTCTTTAAAAAATGCAAGTATATAAGAATAATAAAATAGACTCTGCAATCAGGGCTCATCTGATTAGTAAAAGGAAATATGTTAAGGGAGTAAAAGGAGAGGAAATAGGATACTGAGGAAGGTTTGTCCAAACAACTTTATATAAATGCAAGTTTTCACATTAATGGCATTCTTTTAAATCTCTGAGGAATGGCATTCTTTTAAATCTCTGAGGAATTGCAAGATCAGTGGTTGAAGGCATTTTCTTTTTCAATATGAAGGAAGAAGGAAGGAAACTACAAAAAAAGTTTTCCTTTGAAATCCCCCTACAATGGAAGGCTTTTTTTTTTTTTTTTTTAAATTTCTGAGTATAGTTGACACACAATGTTACATTAGTTTCAGGTGTACAACATAGTGATTCAACTTCTCTATATGCTACATTGTGCTCACCATAAATATAGCTAACCATCTGTCACCATACAATGTCATTGACTATATTTCCTGTGCTGTGTCAAGCCATTTTTTAAACATTTAACATTTAATGGCCTTCTCAGGCTCACTCAGTAGGACAGATGGTTAATGTTAGTATTGTGGAATTTTTATTTTTAATATTTTAATACAGTACTGAACTTGGACTGAGAATTCTTATATCCAAGTAATGAAATGTTTACTTATATACCAGACCTTGAGCTAATCTTCTCATTAGTAAATCATGGATTACAATGCCTACTTCTATAGTGGTGCTATACTGATGAAATGCAATAATAGATTTAAAAATTCCTGTAAACTCTAAGGCACATAATTATACATTATTATTAGTATTATTATTATTAAGATGTCTTTGTGGGTCAGGGCTAAGATACAGTTTTCTAGATGTTGTACAAGACCTTGATGAAATTTTCCCTTTTAGGTTTGAGGCTTCCTCTCATTTGTATTTAATGTGCCCCTCCTTTTTGCAGGTACACATAGAAATAATAAATCATGATCTTGTACATTATTTTCATTCAGTCACATCAAAATCCGTGGGCATATCTCTCAGAATAATGAACTATACATTTTTGTAAGAAATAGGACAAGCAAAAATTTTCAAAGTTCCTATGAAAAACCTCTGCCTGACAAAAACAGAAAAGACTATACCTATTAAGCCACATCATATAAGATAGAATTGTGATTTAACCTTATTTCTCACCATTTCACCTCAGCACAGCTTATAGGAAGTCTAAAACACCCTTCCCTCCTTGAGGAGGTATCAAGGTATGAGGGAGACCCTGGGTCTGCCACCACAACTTGTCAGTGATCTAGCCTGCTCGGATACCTAAGGAGGGGGGAAAAAAGCTCACAAGAATTTTGAAAACTCTTATAAAATTATAAATTTTGTACAATACTGTTTAGTGTAGAGCTCAAGAAAAGCTACCCTTTAGTCTTTCAAACTGTAGGTGTTCTGAATAATCCTTGATTCTTATCTTGAAAAAAAAACCTCTAGTTTCACGCTTCATACACTAGTGGCGTTAATTATCTTGTGTAAGACTATGGAATGTATATTTTGCTTTAAAAAATAATTTATGGAAATTACATTATATAGAATGGTAATGCAGTTTATTTATTTAATGACAAAAATAAGTGTCTACAGTCCAATCTAAATGTGTAATCATATCTCATAATTTTTAAACAAAAATTCTCTCTGAATTTCAAATACTTGTATTTTTATTCTACAATTCATTAATATGTTGGGGAAGCTTATAGAGGCAGAATTCCATTATGATGAAATGCAGTACTTGCACACTGCTGTGTTGTTATAGGCTTATCTTATAATGAATCTTTTATCTGATATCAAATTTCCAGTCAGCAGAATTAGAGTAAAATTTGAATTGATGCCCAGTTTCTCTAATTCATTAGAATGGGGGGAAAACAGCTCTGAACTCAGCAGAGGAAAAAGGGAAAAAGTTTCCTGTCATCTCTATGCAGTAAACTATACAGAGAATTCTCTTCTTACCAGGTTCCCTCTCACTTCTTTTCCATCTTCTTTTATTTTCGTTGCTCTCCTCTTACTAATTTCTCTCCCTTTCTTTCTGCAAGATCCTTAACATTCAGTGTGAATGGTATTTAAGTTTGCAGGAGGCTTTGAGGGGGGAATAAAATGGATATATGTGATATTCAGAGGTATGTAAATGGAGAATTAAGAAAGAGTTATCGAAATCTTTGCTTCGACCTCTTCTGTCTCAACATTTCTGAGTTTGGACCCACTTGACTCACTCTGATAATGCAAATTGCACTTACTTTGGTTTTGAAAATGGCTGTTACTGGAGTAGAGATCATACGAATCATCCACAGTATAATTTGATTCATTGTAGAGGGTTCAATTCAATTGCATTATTGGAGTTCACTCAGGATTGGACATCTGCCCATAGTCGAAATAACTTGGTTAAAAAGAACATTTCTTTGTAATGATGTTTGCTACAAATGGGTTTAAGGAAGGGAAGTGCACTCTTAATTATTTATGTGCTTGTTCAATATTTGGTTGTTCTTTATGTCCTTTATGACAGGGATGATACGTCTAAAATTATGCTAAGCTAAATGAAGTGCTTAAATAGTTTCAGATTTGTTTATAGTGTTGTTGAAATGGTAATAATGGATATAATGATAACGCTAACAGTGATGAAGATGACAATGACCAAGAAAAATAAATGGTAAACTCAAACAGAATAGGGAGAACTGCTTTCCTCGATGATCAACTTTTAACTAATAAGAAGTAAAACAACACTATATGGTTCTGCCTAGATTTGAAAACCCCATACTTTGTGTAGAATGCTTACTAATTAGAGTTTGTGTCAATTTGTCAACCATAATGATTTTTTTTCCCCAAAATGCTCATCTAATTTGTATATTAGTTTCTTGGGCTGCTCAAACAAAGTATGATAATACTGGGTGACAATACAGAATCTTACTCTCTCACAGTTCAAGAGGCTAAAGTCTGAAATCAAAGTTATCAGCAGGGTTCTTTCTAGAGAATTGAGGGAAAACCTGTTCCCTGTCTCTCATAGCTTCTAGTGGTGGCTAGCAGTCTTTAGCTTTCCTTGAATTGGAGACTTATCATTATAATCTCTGCCTCATAGTCACATGGTATTTAATACTCCTGTGTAGATGAACTTGAATCTTTTTCTAACGTTATACCCAGATCGCAGTATCCTCAACGACCAGAGACCACCAGGGAGGCCAAGTCACACATGCAAAGGCAAAGGGCTGTATTACGAGCTCGGGCTCACAGACTTTACCAGCACAGTGAATCCATGCTGTGAGCCCCGAACAAAAGCAGAGTAGGGTTTTTATGGGGTTTGTGACGGGGGAGTTACAGAAGTAACAGGGGAACAGGGGAACAGTGATCCAATCATAATTATTCAACATTATTGACAGCGGGTTTAACCACACACATTGTTTAGAGTATTCATTACTCATGGCGGGATCCAATTACAACGTTTAGAGTAGTTTTAAATTCAACCAATCACAGAGCGAGCCTAGGGTCTTGTTCCGCGACAACAATTGATCTGGAATATTGTGAGACCTGGTCAATACCAGCAGCCTCATTTCCAACATGAGCCAGTAGTAGCAGAAGGAGATACCAGTTTTTGTTCCTCATGGCAGGAGCTGTGCAAACACTGCCATTTCCTTGCTGTGACTGCCATCCAGAGAGGCCGGTGCGGCTCCCGGCACTTTCTTTCTTTCTTTCTCTTTCTTTCCTTCTTTTTTTTTTTTTTCTCTCTCTCTCTCCTTTTTTTAAAGCAGGCTCCATGCCCAAGTGGGGCTCAAACCCATGATCCTGAGACCAAGAGTCTCATGTTCACTAATCGAACCAGCCAGGGGCCCAATTTTGTACTAGTTTACTGAGCCTTAAATTATACAGGGCAATTCAAAAAGATCCAGGAGGAAACTGGCCCAGAGTAGGTGGCGTTACAGCAGAGGAACTCAGAGCTTAGGGAACCTAAGGGGAACTTGTATAATTTGCAGCGAGCGTGCCTGCCCCTTGCTCAGGAAGGAGACACTGAATCTCCATTCCAAGGCTGTTTGCTATACAGCCCTACTCAAAAAGACAGTCTAGAACAAAAGTGGGCAGGGCAAAAGATGTGGAAAAATTCAAGAGATCTCTAGAAAGTTGTCACCCCTCAGTATAAACAGGGATTCTAGATTTGAGCTAAATGAATAATTTTTTTTAAAGATTTTTTATTTATTTCTAGGAGAGAGAGAGAAAGATAGCGTGAGCAGGGGAGGGTCAGAGAGAGAGGGAGTCACAGACTGAAACAGGCTCCAGACTCTGAGCTGGCAGTCAGCACAGAGCCCAACGCGGGGCTCGAACCCACGAACCGCGAGATCATGACCCAAGCGAAAGTCGGACGCTTAACCGACTAAGCTACCCAGGGGCCCCTAAATGAATAATTTTTAACACCAATCGTAATTTCTGTGAATAAACTTCTCATCTTTGGCATAATTCACACAGGTTAGCTTTCCTCATCCTCAAATTCTGTTCATGGTAACTCCATCTTCTGGATGTTTAGGTTGATTGTTTTCTTTCCCTGATATCACACATTGATTCATCAGCAAAACCAAATGCTATGCTTCCATAACATATCCAGATTTTGAACTTCTCACTGTCACTATGGCTACCATGTTGTTTAGATGTTTGTATCTACTCAGCTCTCTTATTGTAATAGCCTTAATCTGGTCTTTCTGATTTTGATCCCTCAGAGTCTATTCAATAGTAACCAGAGTAATCTTTTAAAATATTTAGTCAGACAACAGCACTCCTCTGCACTCTATTTTCCAGTGGCTCCCAACCTCATGTGGGAGTAAATCCTAAATCTTATATGTGTTTTTTGTTAATGCTTATTTATTTTTGAGAGAGAGAGAGAGAGACAAAGGGAGAGTACAGGGGAGAGGCAGAGAGAGGGGGTTCTAAAGCAGGCTCCAGGCTCTGTACTGATAACAGAAAACCCAAAGTGGGTCTCAAACTCACAGACTGTGAGATCACAAACTGAGCAAAAGTTGGATGCTTTACAGACTGAGCTACCCAGGCACCCAATCCTAAATCTTTATAATGGTCTATGCAGATCTGCATGATCTCCTGATCCCTATTACACTGCTGACCTTATATTTTATAACTGTCCTCACTGGCAGAATTATAGCACCAGCTCTCTGAATGTGCCAGGTTTGCTATGACAGGTGTTTTGTAGTTGTTATTCCTCTGGCTGGAGGTTTTTTTCCCCCCATACGTATCCATGAAGATCTCTCACATTGCCTTCAGAACTTTGTTAAAATATCCTCTTTCCTAACCTCAATTTTATAATAAATATTATAAAAATTGACTTTTTACTTGCTTCATTACCTGTGTTTTCTAATCCCTCTTTTTCCTTTTCTTTTTCCTCTCTCTCTATTTTTCTATGGCTGATGTTACATATACAGTAGAATATATTACTGTTTGCCTATATTTGGTGTCACTCACTGCAGTAAAGAGCAAGTGAAAAAAGCTCTAGCATCTCATTTTTCCAAATAAGGAATTCCAATACACATTCTAGGTGCTTCTTAGGGGCTGCTAGCAGAGGTATTGCAAATCCCAATTGCCCAGAGTAGCAACCTCTATGGGACAACAGCATATTAGCTTTCCTTCCTTCCCTGACTCAGTCTCTCCACTGCTTTATTCTGGCTTTCTAGTGGAGTGTCCTCTATAAACTACTTGAAACCAAGTCATTATCTCAGGTTCCATTATCTCAGGTTTTATAGGGAATCAATCTAAGATATCATAACCCTTAATTTTCTCTTAGCTTCTTTATAGCTTTACTTCTTCTGTTATCGTGTACCACTAGGAGTTTTATGCATCCCCACTAAACTTAGAAAAGTGTGGTTGCTTTTGCTAATGAAATGTTAAGAGTCAGCATATGTTTTGTCACAGTCTTAATTTTCTTACCAAGGACAAGCAGAAATGTTGGAGATAGAGGCTGCTCTGTCAGTTTGGGCACTAGAGGAAAGGTCATTTAAAGGATAGCTGTAGTCAACTGTGATAGACATGTAACACAGGGAAAATCCTCTACCATTCTTAGTTATAGAGATTTTGGGTTTTGCTTGATACCATAGCAGTGAAATCTAGTCTTCTGGCTGATGGATCTTATAATTTACTCAACTATGTATTTACTAGTTGTTGTCTCCTCGTGATAACATAAGCTCCATTAGATAATTTTACTCTTCTATCTGTACTCTATTCCCTCTTTCTAGAACATTCCAAGATGCAGAGGACATACACATCTATTGAAAAGGTTACTCCAAAGCTTACTCAACTCATTGTCCCTCAAACACAATTAAGGAATCCTACAACTGATGGATCAAATATAAAATTTGATCATGCTATCCTCTAACTTAGAGGTTTTCAACCACTGCCAATTTAAGGCAGTTAGAGTTGCCAGGAAAAAAAATACAGGATGTGCCATCATATTTGAATTGCAGACAAACCATACAAAATATGAAACATACTTAAACAAAAAAAATGTTTTAGTCTGAAATGCAAATTGAACTTATGTCTTAAATTTATTTGCTATAATGTTTATCTTTGTTTGCTAAATCTATCAACTCTATCCCCTGGTGCCATTTGTCAATGTCTGGGGATATGTGAGAATACCCACACACAAAGAAATAATTGGCCTACAACATCAATAGTGCTGAGGTTGTAAAGCCCTGAGATCTGGACTACTTTCCTTTCCTTTTCTGCACATCTGATTTCTATGCATTGCCCTTTGCCTTTTGTCTTAAGTATAACTGGCTGCAATAAGCTCTCGTTTGTCTTTCAGAACTTTATTTGTTTGCATCATTCCTAGGTTTTCTTTTAATCTTAGATATCTATCCATATGTATAAATTGTATACAGTCAAAGCCCCAATGGTTTCTCAGATATCTGAAGAAAGACAAAAATCTATGTGTTTCTTTACATCTGAGGCATCTAAAACAATGCCCAATATACACAGAAAGACAATAGGAGCTGAGTGATAGAGTGCATAAATGAGGGCAAGCAATAGCAGATTTATGAATTCCAGGGCAATACCACCTTCGTTTTGAGTCTGCAGGCCATTGGCAGACTATTTCTTTTCTTTTCTTTTCTTTTTTTTACAAATAGTTTATTGTCAAATTAGTTTCCACGTAACACCCAGTGCTCATCCCCACATTGGCAGACTATTTCTTGTAGCCTAAGCCATGCAGTTTCTATTGTCAGTTGAAATCATCTAATGACAGATATAGATACACACATATACGTGGTTTTAATTTAGATGGTATATATGTTTTAGTTATGTGTATGCAATGTATTAGCAACTATAGGTATTGATATGTGCCTGCTACATTTTAGAAAAATTACAAGAATAATAAGCAAATGGCCTTAAACACAAATACCTTATAGACATTTTCCCCTTAACTAAAATTACTACTAAGAACATATATATGCCTTGGTTGAAAGATATATACTATCATCTAACTTTTTTATCCTTATCTAGAATTTATTTTTTATTTTGTATCAATTTATTTACATTCTAGTTGGTTAACATGCAGTGTAATATGGTTTCAGGATTCATCACTTATATTAACATTCACCTAATGATGGGCAGTCTTTTGCACTCTTCACTTTACCTGGTTATCATCTTCTCTATATAAAAGGACAGGTGTTTAGCATCTTACCATGGCATTTTATATAAATTTTACCTAGGACTACGATTCCATAGTTAGAAAAATTTTCAATACAAGATCTTTCAAAAATGCTTGTAGATATGGGGTGCCTGGGTGGCTCAGTTGGTTAAGTGACCTATCTCAGCTCAGGTCATGATCTCACAGTTTGTGGGTTCAAGCCTTGCATCAGGCTCCATGCTGATAGCACATAGCCTGGTTGGGATTCTCTCTCTCTCCCTTTCCCTCTCTCTGCCTTTCTCTCTCTCTCTCTCTCTCTCTGTCTGTCTGTCTTTCTCTCTCACTCTCAAAATAAATAAACTTAAGAAAATAGACAAACATTTTGTATTTTAACTGTGGCCATATCAATATCCTGGTTGTGACATCATACTACAGCTTGATAAGATATTGGTAAAAGAGAAGCTGAGTAAGATATAACTGGGATCTCACTTCATTATTACAACTGCATGTGTATCTATAATTAACTCCAAACAAAAAGTTTAATTAAAAAACAAACTTAAGCCTTTAATTATATCTATAATTCTGTTTTTGTTGCTTGATTTTATAATAATTCAGTGTCTGAAGCTTTTGCCAGATAAGGTGAAATGTCTTTGCAAAATCATTTTAATGAGATTTAATACATACATAGGCAGATACATTCTGTATACCGCATAGTTTGCTTGTTATTCATTCACTAACTCTATTTTATTTGTTTCTTCATCAAATAGCCATTTATTAAATGTCAACTAGATCCTGTTTCAATGCTGCTTACGTAGAGAGATATGTTCCCAGTGGTACAAGACACTAGATATGTTGCCAGAATCAGATTATATATTATATTGTAAACTTAATTAAGGATTTGGAATATTTTTTTCATTTCTTCTCTCAGTTTTTAACCAATTACTTTTTTTCCTAACTTTATTTATGATTGACAAATGAAAATTTTGTATATTTATGGTGTACAATGTGCTGTGTAAAATAACTACCAACAATCAAGCTAACTAACATATTCATTAATGTATATACTTTGTGTGTGTGTATGGTAGTAGAAGCACTTGAGATCTACTCTCTTAGCAAATTAGAAGTATACATGGCATTATTTTTAACTCTAGTAACTACCATGCTGTACAGCAGATCTCTGGGACTTAAATATTGAATTCTATTTCAAATACAATGGAATGTCACTGATGATTCATAAAATTTTAAGGTAGGTAGGACAAGACAGAATTTTCAAATATGGAACTATCCGTTCCCCTGGGAGGAACTAGAGGACGCATGGTGAATATAGAGGCTTAAACTATATTAGGTCTAACTTATAATTTTGTCAGTGACCATATCATAACCTGAGTATGTCAATCCTAGTCTCATGTTACTTCACCAAGGACTTGACAGTAAGTTCAATGAATTGCTTGGCCAGTTAGATAAGGTAGAGATAAATTATGAACAATCACAGGGAAAAAGTGTGAAGAAATTGCAAATATCAGAAAATGATTTTACCTCATAGATCTGGTCTTTTCTCAGGACTGTGCAAGGCATGGAAGAGGGATCATTGTCTCAGTGGGAAAACATTCAGAAGTATCCGCTTGGACAACAAATGTGTGCTGAAAGCAAGAAAGATGACTTAGGATAATTAGGTATATACACATATTGGAAATATGTGTTTTAATAATATATTTGTAACTTTAGGACTCCAGTGATTAAAACAGAATTAAAGAGTCTATCTCCTGGTTAGAAAACCTATGTGTGATTTTTTCAGATGCAACCATATGAAATTATAAAGTCTTTGCAAGACCTCAAGACGGAGGCTGTCCTCCTCACACCAGTCTTGAAGCACAGCCAGGGGGTTTCAGTCCCTAAAGGCTGCTGCATTCCTGGACTTAACCCACCACCCCCTTACCCACCATGTTCTTATGCATATCTGTAATGCTAGCCAAGCATCTCTATTCAGAGACCTCTTTATCTGGAGCCTTCTGCCAAAGTTTTTGTCAGGAACATCTGAGAAGACTTTCTTTTTGGGAGAAAGGGGAAAACTTGAAGGCAGGTATCCAATTTGACACAATAAACTAAGTACTTTTCCACTATGCTGATCTCTTGACCCTAGATCTAAACCCCCACCCTGTTCCACATACGATCACACTAAGTGATTAAAGACTTATCATTGTGGCTGTTTTCACTGGCTACTCATATACCTGGCAATTTAGCTCTTGTCTTAGTTCAGCTGAACTCCTGACAAAAGACTGTTTCACTTTATTCCAGCCAGGTTAATTCTCTGTCCCAGTTTAGCATAAACTTTAAATGTCTGGATTTTACAGTTTTTTTTAATGTTTTATTCATTTCTAGGAGGGAGAGAGAGAGAGAGAGAGAGAGAGACAGACAGACAGACAGTGTGAGCAGGGGAGGGTCAGAGAGAGACGGAGATACAGACTCTGAAATAGGCTCCAGGCTCTGAGCCGGCAGTCAGCACAGAGCCCGACGCGGGGCTCGAACCCACGAACCGCGAGATCATGACCTAAGCAAAAGTCAGACGCTTAACTGACTAAGCCACCCAGGCGCCCCTGGATTTTACAGTTTTAAATTGACTTAAAATATATTTTAATTCTCTGGGTCCAACATAGGTTTTATTTTATTACTTGATTTATTACCATAATAAATAAGATATTTTCTATCTCTATCATTATGATGTTATAATATACCATACTTATTATTTCTAATATATAGTAGAACCTTTTAGAATATTGGCTTTGAAATGAATAGGTGTCAAATCTTAATAAGAGTTATATGCAAATCCCATCTAAAAATCCATAAAAAAGATGAATATCATTTTTATATATTAAGGCCAATTTCTTTTTGTGGGAAGGCTGCTTGCTTGTTGGAAATCTGTTTAAGAAAATCTCAAGCAGATTAGAGATCTCTCAGGACAATCTTTGTCACATTATAAAAGGGCATGAGGTACTATACAGAATATTTAGGTGATTTCATTTGCTACAGTTTTTGGAGGCAGAGAAATATGATTAGGTAAAAATTTTAGGTCATATGGTGTTCACTACATGCTTATCTATCTAATGTTAATTAGTTTGCTTTGTATTACCCTAAGTGAGAAGGATTTAGGTGTTTTAATATATGACTAATATGATTAGGAATTTATAATATTCATGAAGATTCTGTCCTTCAATATGGGAAATCTTATCTCAGTTTTCCCAAAACTTAATATAGTACTTGGCATGATGTAAGTGTTCAATAAATATGGACTGAATAAATTTAAAATAAATGAATTTACTAACTGATTAATGTATCACTAGAGACTCAAAGCAAACAGGGAAGGTAGGTGTAGAATCTTAGAAACTATAAGAAAAATCATAAAATTAAGTTGCTATTCTGACCTGGAAGTTCTAAATCCTGTGCAATTTTACTCCAACAAGTTTTTTCACCACAATGTTTAATTAGTCAATTGGCATTTTCTATAGAAACAGTCATCTCTGAAACAAGGACGGGGCAGAGGTTGACTATGATGGATATCAGGGCTCTTACTGAATTTCTCATTTGAGAAAGACTCCTGTTGGGTGCACTGGAAATGTAACAAGTATTCCACACCCCTACTTAGAGAAAAAGATAAATAAAAATACCATTTAAGGGGTGCCTGGGTGGGTCTGTGGGGTAGGCAACCAACTCTTGATTTTCAGCTCAGCTCATGATCTCACCATTTGTGGGTTTGAGCCTGGGCCCCATTTTCAGGCTCCTAGGCTTGGGTTTCTTTCCCTTCTTCTCTCTGCTCCTCCCCTTACTCTTACACACATGTGCTCTCTCTCTTGGAATAAATAAACTTTTCAAAATACCGTATACTATTCTGAGAAAGCCTTATTTTTGCCTCCAAAGCATTATTTTATCTACATAACACAAACATGATAGGAAAGACCAAGAAAATTTAGAAATAGTGATTATCTTATGTATTTTCAAAATATTAATGTTTATGTTATTTAATAATAACCATGTATGTGAATATAAGCAAACATTTTTCTTACTACCAATATAACTGAATAAATATATAAAAAATAAAGACTTAGAATTAGGCATCTGTTCCTCTTTTTATATTTAAAAGTACACTTTTGTTAGTTCACAACCTCAGGAGTTCTCAAAGTGAAATATGAAGTGGGCACCATACACAGAGGACAAGGAGAGACGGAGAACAGTCTGGTCACTCCAGATTCATAGGTGGAGATGTTAATAAGCAAGTGAACTTATAAGGCTTGCCTTGGGCATCTACAAGAAGAGTATATCTCCATGTCCACCCATCAGCATCTTAAAAGGTTATATAGAGGCTTTAATGGGGTTCAGTCAAATATTCAGTCCAAATGGTTTCAACAATACCTTACTCCCTTAAGGCCATGTTCTTGGAACAGTTCCCATTGTGGGCGCTGTAGGCAGAAGGTACATTCCGAGAACAGGAAAGGGGGCTAGGAGACTCTTACTGCCTGGGGCCAGTTAAAAGGTCAACAAGCTAGCATGTCCTCTCAATGACCTTCCCCAATATCCTTAGATCCCTAAGCAGCTCACCAGAGCTTCATAACAGAGACTTTCTAGGGGATATATTGTTAATTTTAAAATAATTTTAGAAGTCAATGTAATTTGAGTATTTATTAATATTAATTGAAAAGCAAGCTTTAGAAGCATTTTAACTGAACATTTGAAAATGTTTAAACAAATTTCTAAAGCCACTGTTCCCTAAATTGGCTTCCATCTCTATCTTCCAAAATTTTTTACTAAGGTCTAAAATTCATAGCAAGTTTTATGAGCTCTCATCTCCATTACCAAATTATCACATTTCAAAGTGGGTAGCAAGAACAGACACATGTAATCTAAATAGCACACTGAGGAGAGAACATTCTATAGTATGACTATTACAGCATGTTCCACCCAGTTTAGTTTTGTTTGTTAATTGTACTCAATGTTAGTATCTTGAGGGCACTATAATATAGATGTTCATCAATCAAGCAAAAAAGTATTGAAAAATTCATTTTATAGAAAAAGTAGAGTAATATGCAAGTCACTAGGCATACTTGAAAATAAAATGCATAATACTGAATGACATATAATGGGCTTCTTATTACAGTGAATTTTGGAAACCCTTAAATTGTCTTTATTCTCATTTAGCCAAAGATGTTTTAAAATATATGTGTAATGATGAAGGAGTATGAAAATTAATAAATGTGCAGATTTATAGACAAAGATATAACTAAGTAGGATAGTTTTGTACAGCTTGTTCTAAGCTAGAATGATAATTATGTAGTCATGGTGTCAGTACTGAATATCACTAGCATAAGTAGTACTACATTCTATTCTTATTGGTACTAGATAGTTCAAGTATTAGTACTAATACCAGTGCTGAACTTTTTGGGAATCCTCCTGTATCAGGTCACCTATATTAACTTTGAATACTATCAAAAGCAGCCATATTTTAGGTAAATATGTCCTTCAAGTTGACTTTCACAAAGGGAGCCAGCTTTTTAGTTGTCTTCTGTTTCCTTAGAGCCAGGAAAGTAATAATTGAGTAGCCTAGGTGTAGAAAGGGTAGAATAAGCACTTATTCTCCTGTCTTCCAAAAAGTGGAGAATCAGGTCAGCTGTCCATTTCAAGTCTGAAGAGTAGATGTCTTGTAGAAAAAAACAAAACAAAACAAAAATTACATTGCTGCCTCTAATCTCAGTCTCAATTCTGCAGAGAAAGAGAAAGAAGAGAAGAGAGAAGAGAGAGAAAAATTGTTCCAACTCAGAAGGGTATATATGTGTAGTCTCATTAGGTAAGGAGCAAACAAGGCCATAACTCTTCTTGATGGCAGTAGTGGAAGGAACATAGAGAAGATGTCTAAGGTGGCGGAAAGATGCTCTATTCCAATGAGAATGAATATAATCACCGGATAAAAGCATGGGTTAAGGGTACTCAGTACAAGTACTACACACCTTGTAACATCCACATTTGAAGGATAACAATAAGAAGATGCAGAAATGAAAGCAGAAAGAATGACCAGCAAGATAGCCAAGAAAGAGCAATTGGAAAACAATTTCAGAAATAGTTTCCAAAGGGTAAAAATGGCAACAATGATATCAGTCTGAAATGAAAATAGAAATCAGCAAATGAAAGCATTAGGAAAGTTATTGATCACAGTTTTAGTGAAAGGGAGTGGGGACAGCTGTTGGATTGATATGTTAGGAAAAAATGTCAGTAATGAAAATGAAAACAGATGGAGTAAGCAGGAAACAGTCTCAAGATTTGTGGTGGCAAAACAAAACAAAACAAAAAAGTCTATATATTGAGAGTATGGAGAGTTTAACAATATTCACATTTTCCCCAAATAAACCCTCTTAACTTGGGATGGAGGGACAAGAAAAATAGTGCCCATAGTCAAGAGTAATTAGTTGATAAAGAGAATACAACAAACTTATTATTTACTCGTGGGTTTATATTTGATGAGTCTCTTTTTGAACTCTGATTTGAAAAATATCAGTTAGCTGAATAATATTCAAATACCTTAAAACTATAGATTATTTTACCATTCACTGTGTGCTTTTATATTATTTCACTTGATAATCAAAATTATGATCTAAATGTAACTAATTCCATATTTTCAGGAAAGATAGCTGAAATCTAAGTAAATCAAAGTGACTTGCTCAGATTATTTCGTAATAGATAGCTACCAGACACAAACCCAGATCTCTTCTGTCACATTTAAATTTCCCTTCTTCAAGACACAAAATAAAAATAATTTCAGACAACAGAAATTTTAATGGATTTGTGATGAGCACCCTCTTCAAGTACTTCTGCAAATGGAAACATAGCATGCTATCCTAATCACCAAATTCAGCTCTAGTAAAAAGAGCATGACACTGGAAATCAAACAGACATGGACTTCCCCACTTTGTGCCTGTGTGGTTCCCTCAAAACATTTTCTATCAGGACACTTGGGTGGCTCAATTGGTTGAGTGTCCAACTTTAGCTCAGCTCATGATCTCACAGTTCATGAGTTCAGAGTCCCATACTGGACTCTCTGCTGTCAGCACAGAGCTGGCTTCAGATCCTCTGCCTCCCTCTCTCTCTCTGCACCTCCCCTGCTCATGCTTACTCCCTCTCTTCCTCTCAAAATAAACAAACAAACAAACATTGAAAATTATCTATTAACTGCAGTTTGTTCATTTGTAAATGGAATTTTGATGCTTATTTCCCAAGATTTGCACATAGTGGGCACTAAATACATGTTGTTGAACTGAAAAGAGGCAAAAGTCGCCAAAACAGCAAATAAAATGCACTTTTTAAATCAGTTTATCCCACTCTGCAGGTGACTTGCTAGGCAAGGTACAAGTGTTAGCTTTTTTTTTTTTTTAATTTTTTATGTCTTTATTTTACTTTGAGAGACAGAGACAGAGAGAGAGAGAGGGAGACACGGAATCTGAAGCAGGCTCCAGGCTCTGAGCTGTCAGCACAGAACCCTACGTGGGGCTCAAACCCAGAGACCGCGAGATCATGACCTGAGCCGAAGTTGGATGCTCAACCTACTGAGCCACCCAGGTGCCCCAGGTGTTAGCTTTAAAACAGCCAAATAAAATAGGAGTTCACCGTATATTCCTGTGTATGCTGAATATAATTTGCAAGTAGTTTGGAGTTAGGCAAATCTTTCAAAAGTGGTGAAAGAAAGGAAACAAAGTTTATCACAGTGTCCTAGAGGCTCAATACTGCATAGAAAATTATCAAGACCGTAATACCAACGTGGTATTTTAAAAATTCACCCAGAATCTACAGAAGGTATCAAAAGTCACAGCTGTGAAACCTCGTTGTTACTTAATGTTTCAATGTTTTTATTTCATTCACCTGCAAAATGATTCTACTCACCTTTTGCACAGGCTTTAAGAAACATAATACTCTGAAAAATGCTTTGGAAACCTATAATAATCATGATGGTCTGGGGCAGCAGTATCATAAAAAAGGGAAAAATAACAGTGTTTTGGGGCTGGAACAACTAGAATAAACAGAGAATGCAGCTTGAGGCTGGCTATGAATCAAACAGAAGTCATAAATGATATTGTCTTGAGTTAGTATTAGTATGGGTTACATTTGCCATTATGCCACCATAATATCATATAACTGGTACTGGGTTCAATGCTGTTTTGCTCCTGTACTTCTGTCCTATGCAGCATAAATACATCTCCCTCACCTGATTGACTTTTCACAATCATCCTTTTCTTTCATTCTAAATAGATGCAAGGTTAGAGTACTGTTGTAAAGTTGGAGTTCTTTTGTATACTTTGCTGCTCACCATCAATTCTTTTTTCTTCCTTCCTTAGTCTTTATCTGTCAATTTGATGAGAAGGTGTTATATATATATAATATATTTGTTATATATTATATAATATATAAAATATATAAGTATAAATATTTATATATAAATAAAAATATATTTATTATATAATATATAAAATATATTTATTATATATTATATATAATATAGTTATATGTGTAGAAATTATAACATATGCACATAAAGGGATGATGAGTAATGTTAAGAATAATACAATAATTAAGACAGTACTTACTAATGTTATTGAGTTCTTGCTGCATGCATTGACCCTATATTACCATACCTAATCTTCAATCCTATGAAATACAGCTATTGTATCTTTGGAAATGAGAAATTTGAGTCTTAATGAAGTGCTCAGTGAGTGATTAAGTTTACAAAACAGGGGAGCCTGGGGGCTTACTTGGTTAAGCATCAAACTCTTGATTTCAGTTCAGATCATGATCTCAGGGTTCATGAGTTCAAGTCTGCGTTGGGCTCTGCCTGCTGGGATTATCTTTCTCCCATTCTCTCTGTGCCTCTCTCACTTGTGCTTCCTCTCTCTCTCAGAATAAATAAACTTAAAAAAAAATACAAAATTGGTCATTCAGCATCTGATACAATTCTTCTTCCAGTTACTACTATTAGGCATTGGGTAGTGAGAGGAGTCACTCACCATGCTTTATTTTTGGACCACAAGCAGACATATGAGGCAAGGACTTAAGACTTCCAAAGAATGGAGGAGTTTTCATAGTGGGAGCAAACACATCAACCAGTTCCCTACCCCTTTCTTTTCTTTGAGACATTTCCTCAAATTTGAGGGAAGAATCATCATCACCAAAAATATGTATAACATAGGCATTATATATGTTACAGTTTTGAAACAGACCCTTTGGAACAATACAACCTCAGAAAAAAAATGTGTGAGATCACCCTGCCCATCTTTTCTCTAAAAATGTGTATTTCTGATTCAACATGGTCAACTCAGGCACACACTTCTGTGATGAATATGGTTTTCATATGATTCAGGTTCTTAAAAACCTAAAGTCTGTCAATGCCAAATTTATAACTCTGCAAAGTCAGCTTTTTTTTCTTTTTCTTCTCCCTCTCTCTCTCTCCTCCTCTCCCTCCTCAATATAGCTGTGTGAAAAAAATAGTCCTGTAACATAAATAAGAGGCTGTCAAATTCTACCAATGTTTTGAAATCTCCATGTATATCACTACTCCTTCTCATTCTCTGCAACAATGTAAACGTTAGTGTTAAAAAAAAATGCAGAGGGAATTCTTAGCAAAACTTATTAGAAAACTTCCTGGAAGTGTCTCTTCCTTTTCTTAGCCCTCCTCATCTATACTTGATAAACCATTGAAGAATTCCAACTGGGAGTGTTCCTATCAAATTTAATATATTTTTAATATTTTAGGAAACAACTTTAATGTTCTGAGGGTCATTTATCTACTTATATCATATGTGCTTACAAATTACATTCTCTCAAATATGTCTTGAGAGAATGTCAGTCTTAAGGAAATTTTTACAAATGCTTAAGAATAAGACATTAAATAAATAAAATCTAGTAGTACACATTGTTTGGCTCCATGGTCAGAGTTCCAGTGTTTCTTGCTGTTTCACATATGTAAATTTTTTGCAACATGACTTCCTTCTTTCTTCGGTACCCTTCTGTTTTCTGTCTTGTTAAATCCTAGTCACCGTTCAAGTTCTTGTTCCAATGTACCTTGTCTGTGAAGCTTTATCTTAACCCTGGGCTATGATTAATAATTTTCCTTTGTAATCCAACTTATCTTAGTTAGAGCTCTACTTACTCTACTTACTCCATTTTTTCCTATTTTACATGTTTGTTTCCCCAATTGATAATATTCTCTTGAAGGGCATGGAATATTCTTATTCATCTTTACATCCAGAGGACTCACACACAGAAGAGACAAAAAAAGTTTTATGAAGAAGAATGAGTGATACTTTAGGGAAGAATCTAGTAACTTTCTTGTAAAATGTGTATAAACTCCAATCTTCATGGGCTCCCTCAACAGGAGACAGAATAGAATCAGTCATCTGGTATTTTTTTGTTTTTGTTTTTGTTTTACTTTGGTTTTGGCTTTTGTGATTATCAAGACTGAGTGACTTATAATAGAGAATAATTTTATTTGAATGGTCCATTTGCTAGTTTGTGAAGATAGGATATTTAATATAATAGATCATCTCTGAATATCTTCTAAATCAGAATTTTTAAATAATTAAGCAAAGATCAAAGCTTTAGTGATTTTCATTCCTGAATATATAAAATCATTAAAATATCAAGTTTAATTAATTCTTTGGATTCTTAAAGGATTCCAGAAATAATTATTTTAAGCTAGTTCCAGATTTTCATTTTTAAACATAATACATTACTTTCAAAGGACTGTCAGAAAAATCATGGAAAGAGTATAAATATGTATAGTGATTAATTTTCTCCCAGCAAATCAAATTGATCCAAGTACATAAATAATTAAAATCATGTCCCACAAACCAAAAAGGACAATTAGTACTAGTGAATATTTTATAATCCAGTGTGTGTATTGTTATTAAGTGATTTTTTGTACATGAAAATAATGGTCCCTAAGTAGTATTTACTAATGTGGTTGCTATAAACTTCAAGATCTAGGACTATTTTAAAATTGTTTCTTTTTTTTAAAATACAGTGAGATCAATAGGTCCGTCTGTAGTCATTTGCATTATGTGCTATAGTTCTGTTCTGGTAGAAGTAATTTCATTATAGACTCTCCCAGTAAATGGTTGACAATTTAGTACTATACTTCTGACATAATTGTCTTAATATCATAAAATTATTGTAAAAGTTTTAAATAATTCAGGTAAACACAAGAAATATAAATTAGTTGTACTCATGGGAGAATTCCTGGACTCTATTTGTGTATCGTGTATTAACAAACAGGCCTTGCACAGTGAGCCAGGGGACTTCAGCATAAGTCAAAGAGCTTATGAATTACACTGAGAGGTTTTTGGCAGTCATTGAGATTTTTACAATCTCTGAAACATATTGACGTGCTTTAATATTGGTCCTGAGATTTGCTGATGTCACTTTCAATAAGATATTTTGTGGTAAACTCAATTGGATTACTAACAGAAATGATAAGAGACATCTTAATTCAATGTTTAAATGATTGATTTTAGGGATTATGCTGTCAAAATTACTAAAATGTCTTGGGAGTTTCTCAAAGATGTATACGCTAAACTCTTTTTTACTCAATTAGATACAAATTTGATGTGACTTTCCTCATTCCTTCGATATATTTACCAGATTTGGCTTACATGTTTTCCACAAATACTTTCAAATCTAATTATAATATCCTCAAAATAGGAGCTTCATTGCTCATTGTGGTTTTCTTCAAAACATTATCATGATTTATTTCTCTCAAAAATACAAGTCTTACCCAGCACATTACTTCCTGATATTGTCTTCATGTATTCATTTTTCTAACTAAAGAGGCCTCAAGATAAAGAAAATATCCTTTTCATTCACATCAATAAACATTTACTGATGTGTGGAGTAGGGGCTTCATGTAGACCCCTCCAGATACATACATACCGAGGCATGAATAGAACTTCTGAAATTTAAAGTTGGTCATTCAAATGAGTAAAACTATTTCATAAAAGCTTAGTGCATCTAGAAGAGGAGGGATCCTCAGTATTTGGAAATTCCAAGTTAGTTGATCTTACCTGTATCCTCCAGAACTGAGCTGCACGTACCATCATGTCATTTACTGCTACTCTTCTTGCTTCACTTATTCTAAGAACCATAAAACTCTGAGTCCTTGGTCAGCCTTTTCAGAAATATATTGACTTTGTTTGCTCATTTTTCCTTTCTTAACAGGCAGACAAAAATATCACTAGGCAAAGCATTGACTGGGGACATGTCCTCCATGACAGGCTCTAGATCAATTTTCTAATTTCATCTTGTTCATGGTTGGCACATTGCTACTCTTCCCATGATGTTCTATCAGTCTACTACATACTGGATTTCCTTCCTTCCTTCCTTCCTTCCTTCCTTCCTTCCTTCCTTCCTTCCTTCCTTCCTTCCTTCCTTTTCTACCCCCCAAAAAAAAAGCCTATGTTTTATTATTTCCCCCCTTCAGGAGCATGTTCATGAGCATTTAGGGTTTTATGTGGCTGTCTCAATGACTTAAAATTGTGTCAAGAGCTGCTGCACAGTTGGTGTTCCAGTAATTCAGCCAGAGTTTTAAACGGGCATGTTAGCAATATGGTCTAATGTTAACAGGATAATAAATTTAACATACAGTTTTCACAAGATAATTGGAGAACTAAGCCTAGGAATATAGACAGTTCTGTCTCAAATAAATACTCCTGTCTTTATCCAGACATATAAATACAAATACAAATATACTGTTCTCCCCACTCCATCACTACGACTCTAATTCACTTTCTCTTGATCTTGAGTCATGTGGTGAAAACCCCCAAATCCTTGGTGGATACTTGGTGGAAAGTAGCTCACATGCTCTCATCCTTGGTATCAAATGATAAAGATCGTGTATGTTCCCTCAAACTTCTTTCTGAAGAAAAATATTTTTCTCTTTCCAATAATCACACAAATATGGATTTCTCAAAACTGGGAAGGTGATTAAGATAGCAGATGTTTTGACTGAAAAGCATCTGTTATTAAAGTCCAGAGGCATATCCTGTCATCAATGCTCATAAATCATATATCTCAAGCCGAAATGAGAAACATGGATTAGTAAACCCAGACCCAATGTGCAGTTCCATCTACTATACAGTATATAATAAATAAATCATATTATATATAAATCATATAAACTATATATATACAACATGCTGTAAAGAAATCATTCAAGAGTTTGGGTAACTTTTAAAGACTTCCGAGCTAGTCCATGGTAGAATGGAGCTCCACATTAGTTTTTTTTGTTCATTAGACCAGTAAACAAGCCATAATTATTCATAGTATATCCTGTGCTATTACCTCAACTATAAAAAAAGATAAAGCTTATTGTAACTAAATAATAGCTCTCATTTTTCAGTTATTGTATTTAGCGATAGAAAATTCAGAAGAACTTGGATAATATTTGCCAACAGTCATTTTCAGGCTGTATTCTCAACTTCTTAAGTGTGATACATTGCAAATTATGATACATTTTGCCAATGTCATCACAATTGAAAAAAAATATTGTAAGACTGAGATTGCGATGACCAGTCTTATTTATTAGAATAATGTACAATAGGAAACTAGTAAACATTTACTTGAAACTGCTATTGATATTTTAACTTATGGGTAATAAATCTGGCCTGTTATTACAATGGAATGTCTAGCTAGCTTTATGCAAGGGAAGCCCATTGTCACTAAAATTCAAAACAGGTTCCAATATTATTTTTCTCTTAGTTGTACTCTAATGTCAGTGAATATTAATGGCTTACTCACTGTCAGTAAAAGCAAACTTCAGAGTATTCATATGGAAAAATATTGAAGATATTTGTCAATTTCAAGAGCTAGTTTGTTTATTGAACTGATTGGAAACACTACTAAATATAAATAGTTTATGGCTTGAGAATGCAGAATGTGAGTTAAGCTAATAGAGACCATCTCTATGTTTAATAAAAGAAAATGCCACAGAAATAAAAGTAAAACACAAAACGTCGAATCAGAATCGGCTCTGAAATACACAGGTGCCATAATCACTAGCAATTATCTGATTCTAAGGTTCAGTTCTTATTTACCTACAATAAATATAATTGTACTATTTAAATGATTGTGTGACTGTGACAGCTTAGTAAATTAACCTATGTGATATATGTATCATAGATCCTAACATATAGTAAGTACTTAGTATCATAATATAACTCTGCTGTCATTAAATGGGCAGTTTTCATAGGAAAATGGACCTTAAGTGTCTATTACAGTAACCCAAGTAAGGTGTATCCCAGGTTACACTGAGTCAGTTATCAACTGTATCATGCCATGTCCTTAGCTCTAATCTGTACAGTGACACTCTCATTGTGTTCTACTGCTAGGGAAATGCAAGTTTATTCAGACATAAACATAATCATAAGAATATGGATGCTAAGACTCCTGGAATGTGACTTTACCTATATAAAAACATCAAGATGTATTCTATATAATGTGTTGTGTGTTTATTTGTGAGCCTGGGAGAGATACAGAGAGAGGAAGAGAAATCTGAAATTTTGATATAGTATCTTTCAATCATGTCTGTTTCTAGTTCTAGATTTGTATTAATATTTTCCTGTCGAGGTAAAATTTATACACAATGAAATGCACAGATCTCAAGAGTACAATTTCATGTGTTTGACAAATGCACAGGTCCCTTTTATGAACATATAAATCAAGAAAGAGAAGCTTTCTGTCAGATCATCACCTTGGGAAGTTATCTCTTATTCCTTTTCTATCAATTCTCCTTACCAGGAAGAAACCATCTCTTTCTGCCATCTTTCTACCATGATGGATTATTTATTTCTCAAAGGAGTCACATAAATAAAACCATATACTATATATTTTTTTATACATCTGGCTTATTTTATTCTACATAACGTTTTGGGGATTCTTGCATATTTTTGTGTTATATTTTATTGGTGATTATTGTTATCCCATTATGTTAAAATGCATATATAAGCCACCCTTTTGTTAGGACATTTAGGTTATTTTTAGTTTGAGGGGTTTAAAATAGAGATGCCCGCAGCATTCTTGTGCAAGATTATTCATGATTTTAAGGTTTCATTTATCTTGGATTGAGAGCTAGGAATAGAAATCCTGCATCATAGAATAGTTTCATGTTTAACTTTATAGAAACTTCCACATTTACATGTTTACAAATTGGTTATGCCAACATTTGGTAGTGGTTGGTCTTTTTGAATCTCACCACTTGAGCACATAAAAAGGTGTTTCTACTTATGATTACAATTTGCATTTCTCTGTGAGCTAATTGGTGTTAAGTACTTTTTTGTGTACTTATTGCTCATTACTATGCTTTCTTTACAGAAAAAAACTTAAAGTTTCTTGCAAAATTCTGCTGACATGTCAGTATTTTATTTTTTATTTGTATGAGTTTAATATATTATTGATACAATTCCTTTGTTAGAGGTATGTAGTGAATATTCTTACCAAGTTTGTGGCTTATCTTTTCATTTAGTAAGCAGTATTTCTTAATCAGAAGACATATAATTTTGTAAATATTTTATTTATTTCTGAGAGAGACAGAGACAGCGTGAGAAGGGGAGGGTCAGAGAGAGAGACACAGAATCTGAAACAGGCTCCAGGCTCTGAGCTGGCTGTCAGCACAGAGCCTGATGCAGGGCTCGAACCCATGAACTGTGGATCATGACCTGAGCCTAAGTCAGACTCTTAACCGACTGAGCCACCCAGGTGCACCAGAAGACATTTAATTTTGATGAAGTTCAAGTTTCCATTTGTTTTACATAGAGAATTCTGTTGAAGTCCACTTTGAGAAACCATTCATGAAGATATTTCTCTCATACTTTAATCTAGAAGTTTTACAGCTTTAACTTTCACATTTATGTCCATGGCCCATCTCAAACTAATTCTAGTGTATTGTGTGATATAGGAGTTTACTTAATCAAAAGATTTTTCTTTCTTTCTTTTTTTTTTTTTTAATATTTTTATTTATTTCCAGGAGAGAGAGACAGCGTGAGCAGGGAAGGGTCAGAGAGAGAGGGAGTCACAGACTGAAACAGGCTCCAGGCTCTGAGCTGGCAGTCAGCACAGAGCCCGACGCGGGGCTCGAACCCACGAATTGCGAGATCATGACCCAAGCGAAAGTCGGACGCTCAACCGACTAAGCCACCCAGGCGCCCCAAAAGATTTTTCTTTCTTTATTGAGAAAGATCTATTTATTTTGAGGGTCAAATTCTCATTTATTGATTTGTTTATTCTAATGTAATACCATATACTTTTGATTGCTGTGATTTTAAATTGACTTTGAAATCAGGTAGTATATGTCCTCAAATTTTGTTTTTCACTTTCAAGATTGTATTTGCTATCATAGACCTCATGTATTTCCATAATTGGGAAATCAACTTTAGAATCTACATTTTAACTTCTATTAAAACAACAAGGTCTTGAAAGTTTTATATTTATTTATTTATATTTATATTTATATAATATATAATATTACATTGAAACTACAGAACACTGGGCATAGCTGATATCTTACAAAAATTACACCTTCCAAACTATGATTATGATATAGTTTCTATTTATTTTATGTTTCCTTTATATTTTCTCTGTAATGTCTTATCATTTTCATCAAAAAGCAAAGTTTTTACTGTTTTGGTTAACTTTATTTCTAATTTATTTTATATTTTTATACAATTAAAAATGAAAATTTAAATACAATTTTCTATGGTTTATACTGTCAGTATTAAAATTCAATTTATTTCTACACAATAAAAGTGTGTACTGCAATGTTGTTAAATTCATGCATTAATTTTTGTAGCTTTTTATTTGTTCTTAAATATTGTATGTAAGCAATTATGTGATTTGTAAATATATTTTTACTTCTTCATTTATGACTTTAAGACTTTATGTCTTGCATTGATTGATTAATTGTCATATTTGCATTGACTAGAACTTTGAGGACAAGGTTGAATGGAAATGGAGAGCTTGCTCTGGTCTCAATCTTAGGAGAAATGGGTTCAGTATTTTACTATTATATATGCTAGCTAAATGTATGATACAGCTAAAGAGATTTATCAGATTAAATAAATTCCCTTCAATTCCTATTTGCTGAGAGTTTTAATCCTTAAGCCTTGGGTTTCATCATAAAATTTTCTGCATTTCTTGAAATAATATCCTTATAACACCGAAATCATTTTCAAATTTAACATTATACTACTTGAATAAACCTCATTTAGTTATGATATATTATATATTTATATACTATTAGATTTAATCTGCGAATATAGTGCTACAGATTTTTATGTCTGTTTATGAATATTTTTTGATAGAAATCATGAACTAATTTGGGTATAAACTTTCTGAGGAAGTTTTTGGTTATAGACTCAACTTCTTCAGTATATATAAGGCTAGTCAAATTTCCTTTTTTTGGTTAAGTTTTTAACTTGTAATTTTTCTGCTTCATTGGTTTTAAAATTTATAATTCAGATATTCAGATAATTTGTCTATTTCATCTGAGTCCTAAAATTTATAAGCACAAATTAATTAACAGATAATAATAAACACATAATCTGTATTAATATCACCTTTTCATTGCTGATATTTGATAACACTTGCAAGCAGTTCATCAATGGTGTTAATTTTTGAAAGAACTAACTTATCTTTTTAATATGTTCTATTTTTGGTGTTTTTTTAATTCATCAATTTCCATGCTTTTAAAAAATGTTTACTTTCTTTACAAGAATTAAGATAAAACACTTTTTATAATTATCTTTACTATTTATTACCATGCTTAAAATTTCTGATTCTTTTTAGTCTTTGTACATTTAAGTGTCCATTTAGTACCATTCCTCTTTCACCTGAAGGATGCTATTCTAGCAATTCTTATGTAATTTTGCTGGTTACTCAGCTTTTGGTACTGTGTTTTGTTTTCACATGTAAATGCTTATTCACTTTAATTTTAAACAATATTTCACTGCATACTGTCCTCTGGATTGTTAGATTTTAGAAGTTTAGAAATATCATTCAATTATCTTCAATTTTCTGCTGTTTTTGATGAGAATAGAAATTATCTTCTATATCAGTTTGGGTCCTAGAGAAGCAGATGCCAAGAAATGGAAGAGAGTCTTTGAGAGAAATGTGTACAGAGGATACTAGAAGAGGGAGTACACTGTAGGTGAGGAGAGGCTACGGACTATAATGGAGATTAAACAACTGTGAAAGGAGAAAGAATTGGGTGAGAAAAATGTCACCAGATTTCTAAGAAAGTCTTGACCAAACTGATCAGAAGTCTCTGAGCAAAGTTTGCCAATTAGAGAAGGCTCACAATAGGCAAAAATGGCTTTGTGATTTTTATGATGATGTTTTATGAATTTTGTCAATGATTTGTATACATTCATTGAATGGGTAATATGATTTTTTTTTCTTCCTTATTCCATTGATATGAAACATTACTGATTTTTAAAGACATAACTGTCTTGTATTCCTGGAATAAATCCTATTTGATTATGACATATTTTCCTATATATTCTTAGATTCACTATTAATGTTTTAAAGGATTTTTAGATCTAAGTTCATGAAGAATATGGATTGTTAATTTTTAAAATGTCTTTATCATGTTTTGATATCAGGGTTATGATGAGCAATAATCATTGTATCTCCTTAATGTTGATATAAGAGTAGTATAATCTCCTTGTAGATGTTTGATGGAAATTACTAGTGAAACCATATGAGCCTACTATTTCGGGGGAATGGGTTTTTGATAGAAATAATTTCTTTAATACATATAGCACTATCCAGATAATTTTCTATTCATTTAAAATAAATGATCTTAGACATCTTTCATAGATTGATTCATAGTTGTTTTACGTGTTTTTAAAATGTATTTTCCAATTGTTTATTGCTTGCATATGTGTGTGAGAGAGAGAGAGGCAGCATGAGCAGGGGAGGGTCAGAGAGAGAGGGAGTGACAGAATCCAAAGCAGGCTCCAGGCTCTGAGCTGTCAGCACAGAGCCTCAGGTGGGGCTCAAACTCATGCACTTGGAAATCATGACCTGAGCTGAAGTCTGATACCTAACCAACTAAGCCACCCAGGCATACCTCAGCATATATTTGTTCAAAGGGATCAAAGGTACCATTCTCTTTCTTCTTTTGTAAAAACAATTAGAATATCAGAAATGTTTAATATTGTTGCACGTGCCTTTGAGGCTACCCCCTCTCTCTTTTTAAATTTTTAAATTCAAATTATTTCTCTTGGCTCTTCAGGTTTTAAAACTTCCATTAGTTTGTCTTCAGATGTATAAATCTTTTCTTCTCTTTATTCTCTTAAGTCCATCTTAAATTAATGTCTATTTTAGATATTGAAATTTTTTATTTTAAATTTTCTACTCTTTTTAAGTTTCAGGTTTTCTGCTGAGATAAAAATTTCCAATGTGGCAATGCATTCTTCCTATCTCTTTGTTAAATCTTTGAACACATCTCTATTGACTGTAACATAACTTTGCTTATCATTTAAACTTCTAAATTATGTTGGTTTTTATATTGACTTTTTATTCCTGATTGTGGGTTATATTGTTTTGCTTCTTCATGTGTCTAATAATATTTTTGTTGTATTTGGAACACATGGATTGTCCATTGTAAGGAGTTGGGATGACTTTTGTTTGGCAGGCAGCTAATTATTAGCATAATCACTTGATCCACTAATGATGGTTTTATTCTTTGTTAAAGTTTGTTTATTTTGGTTTGGTCTTAGTCTTCTATGTCTGATCAGTTCTAGGGTCCTTACCACTTTCAGATTTTGTGAAATCTCACCCTATATATGCATAAAGTTCTTAACAAAAGACCCACAGCCAAAGCACTCTTCATAACTTCTTTCTACCTATACCTACCCTCAAATATTCAGATGGTTCAGTGGCCTCAAATTCTGAGCCCTCCCTCTCTGGCTTAGAAAGACTGCTATACTTTGTCTCAGTTCCACCTTCCTGTACTTGGTTCAGAAAATGCCCTGCGTAGAAGGACAGATCAAATATAAAATTTAGCTTTTGGTGAGGTCTTAAAAAAAAAAAAAGACCCTTGTACTATCTATTACCAGAAAGCAACTGTCTGATATATTTTTTTTCTAGTTTCATCATTGTTCCTGTAGAATAGCAAGGCTGGTGTGAGTTACTTTATCATGATGGAAAATATCAATGTGCTTCTATCATTGTGGAATGGAAATATTCTTTTGTTCTTTTCTTTTAAAGAGACAAATTAAAATCTTCAGAGCATTTTTCATGAACTGTTATCACCCGACTGTTATCACCCTATCCAAAAGTCCTTTCCTTCTTCAATTATTTAATTAAAAATAAGAAATACTTTAAACTCATTAAATTTCATATTTATAGTTTGACACAATTATTCTAGTTATGATGTATCTTTTTGATACCTGATCTGTTTAGGTGATGTGTGAATTTTTATTATAAGCTTTGGGTCACATTATTATTATTTTTTTACTATGTGCCTTTTTATCTTTATCCTTGTACCAGTAAGATATGAAAGGACAGAGACAAAGACAAAAAAACAAAAACAAAAGCAAAAACAAACTTTTTCAGAACACCAGCCTCCTAGGCTGAAACTGACCTATTACTATTTTTTCCATGTAAGTTTTAACCAGTTTTGATATAACTCCTCCAATATATATGTCATCTATTTTAAAAAGGAACACTATAATTTAATAATTATATCAAATACTTTAATGTATTCAGAAGACTTTTTAGATGTCAGTTGTCTACACTTACTAACCTCATATAGTCATCTTAAAAAAAAACAAAAACAAGGGCATGATTGCAACTTTGTGCCAACTGGATGATGAAATAACATCAACTGATTATTTGTATTTATCTTCTTTCTCTAATACAATCCTGTTTTAATGATAGAAAGACATAAAATGTCACAGAGACAAAGAAAAGTATCCTTAGCCACTTCAGTCATGCTGGTCTTAGATTTCAGAGGCCTTGTTCATCTCCCCAGCCCTATTCTTTCCATAGGAGAGTCAAGTACTTTTCACTGGAATAATTGAACAGGTCTAAAGAAAAGAGAAATCTCCAAGAGACTGTCATATGTGTTTCTATCATGAGAAGTAGGTCAGACAACCATCAGTTCAGCTATCAGTGTCCATCAGCTGATAAGCTTCCTCCAGTTTACCAGCTGCTTAAAAATCTCACTATTAATTATTAATGGTAAGTTATAAATCATGAAACCTCACCTCTAATGTGAAAATGGAAAACTAAAGTGAAATATAAAAATATTGCATTGTCTGTGAAAACATGAGTTTTCTGATTCAAAGGGGCCATTGAGTGGACAATATTCTAACATACTACTACTACTACTAGTGGGATTATGATCATTCAAACCAATGCACATTACTGTAGAACTTTAGAATACTGGGTAAATCAGATCTTAAATCTTCCCAAAAGAAAAAGAAATGTATATATATATATTTAGAATGACAATAGACCACCTACATGGAAGTGAGAGTAAAAACAGTACCAATTTTTCAATGGCAACATTTGATGACAGAGTACAACACTTTCAAATTCTAAGGATATATATAAATTATTTATTATAAATTAGGGGGGAAATCAGATTGTTTTGAATCATATTTGAATCGATAATTTACCTCTGAAATATTTTTTTTTAATTCAGAAACTATTGAAAGGTTTTATCCAGAAAATTACAGGAATAATCCAAGAAAGAACATGACATGTAACCTCATACAGTAAAGTGTCTAAAAAAAGGATCAGGACAAGAGCTATTTTATTCTACTCAGAAAAAAACTAGTGTAGCAGCAGGAGGAATGGCAGCCCTAGGAGGGAACTCACAAGATAAAAAGAAAAAACATCTGATGTTCGTTAGCATTTGGACAAGATCTGTTAAGTATGCAAAATGTATCTCCTACTAAGTACATAGAAGGCAATGTGATGGAAAAAATTGTCAACTATTATATTTAAGAAATTTAAGAATAACAGTTTATGATATATTTACCTATCATTTGAGTCTAAAATTAACAATTTTACAGATTTTCCTTTGCTACTAATTTCATTTTAAGAAGTGATATAATTAGGTTGACAGGATAAAGTTAGGAGGTGAGGATATGGGGATATTGTCAACATATGTAACCAAAAATTGGTGGATCAAGAAATGCAGAAACATATATTCATTGGATCTTTTATACTTGATTATTGGCACAGGAAAGCAGTTTCACTTTTGTTTCATAGTTTTATCTCTTCTATTACAAATGCTGAGCTTGAATTACTTTATTTTCCCTCTTTTTAGGTGGAGTTTTCATTCAATAATTAATGTGGTTTACAAATGAATGACATCAATTTTTTTGTAATTCTGCATTTATGTTTGACTTGTATTTATCTATTCGATTAAGTACAGTTTGTAATAATTACTTTTGTGAGGGTTTGTGATGGTAAATTTTATAGTCTTTTTCTAAAATTGCACTTCTTTTAGCTGGCCTCAATTTCTAAAAATCTTTTATTAGTTTATAAAATGCCAAAGTGATAGTATTCCTTAGAATTAAAAAGATACAATATTATGATTTTCCAGCTTCTATTGATGCAAATTGTGTGCTATTAGTCCAATCACCACTGACTTTTAGATAAAAAACTCAAAAATCTGAAAGATTTTTTAGATAAAAGTTAGACTTTTCCTTATTATTCATAAGTTTCATTATGATATTTCTGGCTACCAATTTATCTTTCTTTTTCTTTTAGGTTCACAGTGCAATTGTAATCTTAGAAGTCATATCTTTCTACAATCTAAACAAGTCTCAGCTAATGACTCTTCAAATATTGCTTCTATGGCACACAATAATAACATTTGCTTTATTGAAAAGCAACATTTATCTGTAGATCTATCACATACACGGATACATATTTAGAGGTTGAGAAATTTAATATTAGTATTTAATAAAAAGCCTTATAATTAAAATATCTTACTACTAAAACTATATGTTGAAAAATTAGTATTTTAATTTCCCAGAAAACTAAATTCATAATTAATCACTATATTAGAATTTACTATGTCATTCCCAAAGTGGATTAGTTTCTAGTATTTCTTTATCAATAATTTAAAAACTTGAGTTGTGGGGTGCCTGGGTGGCTCAGTTGGGTAAGCATCTGACTCTTGATCACAGCTCAGGTCATGATCTCAGGGTTCATGGAATCGAGCTCTGCATCAGGCTCTGAGCTGATAGTGTGGAACCTGCTTGCGATTCTGTCTCCCTCTCTCTCTGCCCCTCCCTGCTCAGGTTCTCTCTGAATGAATAAATAAATACATGAATACATGAATACATAAATACATAAATGAATACATAAATGAATAAATACATAAATAAACATTTTTAAAAATAAATAAAAACTTGAGTTGTTAAGTAATGCAAATAGTTACTATCTGTACTATGATCATGAATTCCTAAACAATGAGGTTACAGAAATTCGTCTGGGAAAGAAGGGTATCTTCTCAAATTACCATATCACTAATATTAGTCATTGTATAAGCCATAATAATTATATTTTATAAATATGTTGAATGCCACATGAAAAATGTGGTTTTATTCTCTGTTCCACCAAAATTTACTATAGATGAATAATGGATAAGTAAAATAATTATTGATTTTCCTATCTCTTGATTCAATTTTTTTTCTTTTTTGTATATGTGTGGGTGTCTGTGTGCACATATATACAAGATATGTATATAGACAAGGTACATAACACATATATTACATATGTACATGTATGTTTGTGGGTATAGCTATGTATAGTTGTGTGTGTGCATATGTAAGTTTCTAATCAATGACTGAAAAAAGTAAACATTTAAATGTTAAGCAACTCTATTTTATGTACTGTACAGTAATGTGTTGTGTTTGGGGTCACAAAATACACTAAAGCTACTCTGAGCCATCTTTTAGTTTGAGGCTACTTCATATATACTTAAATAATGTTAGCATCAGATTCATGTTAAATTATGTAAATAGTGACCCTTAACTTTAATAAATTGTTTAGTGATATTAAGGATCTTTTAAAATTATCTGCATCTTCGGTTTTATTTCTGCTTCCATCCTAACATGAATAATAAAAGCTATCATTTATTAAGGTTTCTCTATATGTATGACCCATTATCGCCCTGGAAAAATGCCCAATATCAACTTATGCCACCCACCTCTCTAGTTGTTCTTACTATAATACTTATTTTTTATTTATTTATCTTATTTTATTGAGTTCCTGATGCAAGTATACGCACGGCCTAATAAATTCTTAGGTACAGAGATGAATAAGGTAAAGTCGATTATCAGAGGATAGATAATTGTGAACAAATACTTGGAATACAATAAATAGTTGAGGTCTTATCAAAAGGTTTGGGTGTCTAGAGTACATGTCTCATATGAACCATTGCTATGGAGTGAGTTTTGTTCTCCCCTAACTCTTAAAGTGGGGGCACTTAGAGAAGGAGCCTCTGGGAGGTAAAAAAGGATTAAATGAGGTCATGAGCATGGGGCTCTCATGCTAGAATGAGTGTCTTTTTAAGAAAAGAAGCCAGGGGCACTTCTGTGGCTCAGTTGGTTAAGTGTCCGACTTCAGCTCAGGTCATGATCTCACAGTTCGTGGGTTTGAGCCCTTTGTTGGTCTCTGTGCTAACAGTTCAGAGCCTGGAGCCTGCTTCACATTCTGTGTCTCCCTCTCTGTCTGCCCCTCCCCTGCTTGTTTCTGTTTCTCTCTCAAAAATAAACAAACAAACAAAAAAATGAAACAGAAAGAAGTCAGGGAGCTGGCTGTCTCTCTTTCCTCTTGCACACATTAAGAGGAGGTCATGTGAACACCAAAGGAGATGGAGGCAGTTTGCATATCAGGAAGAGAGCCTTCACCAATACCCAACCATGCTGGCACTCTGATCTTGGACTTCCAGCCTCCAGAACTGTGAGGAAATACATTTCTGCTGTTTAAGTCATCCAGTCTATAGTATTTTGTTATGGCAGCCCTAGCTGCTTATGACAACCATTAACAAAAGTCATATCACAAGCACTTTTGTTGAAGTTCACATACGGAAACCTGGATATTGATAAATCCTTTAAATAACCTCTCTCTCATCTATAAGTCATTTAATTACAAGCCTATTTCTTATAGGTCTAATTACTTACCGGTCAAGAAAAATATCTCCTAGAATCTGAGATCTATAAAATGCTTAAACAATCCTCTGCTTCTTGTATCTCTTAACATTTATCAAGCCTGCGACTATTCTTTGCTCTTCCCTGGAACATTGTTTTTAGGTTTCCACTAATTGATGCCTCACTTCAGTTACCCAGAAACCAGTAGCTCAATCCCGGCCCAGCACACACTTAGGATAAAGAGAATCTTCTAATTACTCCTTACAGTGCAGGTGTCCCCTCCTTTTTTTTTTTTTTTTAATTGAACTCTTCTTGTTAAGAATAAGAGGGGCATTGCTCTCTGAAATAAAGATCCAGACTGTTTCCTCCACCTGTTGTATTCAGCTCTATAACCAGTACAACATTCTCCCTATGCTGTATATTTGGTCTTATTATCAATGCAAGCTGCAAAAATTTAGAGGTCACAGTCTCCCTGTGATCAACATTTACCTGTCCTGGCAAATGAGTAAAATACATAAGAGAGTAGAAAAGCATAGTGTATAACATGTAGCAAATAGTTCAGCAAGGCACAATATTATAAGATAAATAAAAGAAGAAACCACGTATTTTTAGTGTCACAATTTCCTAGAATTTAAACCAAGACAAGTGGACAATGCAAGATTTTCCTCCACAACTGAGATAATTAGAGCCTCTGAATTTTGAAGGGGGAATTTAATCTGTAAAGACCCAGAACAACACATATCTGAGAGAAAAACTAGCCTGTGGGTAGGAGGACAGCTGTAGAATGCAATTGTAAATGTTATATTGTAAGACGGCAGTGCTTTACTTGGGAGAACAAATTATAAGTAATCGTCCTTAGTAAAATGATTAGCTGTTCTGATTTTTTACACCTACAGTTTGCTGACTTTCCACAGTTTCTATTTCTAGAGTTAGTTTTTATGGTCTGTGTTATCATTCTGTTGTAGATCAATGCCCTTATTTGGTTATTACTATTATGTCCAAACACTCCCTAAACATTTGACTGAAATTCTTCCTAACCTGTCCAGTTTGGGTCACTATGTTTACACTTGGTTTAATATTTAGTTATATTATTTTCTTACTAATGGTGAGATGTATATTTGTGATAACAATCCTGTTGTAACATACAAAGCTGCCTTACCATTAACTGGATGCAAAACTGGGAAGCCTAAAGTACTATATATTTTTTTCACCCTAAATTAAATAACATCATCAAAATACAATTTTTGCATGTAATTTTTATTGGTTGATTGAGACATTCAATTTGTATTTCTAAGAAAATATAGGGCATCACTATTCACTCAACAAAAATTTATTGAGTATCAACTATGTGCTAGGCATTATTTTAGTGATTAGAAAGATAGGACTGAAAACACATGCCTTCCTGGATTTTACATCCTTACGAGGAGTGATAGACAATAAACAAAATGTCTTCCCACCTGTCCTATTTTGCAGCAAACACACTGACTTTCTGTCCATCCTCCAGTGTCTGGCTCCATCAAAAATTTCAAGTTATTTCTCAAATAATACCCTTGGCAATTAGGCCTTCCCTGATGGTCCCATTTAAAGTTCCATCTAACTTCCATTATCCACATTGCTAATTCACTTTCCCTACTTTTTTCAACATAGTGCTATTGTGATCTTGCATTACAATGTTAATGGTCTCTCCCACATAAAATATGAGTCCCTAAGGAATTTTGTTGTTGTTGTTGTTCATTGCTATAACCCCAGTGCTTTGAGGATGCCTGGCATATGATAGGTACTCACAAATATTTGGTGTATTATTAATTGACCAGATGGCCCAAAGATAAGTGGATTCAGACATTCTGGATCAGGAGCTTCAAAATGGTCAAAAACTCCATCTTTTACTCCAATCTTTAACTTTATCCCCATCCCTATCCCTATCTGTGTTAATTCTCATGAAAATTCTCTCCCTCCATATGTATCAAACTTCCCTCAGGAGAGTCAAGTCTAAATCATCAGTTAGAGGTTGAAATCCCACGGAAAAGACATATTCTGTGCTCCCCAGTGTCAATATCAATTCCCTGAAAGACTCCAGGGATCCATTCCTGTGTTAAAGGAGAAAAGGGGAGTTCTGAAAAGAAAAAGCAGCTCAGATGAACAAAAGGAAAGAAATGCTATTCCATCCAGGATCCTAGTCTTGTGGAGAAAGTTAAAATAACAACCTGGTTGATTTTTTTTTATTTGCTTCTTTGCTATAAAAATTAATGTCTAGGTTTGTTCTCTAAATATCAGTGGTTATCTAATAGAATTATCAAACAAGAATATGATGTACTTCTTAACTAAAGCAGTTAAAACATTTAATGATGAGGGCACTCACAATGTTATCATTAAATCTATTCAAAGTCTTTCATAACAGAGATCAGAATGCTTGAATTAAAATTCAGAATAAGTTACTTCATATTTTGGGGAGTCAGTTTCTTCTTTTTTGAACTGAGATTTGACAAAGGAATTATAAAGCATTTTTCTGTTATGCCAATCATTTATTCTAAATTAAGTAATTGTGGAGTTAAGAAGTTCAGTGTATTTTTGAAAACGTTCCTACAAATAAGAAGTATTTGGGTAGATATGAAAATGGACATATACCAAGTATTAACTAATGTCTATTAGTTTGTTTTCTACTAAGGGATATGCAAATGAAAATAAGACTTTTGTCAGGTTCTTATCAAACTCAAGAAATTTTATTCCTAGCCATTGTTTTCTTTCTTTTCATTTTTGGACTTAAAATATACAAACAACTTTTATTATTTTTTTTAACATTTATTCATTTTTTGAGAGAGAGAGAGACAGAGAGGGACAGAATGTGAGTAGAAGAAGGGCAGAGAGAGAGGGAAACACACAATCTAAAATAGGCTCCAGGCTCAAAGCTGTCAGCACAGAGACCAATACAGGGCTCAAACCCACAAACCACAAGATCATGACCTGAGCCAAAGTCAGACACTTTACCAACTGAGCCACCCAGGTGCTCATTTTAAATGTTTTGATCTATACACGGAAGTAATGAACTTATGTCAGTATATAAATTAGATGATAGGTCCCGTGGAACCAACACAATTTGTAACATTTTCCCTAAGATAGTATTAAAATTAACCACTATTTTTACTAAAATGATATATTAAAAACAAGTAGGGCCAAATGGGTTATTTCACAGTCTGACCTTAAGGGACAAAATCTAGTCAAAAATCATTGTTACATGATTCTGAACAACTGCACATCAAAACTCTCAACTTGCTTCTCATTTACAAGCCTGTCTGTTCTGTCACTTAATGCCTTTAAGATACCTCCGAGCCAGTGCTCACCTAGCCTGTTAAATGACTCACCAAAACAAAGACATGCTGTTTGATAAAATCTATGGATTTATCCTAATTACTTTCTCTTTTATTGAAGAAGACTTCTCTAATATTGAACTTAATTAGTTATTCTTAGCTTTATTACTGGGCTCTCCCTTGTACAACTTGGGCTATTTTTCTGCTAACCCACTGCTGATATTCTATCTGAACTGTTCCCACAATGTTTCAACTCTTAAAACATAGACATGTTGATTCTCTCATATCATCCTTCAACATCACATGCCCCAAGCTGAATTTAGTCCCATAGGCTCTTAAAATCAAATCTTTTGGTTGTTTTCAGTGATTTTTTTAGTTTTAACATGGTAAACTTTACATTTAGAAATCAATAGAAAGATAAGTTTTGTTATACATATAAACTTTCCCAAGGCATTTGCCATTTTTCTATAATATTACAGACCCCGCTAAACATTTATTATGCAACATGTGAAAAATTATTTCATTTTATAAAAGCAAAGTCATAAATCTTAAAGTTCACAATTTCACACCTGCTATAAATAAATGTTAGATGCTGATGATTAACCTCCTGCAGTGAAATTTAAACACTTTTTAAGTGCTGTCAACGCTAGTTATAGTTTAAAAACAATAAAACACCAAAAGGTGTGTATGAATATACATTGTGTATATATGTGTGTGTGTGTATATATGTACATATATATTAGTGTACATGTACTAATATACAATATATAATATATGTAACATATATATACATATACACATATGTATTCTCAAATAACTAGGTATCATCTTCACTTGAAATTTACCTGCTTTTTCTGAAAGACAACTAAAATGAGATGAAGAGAATTGGAGACGCAAAGATACATGCTGATGTCTGAAAAGAAGGAATTGATAAAAGATTATCAGAGACAAATAGTACTTTATAAACATAATCTCAAAAAAACAGGAAGAAAATTTTTCTTTCATTTGATACTTAGACATAATGTTTAATATAGGGAAGAAAGGAGTCAGTATGTGACAGCAAAACAAAATGGGTATATAGGTAGGCTCTGGGAAAATAGATCGCAAAGTTCAAATACTAGAATCAGCACTCCTTGGTTCTGTGCTTCGGGGAATGCCTCAGTATCTTCATGTGGAAACTGGGAATATTACTTGTCTTTTACTGGTGGGATGAAGATTCAATGAGAAAAATCAATGTAATTGTTTACTTAGCTCAGACATCAATTATTCATTCATCATTCATTAATTTTTTCCTTTAAATGTTTATTTATTTATTTTGAGAGAGAAAGAGCAAGAGAGAGCACGAGGAGGGGAGGGGCAGAGACAGAAGAAGAGAATCCCAAGCAGACTCCCTGCTGTTAGCACAGAGCCAGACTTGGGGCTCAATCTCAGGAACTGTGAGATCATGACTGAGCTACCCAGGTGCCCCTCAGACATCAATAATTTAGGTTACTATTTTTTTTTAAATAGTTTATTGTCTATTAGTTTCCAATAAATTAGTTTCCAATTAGGTTACTATTTTAAATAAACATTCTACTTGCTATTACGAATAATACTTTGAGATTATACGCTCTTTAGATTTTTTTAGGACAAATGGAATTATTTATTTTTAGAATTCCACGATGTATCAGAATTTTGTAATCCCACTGCATTTTGTAATATAAAAAACTCTGTTAAATGAATAAATTTTCCATCCAGCAATCTGTTAGCAGTGAAAATAAGTTATAACTATGATATAAAACTATGCGGTCTTCTAATGTTCATTCACAAATGTAGCTGTCCTAAAGAACTACTTCATTTCACTTAATTAATTATTTAAACCCTGGGGGCACCTGGGTGGCTCAGTCAGTTACATGTCAAACTCTTGATTTTAGCTTTGGTGATGATCTCATGGTTCCTGAGAGCAAGCCCTGCATTGGACTCTGTGCTGACAGGGAAGATCCTGCTTGGGATTCTCTCTCTCCTTCTCTCTCTCCCATTCCCCTGCTCATGCTCTCTCTCTCCATCTATCTCTGTCCCTGTCTCTCTCTCTGTCTCTATCTCTTTCTCTCTGAAAGTAAATAAACTGGGGCACCTGAATGGCTCAGTTGGTTAAGCATTGGGCTTCTGCTTGGGTCATGATCTCATGGTTCCTGAGTTTGAGCCCCACGTCAGGCTGTGTGCTGACCGTTCAGAGCCTGAATCCTGCTTCATATTCTGTCTCCCTCCCTCTCTACCCTTCCCAACCCATGTGCTCTCTCCTCCTCTCTCAAAAATAAACATTGAAAAATAATAATTAATTAATTTAAAATAATAATTTATATCCTGAATTACTAACTTGTCACTTGATGTATTTTAAACATTTGGAAACAACTATAACATGCAAAAATGCAAAGTCATAGTAGCAGCAGATGTAAAACTAATAATTATTAAAAGTATAACTAAAATTTGTAAATATTTTATATTTAATATTTTACAGCTTACAAATATTTTGATAAATCTTTTAATTAAAATATATGTTTTACACACTTTTCAAATTAAGAGGCAATAGCAATAATAGTATTCATAAATATAAAAGATAAACATCTTTTTACGTCAATTACTGATATTCTATCTGGTTTACAAATAATATACAGATGTGCCTACAAATTGGATCAAATATATTAGTTGCTCCTTCAAGGGTCCTTTATATTAGAGGAGAATATAAAAGAAAGTGCCAAATTTATAGTAGCATGCAACTTCACCAAAGAATCTATAAAATACAATTATTTCATACATATTTTTTTCTTATTCTAGAATTTGTTTCTACTATAGGAGAGATTAAACGGCTAAGTGAAACCACAAATTACTTGGAAATTTGTGACTGGCTCATCTCAGAGACTAAATGTCATGGAAAAAGTGTTCTTTTCAGGTAAAGTACTGAAAGAGTAGTTAATTAAAAATTCATTGGTGATATAGAAATAAAAAAGCATCATCATGTTCTCTTTTATGACATTCAAAGACACTATTTTCAAGCACTGTTTTTGTTTGTTTTTTGTTTAATGTTTTATTTATTTCTGAGAGAGAGAGACAGTGTGAGTAGGGGAGGGTCAGAGAGAGAGAGGGAGATACAGAATCTGAAACAAGCTCCAGGCTCCGAGCTGTCAGCACAGAGCCCAACAGGGGGCTCAAATCCATGAACCGTGAGATCATGACCTGAGCTGAAGTCTGACACCTAACTGACTGAGCCACCCAGATGCCCCTCGAAAGCACTATTTTTAAGCACTATTTTCCTAGTTTCCAAGGCAGAGGTCCCAACTTGTTTAAAAATAATCTAACACTATTAATGAAGGTGCATTTTGTCTCCCTCCACCACTGATCCCAATAAGAATGCTTATAGGTTTACTATATACTGTGCCTTTGAAGAGGATTGCTAATATAAAAGTGCAACAGTTTCTTCATATCATGGAAAATTGGGGAAACATTTGGCTGATTCTTTCCCTCTAGGAGGTAATAATGTAAATAGTTTGGCAAAAATTACTTCTTTTCAATGCCCTGAGATCTGCAAGCTTACATCATACTCTGTGAAACATTATAACCCACAATCTTTGCCTCAAAACATAAAGGTAGAAAACAAGTTATTCTCACATTACAAAAAAGGTAATGAGAAGAATGCAAATATCTTCATTTCAAAAATCCCATTTTTAGATATTAGTTTTACATTTTACATTCCACTTCATTTTGCTTAAAATGAATTCTGTTGTAATTTGTGTTGGTTTCTCATTCTTATTGTTTGAAATCTTACGTAGCTAAAAGCCAGCACAAAAATCACAAATAGCCATGCAAAGAATTCATGCATAATTTTAAAAGGATCATCATATTTATATTCATGAATTTTTATTCAGAAAGCTGTCAAAGTGAAACTATTTAGGAAAATGGAAGACAACATATTTTTTTTTATTAGAGAACTTAATCTATATGGATGTAAAGGAAGGAATCTGGGGTAGTCATATTTCTATTAAGTGATGTTGATATATATGGTATAGGTGAACACTATCTGAAAATTTTTATTTGAATATATTCACTTAATTTAATTTTTTAATAGATTAGAAAATTGAGACCTGCACCCAACTCCATATTTGTATAGGTTTGTTTTTATCTGGGTTATTATACAGTCAATTCTTAAAATAAATAATAATAATAATCTCTACTTCTTATTATTTCACAGTTAGCCTGAGCCACAAATTACCTATGTTTGGCCCTTATATAAATGAGCTCAATAAATTTAAAATAAAATTTCCCAACACTTACTATAGATAAGAGTTTGTACATTACTATTTTCTTTTACCACATATTTTAGGTGACTTAATTTTTAAGTCTGTTTTCACAGTTATAGGTAGGCTACATCCCCATAAGCATCAGCTTCTTTAGCCCACATCTATCTTGAATCCCATTAGTTATAAAGAAAAAGCATCTTGTGCTCCCAGGCTGACTTCTCCCCGTGTTATCAAACTGTCCTTATACCCTGTGCTTTCCCTCTTCTCCGGGGCTTTCTCTCTTCATAATTGCACTTCTTACATATTTAGCCTTCTCTCTCCATTGATTCTCTGTTTTCAGAATAAACATGATTATATGTCTACCATCTTATAAAACTCCTTAGGCTCTGGATTTCACTTTTACTTGTTTTTCTCTCCTTATTAACAGTTCATCTTTTTAAATGTTTATTTATTTATTTTGGGGGAGAGAGAGAGAAAGAGAGAGAGAGAGAGAGACAGAGAGACAGAGAAAGCATATACACATATGCATATACAGGGAGGGGAGAGGTAGGGAGAGGGAAAGAAAGAGAATCCCAAGCTGGTTCCCCTCTGTCTGCATTGACCCCAGTGCAGGGTTTGACCTCACGAACTGTGAGACCATGGCCTGAGCTGAAATCAGGACTCAGACCTCAACCAACTGAGCCACCCAGGCACCCTCTAACAGCTAATCTTTAAATAATATTTCCTAATTTCTGTAAGAATGCATGCATATTATTTTAGAGAAGACCCTCAGAAAACCTCGAAGAAGAAATCTGAATACTCATAGCTCCATCAAGAATCACCATTCTTCACATTTACATATAACAGTCACATATTGCTTCCTATGTTCATTAATAACTATCTCAACAGAAATGGGACCATGCCACTAGTGCTTGAAACAGTTAATATATCGTAAAACATTAAATAATATTGGACAACAGCGGAAAGTTTCTGCTATAAACACTGCAAGTTCTGTCAACAACATGCCAGTGAATTCAGCTCTGTCACCCTCACTGCTTGTTATATTTCCCAGTGGAAAGGGTGCTTTTAAGAATTCCTATCAGTGGTTAGCTTTTAACCCTCTCCTGCGGGTCCTCTTTGCTACTGGACCACCTCTGTTTTCTGGATTCTTTATACCTCCCTGGTCATTCTGTACCATGCCTGCTTAGATAATCCCATCCACGTTCATGGTTCCAGTTACCATTTGATGATGATTACTTCCAGAATGGTTCTCTGATACAGCCTCCCTAGATCATCAATCGTCTCACCTTGTGTGTGTGTGTGTGTGTGTAAATGTCGAACAGACCAGGCAACTGAGATTTAGTCTAACAAAAACCAGATTTGTCATCTTACTCAGAAAAAACCCTTTTCTGAAGTCAGGGCAAGCTGCTGGGTCCCGTTCCTGACTTGGTTCACTCTCATCTCTCTACATGGTATTTGGATTAGTTTCCATTTCATAAATATATAACTATTTATTCTCTCTCCGCATTGCTTTGTTTAGTACATGTCAGCAACATATTGCAAAGTTTACCCACGTAGTCTATTTACCTCTTGCCTCTTCACAACCACATCCACTCTAGGTACCTCTGCCATTTCCTAAAAAAACAAATTAAATCACTAAATTAAACGATTAAACTAAAATAAACAGCCCTGCTTATACTCTTTAAGAACGCAGCTAACTATCCCTTGCAGAGCTGCAGAATCTTTATGTCTTCCTGAACTTATCTTCATATTATCTCCTGCTCCATCTCAGTCTACTTTCTTTGATGATACTGCCCTTCATTATACTCAGCTACCTCATAAAACATATTCTATTCCTCCTATCTGGACTACCTTTCCCTTTTTATTCACCTACTGACTTTCAAGTTTTCAAGCTTCTTCTGAAATCTTCTGAGAACTCACGATAAAGTAAATTTATTATATTTCCCAATATCTATATGTCTATACCTATATATAAAATCATATATACTTACACTATTGTTATGATATCATTAATATATATATATATCATCTCTATGTATCTATATACATCATAATACATGAATATTGATTCCAGCTCTCTCCCCAAACTCCATGATTTGCACCTCTTTGAGTTTTCCATGAATACCAAGTATTTTGTCATTTTTACTTTTCTATGCACAGTTCCTGACACATAATAAGACTACTAATGGTGACTAGTATTTACTTAGTAATTCTTTGTATGTGTTACAAATATATTCTTAAAACATATTTGAGAGTAAAAGACCTATGATTTACAAGTCTCACTCCCTACAAAGAATTTTACTTGCACAAGTTTATAAATGGCTAATACATGGCAGATATGGATTTTGAACCCTAGTATTCCGATTCTAGACCCACTTTCCTTACACTTGATATGTATTTGAGTAATGAGTGAATAAGAATGTAAGTTTTACACAAATGTAACAGGTTTTTTTTTTTTTTTCTGTTTTGTTTTAACTATTTCATCCAGGGCTATTTTGAGTCCAGATTTGTTATTTGCTATGTGATTCCCTATATCTCTAGTAAGGTTAGTTTTAAAATTAAGTCATAAATCCCTATCTGAAATAGGAGGCCATTGTGCGATTTCCATCTGAGAACACAAAGGAGAATTCTGTGAGGGTAGAAAGGCAATAAGGGTCTTATGTAGTAGAAGCCATGCCTATCTCTCACCAGCATATGCTGCATTTCAACCAATCATATAAGTGGAGCTCCTCAATGGATCTACACAGTGTACAAATATGATCCTACTTTTTCCAGCCTGAATTATTTTCCATTTTGATGCAAACCTCTAACATCAAATTCAAAAAACTCAAATTCAAAAAACTCAAAAAAGGGGGACAAAACAAAGCAGCAGTAAAAATCCAATGTACAACAGTCTGGAGGAATTATAATTTTCGCCACCATACATAAAAGCATTCTTTCCCTAAATAAAGCATAGTACATTGTCTGCAGTACTACAGCAAAGCCCGGAGTGAGTAATGACATTTTTACACTAAAGATGTGATACGGGAAACAAATAAGCTTCATAATGGAAACCTATTGATCTTTTCCAAAATCTGGTCATCATGATTTCATAAGTAACAGAAGCAACAATATAATCTAGTATTGCAATGACAATGTCGAGCTGGTATAAACACAATTTTAGAAAAAAACTGAAAGTGTGATCTCTCTTCAGATAAAGTGTATTATGCCCTCACCATGTCTTAGGCCTACCATCTACAGCTGAAAGTAATGTTTTTTTCTTGAAGAAAAGTTTGTTATGCCCCAAGGTAAGTGATTTCCTGTTAGAAAATTAAAGGTGCAGAGAAAAGAATATAAAGAGAGACTATTTTTGTTAATCAGCAATGGCCTGAATAAGAAATATCACATGGAATCTTCTTAACACAAGGGGGAGAAAAATCATCCTACAAGACAGATGATAAAAGGAGTATTTAGAATAGAGAACATAATCTTGCAAAATTAGTTATCAATGCCAGTTATACAGTTTAGAAAAGCAAAATATTATGCAGACATTAAAGGAAAAATATTAAATTAGTTGGAAAAAAAGCTGTGCCCATATGTCTCATCACCACATTTATTTTAGTAAGCACCTACATGTTCAGTCACCAATATGCAATCAAGCAATGAATTTGGCTATGTAGGAGGCTGTGTGGGCAATAAAGAAAAAATAAAACAACCAGAGAAAATTATTTACAATGTCATTAAAACAGAGGGAAATAAACTAATGCTTTGGATTCTCTTCAATTCACATTTTCACTAAAAATATATGCACTCTTCTACTTTGGACCTGGAGCCAAATAGCCTGGCCATACAGCTGATATTATCAACAATTATGTAGTAGACAAGACTGATATAAGAAATTTGGATATTCACAAAAATATGAGACTGTAATACAATGTGTGTCAGGCAAGATTAATTTAGTAGTTTACAATCAGCAGGATGTATCATGACAAGTAGCAAAACTACACAGTTAGGTGAAATTTAACATGAGCATCTGCCCTACTACTTAATACCCTTCTTTCAATAAAACTGTACTGACGCTCTTTATATAAATATGTACTTCTCTTTGACTATTAAAACTACTATAGTTAATCTGGCTTTAGTTTCCTTCACAGCATCTCAATTAAAGATAATAATAATAATTATAACTTCTTATTTCTCAATCAAGACCTATATTTAATTAATTAAGACTGCCCCTTCCGGATAATAAAAAGATATGATTTTATTAAGGCAATTTATAATAAAATGTGAATGAGTGTTGGATTACTTCCCTAGATAACTTTCTGGGATAGAAATCCTGAAAAGCACAACCAAATACATGTATGTGTAAAATATATGGGGCAGAGATATTAAATCGTAGCATCATTAAAATTCCCTTGCAGTGATGTTACTTTCTTCTCACTCCGTTGTTATTCTGTAATTATCAGAATCAATGATTTTGTGAACACATACATAAAACAAAATATAAAAATAAGAAATGAATCCAAAGTTGCAAAATCAGATATTCCCAAGGATCAGGAAGATGAGGTAAATAAAAAGGGAAGCAGATTTGATAACACATGCCTCATCTTAGCAGTGGAAATTATTGCCAAATGGAAATATGGATCTTGTGTTGCAAGTGTTCCAATTTTCAAGAGAAGTTGGTATTTAGACCCTTATGAGAAATGTGCTAATGTTTAAACATTGGCAGCGGATTCTTTTTTTTTAATTCTATGTGAGACAAAAAGAATACTTCAATGAGCCCAAATTCTGGGATGGCCATTATAATGGAGTAGAAATGTATAGAGTGGAGTATTCTGCAGCCCACACTTATTGTGCACTATGCAAACCTCTCTGGGTCTCACTTTTGTCAGTGGTAAAATGAAAGGGCTGTGCCAGACCAAAATGTTCCTTTCCAAACCTTTAACCCTTTGCATTTTATTTTTTTTTAAGTGTTTATTAACTTTTGAGAGAGAGATAGGCAGACAGACAGACAGACAGAGTTAGAGCAGGGGAAGAGTTGCAAGAGAGAGGGAGACACAGGATCCAAAACAGGCTCCAGGCTCTGAGCTGTCAGCACAGAGCCCAATGCAGGGCTTGAACTCACAAATGGTGGATCTTGATCTGAACCAAAGTTGGACACTTAACCAAATGAGCCACCCAGGCACCCTTGTGTTTTATTTCATAAACTGCTCTTATATATATTTTGTTTAGTTATAGGGTATGTGGATTTTGGGTCCACCACTGGATTCAAGAAATATTGTTTAACTATGTATTCAGTTTTCATTCAACAAACACAGACAAGCACTGTTCTAAGCACTGAGGATACGGCCGGGAATAAAATTTATGAGTCCCTCCCCTATGTAATTTATAACTTAGTGCACGGAAACAAATAATAAACAATTAGACAAGTAAAATACATAGGATGATACATAAAATCAAGTAAAATTCAGGATGGAAAGTAGAAGGTGCTAGGGGAAGTGGTTGATGTTTTTTAAATTTGATGGGCAGAGGAAGCCTCCATAAGAATATGATATTTGAATAAAGACCTAACAGAGATGATTTTACAAACCATGTACAACCTGGGGGGAGGTTTTCTCTCTCTTTTTTTTCAGAAAGAGAAAATGAAAAATACTGAAACCCCAAAACGGAAGCATGATGCAAGCTTTGTGCTACAGCAAAATAGACAGGGTGCCTGAAATATTTTAAAGGAAAGGGCAAGTCAGCGGAGGTGTCATGAGAGGGGATGCTGTACAGAGTTGTAAACACACAATAAAGTTTTTAGCTCTTATGCTGAGTGAGATGTTAAAGTTGGAGGGATTTGAGACACTGAGTAAATTTTTTAATTTAGGTTTTAAAAATACTAAGAAAAGAGAGTTGAAATTTTTATGTGAAATTGTAGGCTTACCCAATTTTCCCTTTACTTCTGTCAGTTTTTATTTTATGTATTTTTAAGATAGTTAATATGCTAATTGGCTCAGACATAATAGTCCCTCTTTGTCTCTGGTTTTATTTCTTGTTTTGTAGCCTGCAGCTTTCCTATGATGATTACTTGCATAATATATCTTTTAACATACGTTTAGCATCTTTTTTAGATAGCATATGACTCAGTCTTGATTTTCTTATTGTACAATTTTGAAATTTAAGCCATCCTCATTTGCTGTAATTAGTTATAAGATGCTTTTCTGTCTCCTATCTTGCTATTCATTTTTGATTTGTCCTTTCTGTTTTCTATCCAATTGTTATCTTTTTCTGTTATCCTTTTTGTTAAAAAATATATGCTAATTAAACCTTGATATCTCTTTTTCAGATTTTCAGCTCTATCTCTGTATACTTTTAGGGTTTTCTCTAGAGAGGAAAATAAATCTCTTTAATTAACCACTAATTGATTGATTTAGCATGTTGTTTTATATACAATAACAACGTGGATGTGTATACATATATACAACAATACAATTCTATAAACACCCTTACCATTTTTTAAAAAAATATTTTTCTACATATCCTATACACCCCAAATTATACTGTTATTTTCATCATTAGCAAGCAGTTCATTTTTTAATTTAAAAAATTATTAATTTTAAAAAAATTAATTAATTAAATTAATTTAATTAAAAAAAAAAGAATCAGAACATTTTATGTTTATTCATTCATTCCTTGTATTTTGTCTTCCAATCTGGACATCTGAAATTTCATCTCTTGTCATTTATTTTCATTCTTTTCTTAAAGTTTTTATTTTAATTCCAGTTAGTTAACATAGAATGTTATGTCAATTTTAGATGTACAATATAGTGATGCAACACTTCTGTACATCACTTAGTGCTCATCGCAACAAGTTCACTCCTTAATCCCCATCACCTACCTATTTCACCCAGTCCCCCATCCACCTCCCCTCTGGTAATCATCAGTGTTCTCTGTAATTAAGAGAATGTTTCCTTGTTTGTCTCTCTCTTTATTTTCTTTTCCTTTTCTAATTGTTCGGTTTCTTAAATTGACAATGGTATTTGTCTTTAACATTTCATTTAGCATTATATTTTCTTTTAAAAATGTTTTAAATGTTTATTCATTTTTGGGAGACAGGGAGAGACAGAGTGAAAGATGGAGAGGAGCAGAGAGAGAGGGGGACACAGAATCCAAAGCAGGCTCAAACTCAGGAACTATGAGATCATGACCTGAGCCAAAGTTGGACACTCCACAGACTGAGCCACCCAGGCACCCCTAGCATTGTATTTTCTAGCTCCATCCATGTTATTGCAAATGGTGAGATTTCATTCTTTTTTATGGCTGAATCATATTACATTGTATGTGTATATGACATCTTCTTTACCCTTTCATCTATCAATGGATACTAGGGCTGCTTCCTTATCTTGGTTATTGTAAATAATGCTGCTACAAACATCAGGGTGCATGTATCCCTTTGAATTAGTGTTTTCATATGATTTGGGTAAACACCCAGTAATGTAGATTGCTGGATGGTAGGCTAATTCTAGTTTTAACTTTTTGAGGAAGCTCCATATTGTCTTCCACACTGGCTGCACCAGTTTGCATTCCTACCAACAGTGCAAGAGAGTTCCTTTATCTCCACATCCTCAATAACACCTGTTGTTTCTTGTGTTGTTGAGTTCACCCATTCTCCCAGGTGTGAGGTGATATTTCCTTGCAGTTTTAATTTGAATTTCCCTGATGGTAAGTGATAATAAATATCTATCATGTGTCTGTATCTATTCTGTAGGTTGCCTTTTAGTTTTGTTGATTATTTCAGTTCTTTCCATTCTAAATATGTATCTTCAGTATTTCTTTTGATGCAGGTCTGTTGGACACAAATTCATTTTCTTTAATCTAAGGTCTTTTATTACATTTCCATTTGTGAAAGGGAGTTTCATTGGATATAGCATTCTGAACAGACAATATTTTTTATTTTTTAAGTTTGGCCTCTTTAATGATTATAATTCCTTATATTCTTGCCTCTGTTATTTCTGCTAAGCAACTGACATTTCTGTTGTTTTTCTTTGAATGTTTAAAGATTTTTTTCCTTCTTAGTTGCTTTTAAGATTTTATTAATTTGGTGGTTTAGTATTTGGATTGTTACATTCATATTTTGCTTCCTCCTTTCTCTGGCTTTCTTCTCCAGAACTTTTTCTTCCTTTAATTTCCAGATGCTCTGGCATTCCTAATCCTTTTTTCTGACTTCTCCATAGTATTACTGGAACATTCTGTTTGTGTTCTAATCTCCTTTAATATGATGGATTAGAGCATGACATCAGGAAATAAGCCTTACAAATGTGGGATTCACCCAGTGATGACCTTTTTGAAAGGTTCAGTCACCTACATTTCCTTGCTGATAACATAGTTGTTTTGTTATTGGTTGGTGATTTTCTTTTATTTGATTCCAAGGTTATAATTGCTTCCTGTGTGAGAGTTAGTTTGATATAAGCTATTTTGTCATTACTGGAAACAGAAATCAGTTTCTAGATACACTGTTAAAGCCAATGGGTCCAGTGGCTACAAATCTCAAAGAGGATTGGTCCTTTATGTGTCATAATTAAAATGGTTCTATTTCATTGCTTTATGTTTCTAGTGTTCTGGCACTCTTGATTGCTGCTAACCATTGGTGATTGTGTGCTACAATTTGCTTAAAAAATCCAGGGTGAGTATCATAGCGTATGAAATAGATGAAGTTTTCTCTCTTAGGATCATGCTACAGGCTTCATTCTTTATCAAAACACTCCTTAGAGACCCTTCAGAGGAAATGGTCAGCCAGAGTGGCCATTACACAGGAAGGAAAGAAGGCAAAGGAGAAAGGTGAATTCAGAGAAAGGGCTTTAGTATCTAGATGATGTCACCCAGCAGAATTTGAGGAGTCTGAGTCAGAGCTCTACAAAGGAAATCAGAAGCTTGGGGTAATTTATAGCTCAATGGCTTATTGTAATTATGGCTAGCAGATGTTAGGTGCATTTTTGTGAGGTATGCAAAACCAATAGCCTCTAAATTGCTAAAAATCAGCTTATTGGTCTATAATTAAAACAACTGCTGGGGCACCAGGCTGGCTCAGTTGACTGAGCATTTGACTCTTGATTTTGGCTCAGGTCATGATCCCTGGGTCTAGTCCCATGTCAGGCTCTGTGCTAAGCATGAGGATTCTCTCTCTCTCCCTCTGCTTCTCTTCCCTACTCATGCTCTCTCTCTAATAAAAAACAAACACAAACAAACAAACAAAGAAAAACCAAAAAACAAACTGCATGTGTAAAACTTTGACATTGGCTGAGGTAATAGGTATAAGTCTATTCTGAAGAAGGACCTATATACAGCAGACAACCATAGCCCATTTATACAGCATGGCTACATAAATGTAAGGATTCTGGTTATAGGAACTGTTCCACAGTATTGAACAAAGGGGAACTTATGAATTCTCAAGGTTTAGCAAAGATGGCACATATGCTAATATTCCCAACTTTTGTGACCTATCTCTGATTCTTGTTCATCCTATCCCTGTGCAGCATCCTCTGCAAGCCATTCAGTCCAGTAACTATACCCCTTCCTCAAAAAAGTTCTATCCTTAACATATTCTATCAAATTGCTCATTCTTAATCTTGTTATATCAAGGAACACTTCAGGTTCTGGCTGAATGACAGGAAAACATTGATTTATCGTTCACACAAACATGAAAATAACAGAACTCTACTTTAGGAAGTATACACACTCACACAAGTTGAGTGAATATGACTTAAGCTTCTTTGTTTTCATTTCTGAAATAAATTTTATAAGTTCTGTGGAATTATACAGTTTTCTCATTTTGAATGTGGTATACCCCACAATTTGTATATTGAAACCTAGTCCCCAGTGATAGGCTATACAGAAGTGGGGCTTCTGGAAGGGTGATTAGCACCCTCATAAATGAGATAGGTGCCATTATAAAAGAGACCCCAAAGTGATACCTTACCTCTTCCACCATAAGAGCACACAGAGAAGAGATGGTTGACTATAAAGCAGGGAAAGTAGGTCCTCTCAAGGTGCTGAGTAGGTCTTCATAGAAATTACTGAGTTTGCAAATTAACAGAATTTTAACTGGAAAAATTTTAATGCTATTTTTGATATCCTCTATTTGGATAATTGATTTTTATTCTTTAGAAGACCCACTTGGGGTGCCTGTGTCTCAGTCTGTTAAGTGTCCTATTGTTGATTTCAGCTCAGGTCATGATCTCATGGTTCCTGAAATCAATCCCCAAGTCAGGATCTGTACTGAAAGTGCAGAGCCTGTTTGGGATTCACTCTCTCCCTCTCTCCATGCCCCTCCCCTGCTCTTGTGTGCATATGTGGGTATACTCTCTCTCTCTCTCAAAATAAATAAACTTCAAAAAAATAAAAAAAATAATAAAAGGGGCCTAATTGATTATGGAGCAATAGATTCATGAATAAACATGATTTCATGTTTAAAGTTGAAATAAATTTTCATTTAATTTGTCTATTTTTTAAATTTATCTTTTTATAAGTCTTCCTTGAATCACCTATTATAGGTCCTGATCATATTAACTAAAAGAACTTCTGTTTCATTCTCAAAAATTTTCTTTCTCTCTTGCTCTATTATGGTTTAGTTGCACACGTTAGAGAAACAGCACTTTTTTTTTTTTTTACCAAAGGTTACAGGTATTTGTTTCAAAAGAATGCAGCTAAACTTTAAGAGTTAGCTCCTATGATATCAATTTGATTCTAAATCTCCTTTTCACTAGAGCAATGTAAGGATGGTGGGAAGTCAGAGGATATATCTAGCTTATTATATCATAGTTGAATCTATTATTACTTTTGACTATGATAGAACTGTCAAATTGCCATCAGTTCAACGTTTCATATTACTTTTCTTTCAACTTTTCAAAGTAACTCTAATTTCATTTTTTTGGAAATTTTTTTAATGTTTTATTTATTTTTGAGAGAGAGAGATCACAAGTTGGAGAAGGCTAGAGAGAGAGAGATGGAGACACAGAATGAGAAGGAGACTCCAGGATCTGAACTGTCAGCACAGAGCCCGGCGTGAGGCTCAAACTCAGGAGCTGTGAGATCATGACCTGAGCCGAAATCAGACGGTCACTTAACTGACTGAGCCACCTAGGCACCCCTAATTTCATTTTTAAAAATTATTTGGCATTCACTTAAAATTTTTAGAAGGCAGAATTTCATTTGTTTGAAAAACATAAATGATTTGATAAAGCAATATGTACCTAATTCAAAATTCAAAATTACCTGCCTAAATTGGGTAACTATATAAATTATCTTTACAACTGAATAAGCAATTTTACTAGAGAAATCATAAACACAAAAAAAAGGAAATTTATATTTGGAGCAATGATTCACATAACTGAGTTTACATGGAGTGACTTGTTTAAACAGCATTAACCTGGTTAGCATAAAAATTTGTACAGTTTACTGTTATTTTAGAAGTACAACCTTTATTTAATGATTTTAGAGTCTCCTTCTGTAGTTATATCTTCTCTGTGTACATGTTGTTGGTGACATATTGCTGTAGAAAGAATGTGTGGTTGTTACATCTTGCAGTTAATCATCAGACCTCTGAGCTGAAATAAAATCAGCCTTAAAAATACTTAAGAAAGACATATTCTTTTTTTGTGAGGTAGGGACAGACTTGGTGCAAGCCTCAGCTTATTCTTCCAGCTAAGATAGAGTAGTTGAGACCAATTTTATTTTATTTTTTTAAATGTTTTATTTATTTCTGAGAGAGAGAGAAAGACAAAGGGAGCAGGGGAGGGTCAGGGAGAGAGGGAGACACAGAATCTGAAGCAGGCTCCAGGCTCTGAGCTGGCTGTCAGCACGGAGCCCAACATGGGGCTCAAACCCATGAACCGTGAGATCATGACCTGAGCCAAAGTCTGATGCTTAACTGACCTAGCCACCTAGGCACCCTGAGACCAGTTTTAGAAATCTGGCTTCAGTGGGTGCCTGGGTGGCTCAGTCCATAAAGGAACCACATTTGGCTCAGGTCATGGTCTCCTGGTTTGTGAGTCTGAGCCCTGTGTAAGGACTCTGTGCTGACAGCTCAGAGCCTGGAGCCTGCTTCAGATTCTGTGTCTCCCTTTCTTTTTACCCCACTTCCACTTGCTCACATGTGCTCTCTCTCTGTCCCTCAAAATAAATAAACATTAAAAAAAAAGAAAGAGAGAAAGAAAGAAAGAGAGAAAGAAAGTAAAAGAAAAAATTGGGCTTTAAAATATCAGAAAGATCAGGGAAGCCAAGGTTTTAGGGGTAAAGATCAGAGAGAGAATTAAGACTTCATTCAAGCAACCTTTCCTTTTAGGATGTTTGCTGACTTTTGACATGGGTCAAGAAGCCAAGAATCAAGAAAAATGACCATGGCTAAATACAGAAAATCCTGCATTGCTTTTGGTAGACTCATGGGATTGGCAAGAAAAAATATTGTAGTTTGAACTCCTAAGGTTGTAGGAGAGAATAGAGTCGCAAAGAAGTGATTCTTCCACTTTATGGTTTCTCCTCCTGGCATTTTAAAATTCTTACTTGCATAGAGAAAGAAGCTAAAAAGCTAAACAAAGCTTCTTAAAAGCACAGAACTTGAGGTAGACATGGTACTAAGATTGTCATAATAATTATAAAACACTCATTTGTGATGCCTGCAGAGGTGTGTCCTAGCAGAGCATATAAAAGAAATAGATAGAGCTTTGCAGAAGGCAAACTAGCCTTGACTCAGGTCAAACCTTCACTGAAAGTAATCCTCCACTCTTTCTACCTGTGAGATGATAGGCTGAAATCCTACTAGGTGAAGATTAATGACAATATCTGGTACTGTAAAAATTTGCACTTAAGATATCAAAACAATCAATTAAAAAAATGAGGCTAACCAAGAAATAGGGAGAAGAATGAAACAGACAACAGAAATAGGACCACAGATGACCTTATTAAACTGGGAGAGCAGGGTGCCTGGGTGGCTTAGTAGGTTAAGCATCCAACTTCAGCTCAAGTCATGGTCTCACGGTTTGTGAGTTCAAGCCCCCTTTAGGAGTTTGAGCCCTGCTTCAGGCTCTGTGCTGACACCTGAGAGCCTGGAGCCTGTTTTGGATTCTGTGTTTCCTTCTCTCTCTGCCCCACTCCCACTCACACTGTCTCTGTCTGTCTCAAAAATAAATAAACATTTTAAAAAAATTGAGAGAGCTGGGGTGCCTGCATGGCTTAGTTGGTTAAGCATCCAACTTCAGCTCAGGTCATGATCTCATGGTTTGTGAATTCAAGCCCTATGTTGGGCTCTGTGCTGACAGCTCAAGTTTGGAGCCTGCTTTGGATTCTGTGTCCCCTCTCTCTGCCTCTGCCTCTTTCTCTTTCTCTCTTTGTCTCTCAAAAATAAATAAATGGTACTATTTTTTAAATTGGCCAAGAAAGACTATAAATAATATGCTGAGGGAAATTGACCAAAAGTTCTTTAGAAAAACTCAAGTGAAATTTCTAAAACCATAAATACAAAAATTAACATTAAGACCTTTTTGAAAGACTAACAGAAGACTGGGAACTGTAAAGAATAATTTTTATAAATGGGGAAGTAGTTTATTAGAAAACAATAATGCTACATAATGTAAAGAGAAAAAGAGAAAAGTAATGAGACCATAAGAAAAACATGAAGCTAGATGTAAAGTTCTAATATGTGTGGAGCTAACATCCCAAAAATGGAAAAAAGAGAGCATGGTGGTGCAGAGGATTGGGGAGAGAAAAGTTTTGAAAATATACCAAATTGATCCATATCCAAGATACATATTATAGAAGTTTCTATGAAAGCTAAAAGAAAAACAGTAAAATCCATCTAATGCATATTACCATTAATGAAAACCAAAGTTTGATGGGGTCTTAAAGGCAATCAGAACAAAACAGATACATTACTTTAAAGGAGCAACAGTAAGACTGACAATGTGATGACATCTTTCAAGTTTTGAAATCCCCCCCCAAAAAAAATCACAAATTCAGGGTGAAAATTAGACAGACAAACTGGGAGAACTTGTTACCATTACACATCAGCAATTTTACTACATCTTTCTCACCCAGGCTATTGGTCTATTTGTCCTTGTTTGAGTGAGTGATTTCTTATAAATTATTGCAACATTTCATATCAGTTTTTCTGGCAATATGTATGAAGTAGCCATCTTGAGAACAAAAGAGGTTATTCTTACTAAATTTGTAACCAGATCTTTCCCAAACCCTTTTTCCTGTTCAATTGCTGGCATTGTCCAATAGCCTCCTTGAAACTCTCCAAAGATTTGGTCTCTGAGGTTTAGAAGATCCAGGAACCACATGAAGGGAAATCTGCCTGAGCAGTATAATTTTGGGCCTGGAAATTGTTTTTAGATTCCATTTTATCCCACTTTACATGCATGCCTACCTTGGAAATCTTTGTGTATTTAAGAATTAGAGAATTTGACTATTCTTTACTTTGCTAACCATCCTGAATTGGAGTTCCTGCTGAGGTAAAGAACTCCTCATTGTCTCCAAAGGATTCTAAAAGCATGGACTACCCCAAAACATATCTACTCTCAGTGTATCTATATTAACCTCTTATGTATATCCAACTGACAAGTTTTAGTCTGTGAAATGATTTTCATCCTGACATTTTCTATTTCAATTTCAAGATATGATCCACAAACCAAAGGATAATTCAGCCTTTCTAGGGGAAACTCTAATAAATCTTTCTGAAGTATATAAAGCCTGTGAGTAGAAGTTAGTGTGCCATGGGTTTCCCCCACCTTCAAGTAATGGAAAGGGAGTAGCAGTATCGCAATAATGAATGGAAATGCAAGAGGGAGAAAACAAGATTTTATAGGAGGCAAGCCTACTTACAAAGAAACATGTATTTTTGTCAAGCAAAACAGGTTTTATAGAATGAAGACTATCATGTTTAAAGAAGACCCTAAAAAAAAGAAAAAGAAAAAGAAAAAGAAAAAGGGGGGCGCCTGGGTGGCTTAGTCGGTTAAGCGTCCGACTTTCGCTTAGGTCATGATCTCGCGGTTCGTGGGTTCGAGCCCCGCGTCGGGCTCTGTGCTGACTGCCAGCTCAGAGCCTGGAGCCTGTTTCACAGTCTGTGTCTCCCTCTCTCTCTGACCCTCCTGTTCATGCTCTCTCTCCTAGAAAAAAAAAAAAAAAATTAAAGAAGACCCTAAACCAAGATGGCAGAGGCCTTCACTAGTTCAGCTTCCTACTTCTAGATAGGGTGAGAGACTGTAGCATGTTTTTGGTATATGATAATACCCTTCTGAGTCAGAATTTAAGAGTCTATCCAGACCTGTCTTGAATAAAATGGCAGAAAGGTTTATGATAATTAGGCTACACTGTGAGATTGCTGAAGAGTTAATTTTAAATCACAAAGGACTTGTTAATGTTTAGGCATCCAAGGTAGAGATTCCTTTATAGAGTACTTAGTTTAAGTCATATAGTGAGTGACTTGGATATTTCAGAAATGTTGAGAATCTATTGCCTGCAGTAGTCACAGAGACCCTGAGGTACTCTGATTTATTCTTAATTACTGTCCTTGGAAAATTTTGAACTGATTTTAGCATGTCTGGAGTAAGGGATTTAACTCTTTTGTATAAATTATATCCTGGGTAATACAATTTCTTTGACAAAATTGTTCTTCTCTTTGGCAAACTTCCATCTTTTTTGACTATAAGTATGGATAGATGGGGTGACTGGGTGGTATAGTTGGTTAAGCAACAACTTTGGCTCAGGCCATGATCTCACAGTTAGTGAGTTTGAGTACCATGTCAAGCTCAGAGCCTGGAGCCTGGTTCAGATTCTGTTTCCCTCTTATAGTCTGCCCCTCCCTGTTTCATCTTCTGCCTCTCTCTCTCTCAAAAATAAATAAACATTTAAAAATTAAATAAAAATAAAAGGATTAATAGATGAATGAAATCAATCTTAGCTATCTCTCCTCGTTAGGAGAAAAAAAGTCATCCACATATTAAATAAATGATCATGTGAAAATTTAAAGTTTTAAAAAAGGTTTCTTTATGTATTTTGAGAGAGAGAGAGAGTAGGGGAGGGGCAGAGATTGACAAGAGAGAGAGAATCTCAAGTAGGCTCCACATTGTCAACGCAGCCCCAGGCAGGGCTCACCAATCATGAGATCATGACCTGAGCTGAAATCAAGAGTCAGATGCTTAACTCACTGAGCCAACCAGGTGCCCAAGAAAATTTAAAGCTCTTTAGGACTTGCTAGGGACATGAATAATGCACTGTCTTCCTTAACTATGGGATAATAATGACCATGATACATTGCTGATTTTCCCAGGATAAAGCAAGAAAGTATTAGCTATTTTGTTCTAAAGGGACACTAAAGGGAATTCCAACAGAAGACTGTATGCAGGTTTGATACTGTTAGAGTTGGCATCAGTTAGACATGAACAGGAAGGGAGAGAAGAAGAAGGCAGATGGGAAACTGTCAGGGACACCCCTTTTCCCTTAGACCAACCACATTTTCTGTTTAGCAGAGAATGATAAGCACAAATATACGCTGCAGGGGACTGTCCCAACTTTGGAGCATACACATTTAAAAAAAAACCTTGCCTACTAGTAATCCCAAGGATGTTGCAATATCATCATAATATCATTTGCATTTTGGTTTTAGTCCCTTGTGGGTTTCCCTCAGGTGCTTATGGGAAGATGATGGACACAAACCTACACAAAAAGTTGGAAGGGAGGTAACCAGGATGGATCCAGAGGTTGGTGTGATATTGACAAGATGTGAAGGAGGAGACCAAATGGACACTTATTAAAAAACCAAAACAAAACACACAATGCAGGACTCAGCAGGCTGAAACCCAGCCCTCCTTTACTTCTCTGGAATGTATCTGACGTAGCTAAATAAAGCCTTTGTTGCTTTAACTCTCTCACATGCCTCTTGCCTGAATTGTTTCCTTGGAAAAGACAAGAAAGGAGGAATTTTATAATCCACTACCCAGTAACAATACAATAGAGAAATTGGGAAACCGGCAATGATTATGCTAACTATGGCTCTGAAACTGAACAAATCTATGTCTTGACTGGGAGTCTAAGGGTATTACAGGGACTAGTACAACATATGGGGAGTCCTTTCGTCCTTTAGATTCCGGTTTTAGAGAATATCACATAGATTTGAGTACAAGTTAAATAGGTTCAACCCTAATAATTCCGCCTACATAAGTAGAAGTTGTTTATCACAAAAAATCTTACACTTCTGTGATCTTCAGTTTGGGCTAGATTTTAGTCTAGTTTGGTAAACTATGGGCTGTGGGTCACATTCAGCAGGTTTTTGTAAGCAGTTTTATTGGAACACTGCCAGACTCATTCATTTACATACAGTTTTTGGCTGCTCTCATACTACAAAGGTGGAATTAAATAGCTTCTAGAGACCTTGTGGCCCACAAAATTACAATGTTTTACTACCTGGCCCTTCACAGAAAAAAATTTGCCCATCTCTGCCAAGAATAACGGGAGAAAGATTTTGTTAATTCAAGATAATTAGTAACTCATTAAAGTACTCTCCAGTTTTAAATGTTTTTGTACTCAAATATTTTCAAATTAGAAAAACAATGTAAAACCAAAAGTAATCTGGCCTTTATAATTACCAGGAGGTTTCTAGCTAAACTTCCCTGAGAGGAAGAAGGAATTGGAAAATTGTCATACTTAGAGAATTAAATTTAAGGGTTCAGGCTCTGTCAGAAATACAAACAATTTATTCTCCCTACAGAAAGACTGACACAGAAAGTATGATTACATGTGATGGTAATTCTTCTAAGGACTGCTGGATGCATTGTTTTAGTAGCCTCAGAGTACTATGAACTACTTTTAGTACTTTTGCAAAATATGTAATAAATTTCACAATAAGGTCAATATTATCTTAGGAAGCGTGCATCACCTACTGACCTATTGCTCATAAGGTTTTGTTCTCTAATGAGTTATGCTATTACCTAAGATTAAGTATATATTTTTAATATGAAGATTTATTGGGCTCTTTTAGTCAAACAGACAGCAACCATTGCAGTCATAATTTAAAATTCTCCATGCTTAAAAAAACCCCTCAATTTTCCCTCCACTAAATGAATAAATACAAATAGAGAAATTAAAAAATATATATCCATTTGTCTAAAAATTATTGGGGACTTTCCATATGTCAGGAACTATGATAATACTATACATATAAAAATATCACATTTATTTATTAAGCATCTGATGCAGTTGATGTAGGTTTTCCCTTTTACAGATAAGTAAACAGACTTGAGGAGATTATAGAATGTATCCAAAGTTCAATATCTTCTCACCAGAAGAACTCTCCTTATAATATCATTTGCACAAAACTCAACTCTAAAGTCTAGACACTTAACCCTCAGTTCTACTGTCTCCCAAGCAAAATGAGGATAAGAGAATCTCATTTTGGCAAGTACATACATATCAAAATGTTTTAAAAAGAATCCATAGGTTCCCATGATCAAGTGTGAAAGAAAGGGTATTTTTAGTGGGAATGGGAAGGATAAGAACACAAAACAAAGTAATCAGTTCATGCATTTGTAACATAATTAACAATCCTAATATGAGCCCTTCTATTCTATTAGTATTATTGACTCAGTGAGAGACTGTGGGTGGAAACTTACCATTTTAAGAATCACCAGATGAAACATAAATCTACTAAGGTGTATACCAGATACGTAGCTCTAGACTAGTGACAGTCAAGGAGATGAGATGGATTTATGATCAATCTTTTCCATCTCATATTTTCTAACAAAATTATGCAACAACTTTGAAAATTATTACATCTCTAGGTTGTGTGTGTGTGTGTGTGTGTGTGTGTGTGTGTGTGTAGGACACAAGGAATGAAGGGCTGTAGGAGATTTCCTCTTTTCACTCATGCATCCTAGACATAAATGTCAAGAATTTACACTTGACTACCTTAATAGAGAAGTTAATATAAGATGCAAACCAGATTCTGATCATCTCATGTTTCTATTTTAAAGATGCAGTTTGAGTTTAGGGACTACATGTACCCAGACCACCATGGTTATTTTTTGATAAATAGTGCAAATATAAAATTTCCAATTACTATACTATTTTTACCAAAAAGATATAAGGAATTGGTCTTATTGGCCTTCTCATTAACTAGCACATCAACTTGTTATGAACCCTAAAATTACTTTTTTCCTGAAATAAAAGCCTTAAGTTTAGAAAATGTCTGGATGAGCGAATAAAATGAATTCTCCTCTTCCTTAACCCTTGGCTCCAGTCTGTCTCCCTGATTCTCAAAGGCACAGAAAAAATGGTATCCAAATACAAATGACACTGCTCAACTAAATGGCATGCACTTATGCCTGTATTATTATAGGCACTTATTGTTTTGTGCTTCATTCTATTCAACAAAAAATCTTGACCCCAGAATAAATGCAACCCCAGCCAGAATACTTTTGGAGTATTGAATTTGTGTCTGGAGTCCTTTATATTAGAAAGACGTGGATTAGAGTTGTGTGCCAAGGCATACCAGATGAGAATAGTGAGGTGACCAGAAGTCAGATCTAATGTAAAGGGGAAGATAGATGTAGAGGAGAAAAAAATGGAATGGGACTTGTTTTTAATTGTTGCAGATTTGTCACACACAAAAAAGAAGACATAATGTTGTTTATAACGCTGGAGAATGGAGTTTTAAAAGATGAATACATTTTAAAATTATAAGAAAGCTTTTAAAATGCAACAAGCTACTTTAGGAATCAGTGAATGTCTTTCCACTAAATGCATTTATATAACTCTAAGTTGTGTGATAACTTGTCTTGAGCTCTTCGGTTTGGAATTTGTAGTACAGAATTTATTATTCCTTCCAAATTTGAGTGTCTCAGTAGACTAGGCTAACATACTGTCCCTATAAACACACAGTTATTAGGAACATGACATGATAACTTGGAAAAAAATCAGATCTTTCTTCTTTTTTAAGATTGGATAGTCATTCTGTTCTAATCCATGAAATAGTACAAGACATGAAGAAGATAAATTTTATAGTCAGACTCAATATACTTCAAATACAAGCTGTGTGATTTCTTAAAATATTAAAGAATTTTCCTGAACTCATGTTGCTTACTATATAAAATAAGAATAGCGTCCTTATAAGATTTTGAGAGAATTAAAAAAGACGATGAATCAAAATTATGATTCAGAATAAAAAGACAATAAATGTGGCTATTGTTATTACTTGGCCGTATGCATTTGATGTGGATACTGTTAATTCTTACACTGTTGATTCAGTAGCCAGGGCACTGAGGAGGCAAAGTAACTGATATTTTGCCATATGTAAATATATAAATGAGTCCACAGTCTCATCATTTTTCAGCGCACAAAAAAATATAAGGTTTATATCCATAATAATCTCAAGTGTATTTGAACAAGTGTAGTCTTACCTGAATATATCTATTTTTATAAGACAAATCTCAAATGTCACTTGATTTTTTCACACATTATTTCACATAGTCTAACATTCTACAGATATTTGTTTAGAGACCATTATCTATACTTGAAAATAAGTACAAAACTAGATAAGGCTCTGCATTATATATCCATTGTAATATAGTGGACATTTCTCTTATTAAGGTCAGTTATAAGATCCAAATATGATTTTGTCTCACTTTTACCCTTCTTAAATCCTTATGCAATTTTCCAACTGTGACACCATTTAATTAATTAATTAATTAATTTACCTACTTCCTTTTCAAAGAAATGCTAAGTTACATATCTTAATTTTTAATTATAACAAATAAAGGCATTGAAACACATGGGGGTGGTATTGATGAGGGAGCAAACTGCAAGCTGAGGGCAAAGTACAAGCTGGCACCCCTACCAGGTTGGAATATGCATGATATTCCTGACACTCCTGCCTACCCAAGAACAAAGGAAAGGAATTTAAGTGCTTGCCATGGTGATGTGGGAAACAAAGGCAAATGAAAAATTGAATTCCCTTATTGTCTATAGTTCATGACAAGTCCTTGAAACAGGCAGAGTAACCTTCTAGGAGCTCAACTGCCTCTATGATGATGACACACTTTGCTAGGGACTGAAGGGAATCTTGGTTTACCATTATCTTCACCCTCAAAGATTCTGTAGGTCTACTTTAACATAAAAATTCCTTTGGAAACTTCCTTTATCTCACTTCCTTAAGATACATGCTGGCACTCATACTCCAAGCTTATGGCCCCTGATATACATCGGAAGGGTCTCATGACTGAGGTTTTACTAAAGGGAAATAAATGGCATTTCCCTAGCAACAGCTAGCCCTTCAGGGTCCTGGAAACTCTGCTTCCAAAATTCCTTAGAGACTTATGCTGTCCCTAACTTCCTTCCAACCTAAAGGTATATAATCAGTTACCCATCACAAGCCCAGCACAGCTCTTTCTGCCCACCTGTCCTGTCCCTCTGCTTTAATAAAATCACCTATCTGCACCAAAGACATTCTTCAAGAATTCTTTCTTGGCCATCAGCTCTGAAACCCCCATTACTCCAAAACCTCACCAGTATGAAATGAGTCTCTAAAGGAGAGAAGTACATATTTAATTACTAAAAAATATAAATCAATAGAATTTACACATGAATGATTTTTATATCAGAAATTATTTAGGGCAGTGTGGTCTTTAGAAAACCTACATCAGAAACATCCAGGGTGATTGTTAAATAGATTTTTATGACCAGCTCTTACTCCCAAATCAAAATATCTCATATGTGGATAGAAATTAATAATCAAAACAAGAAATTAGAGAAGTTCTTTTATATTTATTTTGTAGTATTAATGTTTTACTGGAAGTGAGAAAAAAAAAATTCTCAGCCTAACTTCAATGTCTGATCTCATTCACACAGAAGATAAGTTTAGAGCCATCACTACAGTCACCTATTTCAATAGATTTTATTGTGGTTATAATTTTTAATTATAAATTTCCATCTGGTTCTTCTTTACATTTTCTGTTTCTTCACAGACACTCTCTATTTTCCTGTTTGTTTCAAGAGTGTTCACAATTGCTTGCTTGATTAATTGTATGCTATGTGAATTTCTCCTCCATTATAAGAAAAGAAGAACAAAATCAGGCTAGGGTCCACAGGGAGTAGGAAGCCAGATAGTAGAAAGGGTAACTAGTGGTGTTTTGTGGATTCCATTAGTGTTTCATTTCCTGATTTGGGCACTGATTTTCAATTAGCAATAACTGTGTCTTGGATGAACCTCATTGGCTACAATACTGCCACTGGGCAAAGCTGGACACTGACTTTAAATGTGGTTTCACAGAGAGAAAATTTTGGGGCTGTATGTTTTTTATTTTGTACTTTTATATATGTATTTTGCATTTTAATACAATTCATAAAAATGTAACTGAACTCTCCAACCCAACTAAAACAGTTTTATTTTTTTTAACGATTTATTTCTGAGAGAGAGAGAGACAGAGACAGAGAGAGAGAAAGACACCGTGGAGGGGTGGGTCAGAGAGAGAGACACAGAATCCGAAGTAGTCTCCAGGCTCTGAGCTAGCTGTCAGCACAGAGCCCAACGTGGGGTTCGAACCCATGAACAGTGAGATCATGACCTGAGCCAAAGTCAGATGCCCAACTGACTGAGCACCCAGGCACCCCCAACTAAAACAGTTTTAAATGTGATTTCATAAGATATCATTCAGAAATTTAATTTAAAAAAGAAAATATGTTACTCAGAAACAATTATTACATAAAATTATTCAAAACTAAGAAAGAAAATAATATAATTAATTGTACATAAGAAAGAGTACTAAAATGAAATAGTCATATGTCACATTTAGAAGTTAGGAGAATATGATATCCTAAAGGGCCAGTTCATCCTATATGTAAATATTAAATATAAATACAATGAATACCATCAGAGGGTTTTTATTAAATTTTATAAGATGATTTTAAATTTCTATGAAAAACATGGATTTTAAACAATCAAGGGATACTTGAATTAGAACAACGAGATAGGCAGAATTCTAAGATTGCCCTTGGGGCGCCTGGGTGGCTTAGTCTGTTAAGTGTCCGACTTTCGCTTAGGTCATGATCTCGCGGTTCGTGGGTTCGAGCCTCGCGTCGGGCTCTGTGCTGACAGCCAGCTCAGAGCCTGGAGCCTGTTTCAGTCTGTGACTCCCTCTCTCTCTGACCCTCCCCTGCTCACGCTGTCTCTCTCTCTCTCTCTCCTGGAAATAAATAAAACATTAAAAAAAAAAAAAGAATTCTAAGATTGCTCTCAAAGCCTCCCCCTTGATAACTGTTCTACTCTCTGGAATTTGTGGCTATGATTATCTAGTCATTCTTGTGTTTAGAATATGTTATAATGTTATACAGCCCAGTATCTTTAAATAAAGGAAGATTAAAGTGAATGAATTTGAATTATGTATATGTCAACAAGGTGTATCTCATTATAGAATATCTAAGAAAAATCGAATTATAGAATACAGGTAGTATATTCTATGCAATGGAATTAAAACATACAAGATAATATTTATGAGAAACTACATATGTATTACTAGTATATGGAAAACCATAATAATGATAAATATCAAATTAGACCAGTAGTTATTTTTTATGGGTACAAAAGGTGGTGAGTGATATGGATGGTGACAGGAAATACACATGGTTTTCATTTTATTAAGTAAATTTTTATTTCTAAAGGTGAATTGTTGAAATATAGATACTTTAGATTTTATAAAATGGTATGCTTTACATATTTTGTATCTGTAACATTATTTTATAACTTACATTGTTTTTATGTTTTATAGGTTTTGAAAAATGTTAAAATTTGTTATATTAATCAACCAACAAAATCTTTCTAGTTTTGCTCAGTCAGGCATTTTACTACCCAAATTTTTAAGTAGAGAAAACAGTTTAGAAAATGACAGTATCCAACAAAGTTTTCAGATAGTACATTTAGTGTAGCATTCAATACACTGAGCTACTTTTAAAAGGAATGTTTATTGCATATCTGCAAAGTGCCAGGACACTGACATATTATCTCAATAAATCCAGTGAAGTATTCTTATGCTGTTATAAAAATAAGAAACTTGAGATCTAGAGAAGCTGTCACTTGCCCAAAAATTCCCCCAGAAGCAAATCTAGGGTGTTTATATGACCACAAAAGTCCTGTTTATATCTTACTGACTCCCCAAGAACGTGGCTTCTTGTTTAGTAAGGACTTAAGCATTAATTGAAGAGTGTATATCATAAAATAAAAACATCCAATAATTTGCCTTTCTGCAATAATTTCTAAATTCATATGAGCCTGCTTTCAAATTGTTCTATGTTTGAAAACAAAAATCATCTAAAATCATGAAATATCTTCATACTTTTCTATCTTCAAAATGAATACTCTTAGAGTTTTTTTTCTCCCTCCAATTTTGCTATTCCTTGAAGCAGGTAACTATTAATGTTAAAAATGTTAAAGTCATTTCCATACAGATCATAAATCCACAGTAGTGGGAAGTAATTCCCATTTCTAACTTATGCAACATCACACTCCATGCTGAGTGCTGGTTACTCTTTGGTTCCATAATGATGATCACTGAATCCTAAGTTTAGTTTCCTTGAAAGTTAGACCTTTCATGTCTAATTTAGCAATTGATCCAAGTACTATAAAATAAATGTTTTTAAGTATTTACATATTAGTTAAATTAAGGCTGCCAAACACCTTCTGTCTATTGACCTTCATTCTTCATCACTGAGGAGCCCTCCCCTTGCTTTATAGAAGAGGTAGAGAGAAACTTCAAAGTCATTATTTGGACCTCAGCTATTCAACTTTGAGTCTTAATCCTTATAAGCCTGCCATTTACAAGCGTTCTGGAAATTTTGTTTTGAACTTAAGAATTGAAGTTCTAACATCATAACATCCTGGAAAAACTGGAGAAAGAAACAGAAAAGACTTCCCTCAAATTTATTATCTACTGTCTAGATATTCTTAGATTGTAGTGAAAAGAAACATATATTTGAACGGTTACCAAGATTTCAAATTGGTGATATTTTTCACAAGATGTTCTTCTATTCCTAGTGTATTATCTATTTTCTTTAATGAACTCTGTAATTTTGTTCATCTTAATGGAGATTCTATTTAAGCTATAAGATTGAGCATATTTCTAATAAACACTGAATTCAAGCTGAATTACTTCTTCACTTTTTGAAATGTATTTTTATGAAGCAACAACAATGAATATTAAGCAATGGTGTAATACTACTAAATCATGATATATTATTTAATATTTCTTTATGCATATAAGTGGAAACCCTGAAACTATTGCTTTCTCTAAATGTGTGCAAAGTCAAGGAGGTTTATTTACTTGCAAATATTTAATAACATCCCTGCAATTATATATTACAAGAATGAACTGTACAATTTATTTAATATAATCTCCCTGGAGTTATCTTAACGTTATACAAAAGGTAAAATTTCAGGTCCCAGTGGTGTGTTTTTACTACTGTTCTTCAAGATAGAAAAGTTGATCACATATTTTAATACATTTTTACATATCCATTACAAAGGCATAATGAAGTTCTGCAAATACGTAAGCATTTTAAATACAATCATTTTACACATAAATCATGGAAGTTGAGTAATTAGTTACTTAGTAATGAGTCCCAGAGTTAAAAGCTGATTAAACAGTTGCATTTTCTGAACATGGACAAATGTGACATCATAGACCTAGGAGTACATACAATTTTTTACCGTATTTTGAGAGTAATTTCAGAGCCCCTCTCAGCCAGGATTTTAAAGATAAAGCTTAGAAAAGGAAGAGATATCATTAAATATTTTAAATATATATAGAGAGACTCTAAATGCAGCCAAGCTCTTTGGGATTTTGAAAAATATTATTTAAAAAATAAACTCTAGGCATTTAAAGTTAATAATATAAATAATTATAAATTATTGCATTTAGAATTACCCTTAGATAAGATCTTGTCCAATGCCACTCAATCTAGGATACATTTTCAAGGGGGCATATCTTTCTTATACTTTTATAATAATTTGTTAACTGCCATTTATTCTAAATCCTCTGGATGGCAACTCTATAATTTTCCAGTACTAGTTAATTAGAGACAAAAGTTTGGGTTTAGAATTGAACTCTTGTTAGGTATTTAAAGCAACAACATTTAATGTATACTCTTTTGATAAGTATACCTCATTAAACTAATTTTGGCTTGTCCTAATGTGAAAATAAAAACAATTGTGTTCATTATCAAATGTGAAATTTAAGTTGACTTTATATAAAAAAAGGCAAAGTAACACAAATGAAAAGGCATGACATTACATAATACTTTATGAATTAAGGTATAATAAAAGGGTGTAATAGCATTACACACTTTACATGGTAGAATAATTATGCCAAATGCAAAAGAACCTTCAATTTAGGGGAGTCCAGTATTGTACATATCAAGTTAAAATAGCTAATTTATAGTAAATATAATAGTAAAGTTACTAATAGGTAGCTAATTTAAAATTATTTAATTATACAATTGTAATTACTAATTGGGAAGATATGTATAGTTATAAAATATATTCCATTTACTATTCAACTGTTTAATATTCATTCAATAATTAATTAATTATGTAAATATAATTCATTTTGATGTTTCTTGTTGTTTCTTTGGTTCATTAAAAATAAGCCAATATTTAAAATTATGTACCTTTTTCAGAGCAACATAATTTATTCCACTAAAATGTTATTAGTTGGAATTTTATTTGTTTTATATTACTGCTCTCATTTGTGTATGCTTGATTTTATAATTAAATTAGACATAAATGCACTTTAAGTAATATTATCTCATTAATATAAATGAACTTTATTTTCTTCTATTGAATCTATTTATCTGAGAAATACAAATTAATTGTTTTTAATTTTACATCTAAAAAATCTAAAGAATAGGAACTGAGTTTGAATTATTACATTATGAAACTGATAATATACATATATTTAAATATACATATTTACTTATATATATTTGTGTATATATATACACACAAAAGGAACTATTATATAAGAAAACACAAAAGAAAAATATAAATGTGTTAAAAGTCTTTGATCTTCAGAAACTCATAATTCAGTCAGATAACATTGAATTATTTTTTTTGTTTTCTAACTTATAATAATAATTATATCATTACATATAAGCATGATGTTCCTTATATGTTTTATTGGGATCATACCATATGTTGTGATCTTTTAGTAAAGTCACTGTTGTTTGCTTCTCCCTCTTCCTAATACCACTCATTGAAAACTTCTCACAAATGATGTATTTATAAATATCTCATATTTTTTTCTCCTTTTCCTCTTTTTCCATTATTTTATTAGATCTTTTCTACAATTTCAGAGCCAAAATTGTTTACATCCTCTTCTATCACCATAATTCTATTAGCTTTATATTTCACTTTAATTTTATTCCATGCTGATTCATAGTCTTTACATAGTAATTTTCTATCATCTTTTGATTGGTTGAATGGTACATTACAGTAGTTGTCTAAGAAGGACTGTAGGAAAATTATGTCTTATGTTCAATATTTTGGTATTTAATAATGATGGACAGTCTGGCTAGGTATAAATTATTTGGCAAGCTTTTCTTAATCATGAAAGTTACATCATTGTTTTCATGTGCTGAATATTGATGTGGAAAAATCTGAGTGGACCCTGATTTTTCTCTAAGAAAAAAATTAATCACTTCACCTGAATGCCCAAATGATTTTTTATTTTTTTAAATTTTTTAAAATGTTATATTATTATTTTATTTACCTTTTTTTTTTTTAGAGAGAGAGAGAGAGAGAGAGACAGAGACAGAGACAGAGAGACAGACACAGACGCACAGCCTGACTTGTGGCTTGAAAACATGGACCTAAGCAGAAGTCAGACACTTAACTGACTGAACCACCCAGGTACCCCCAAGTGATTTTCTATTTTAATTAGATTAATATTAACTAGAAGATTACTTATTTATTTAGATACCTCTTTGGGATTTCAGTTTCTTTCGGGGTGGGGGGGGGCATCAATTATGCCTTGCATGCGTTATCTTAGTGATCTCTATTTGCTGTGATAATTTGCTTTTTCAAGAATGTTATAAAAATAGATATAATTCTGTACTTCTCTTACTTGGTATGTCCTTTAAACTGATCCATGTTGCTGCAAATGTCTATTTCTGCTGACAATTAGTATTATACTGTATCAGCATACAGAATACATTTCTGATAGTTGCTGCCCATTTTGAAGTTGTTTCTAGTTTGGGACTATTATAAATATTAATTTCAAGGTATAAAAGCATTCATTTCTTTTAAGTAAATACCTAGAAGTAAAGTTGGTAAATTGTACGGTAAGTGTATGTTTACTTTAGAAGACACTGATACATTTTTTGAATGTGGCATTACCGTTTAGCATTGCCACTAACAACACATTAGACTTCCATTTATTTCATCTTCTTATCAACACTTCCTATTGTCTAATATTTACGTTTCATTTTTAAACAGCCTTATTGAGGTATAATTGATATAAAAATTATACCTATTTAATGTATACAATTTGAAGATTTTGGACATATGCCCATGTCCATAAAACCATCACCACAATCAAAGTAATGGACATAGATATTGCCTCCGTTGTTTGTCTTTGTTTTGGTTTGGTTTGGTTTAGGTTTTGTTTTTTTTGGTTTTTTTTGCATATGCTAAGGACACTTAACATGAGATAAAACCTCATGACAAAATTTTAAGTGCAAAACACAGCATTGTTGATTACAGACAATATACTATACAAATCTCTAGAATTAAATCAAGTTGCCTAACTGAAACATTTTAATGCTTTTTATTTATATTTTATTTTTATACCAGATTATTTAAGCAATAATTGAAAAATATAATTGTAAATATTTAAAATGTACAATATGATGATTTGATATACATACACATGGTAAACTACTTAAAGTAATATAATTAATACATCAATGATCTCACATAGTTTTTTGTTTGTGTATGTTTGTTTGTTTGAATTTTGGTATAAGAATGTTTAAGATTTGCTCTTACAAAATTTAAAATGCACAATATCATATTATTAACTAAATTCTCCATGCTGTATATTATTTCCTCAAAAATGGTAATTAAAGTTTGTACGTTTTGACCTAAATTATTCCCCACTTCCCCTTTCCTTCCCCTTAGGCCCTAGTAATCATCATTCCATTCTCTATTTCCTATGTACTGGAGATGATGACTGTTTTGAACCATTCTGAGCCCACTAGTCGAGAGAGCTCCTTGGAAGGTTAAGGCAAGTTTGCAAGGCTCTTACCAACAGATGAAGACTGATATCCACCCACACTCAATTGTCTCTGCTTGAGCTCTGACCCCCAAGGCACCTTGTTGATTAGTATTGGGAGTGACTTGTCCCCTTATTCTGGTCCTGGTATGATGATTGCACCTTGTGAAGGAACTTATTGTGGGAACTTCTTCCTTTATGATTATGGGAACAGACATCATGTCTCAGACAGGTCCTGTTTTCCTCAATACTTCCCTTGAGCTATGAACAGGCAAATGACCCTTACTAATAAAAGATTGACCTTTATGTGTAAAATTCTATTTCTACTGTTGCATTAGTCCAAGAGGTTCATACAGCTCAAAATGTAACTCAACTAACCAAAAATGTTTCTCATGCCCTAGCTATTCAAGAAATCACAGACAAAAAACTAGACACAAAGGTAAATGCACTCAAAGAGGCTATTCTATGTATTGGAAATGAGCTAAACTCTTTAAAGGTATGGTTGGCTCTCTGGTGCCATAAGGAATATGACTGGAAAATCAAGTCTTGCCCAGAGACCAAGAGCCTAACTTAGAGAGAAGGAACAGATAATGGCAGAACATAAGTTACTACATATACCTTTGCTAACTGATGGTGTATAGTAGTCCCTTCCCTAAGGCCTATATTCCACAAACACCTTTCCTTATTCTGGCAGCTGTGATGAAGATGGATAAGAGTATCTACAACTTAACCTATGACTTAATCTAAGTGTTATTAAAATGTGAACACTGTTATATTCTTAGTTACTCAACCTCACTATAATTGGGGTAGTTCTGCAAGAATACTTCTGTAAACCTTGTTTCTGTATGCTTTCCAAAACAACTTATCACAGAAAACTATCCATTGTAAAATTTCTGTTTTCTGATGCCATTTTAACGTTTGACCTATATATAAAGACACCAAAACTGACAAGGCAGAGATGCCTGCCTGGTGATCAGAAAGAATCTCAGGACTCTCTCACTCTCTCTCACTGACACTGTGCATCCTTCAGGGACCCCTGGACCGGCTAGAGCTAGACTCCAGCAGATGATGATGATGATGATGATGATAATGATGATGATGATGGTGATGATGATGGTGATGATTATCATTATTATTCCATAAGTGAGTTATATCGTATAGTATTTTTTCTTCTCTGGCTTATTTCTTTTAGGATAATGCCTTCCAGATTCATCCATGTTGTCAAAATTGACAGGATTGACTTTGTTTAAGTGGTTGAATAATAGTCCACTGTGTGTGTGTATCATATTTTCTTTATCCATTCACCATTAAAGCACATTTAGGTTGTATCCATATTCTGACTACTTAGAATAACTACAACGAATGTAAAAGTCTAGATATCTCTTTGAGATATTGATTTCATTTCCTTAGGATATATACCCAAGAGTAGGATTGCTGAATCATATGGTAGTTTCATTTATTTATTTATTTATTTATTTATTTTTTATTTGTTTAGTGAGGAAACTCCATTGAGTTTTGCATAAGGGTTGTAACATTTGCATTCCTACAAACAGTTTACAAGGGTTCTGATTTCTCCATATTCTCATCAATATTTATTATCTCTTGTCTTTTGATAAGAGATATTTGAGGGGATATCTCATTGTGGTTTTGATTTGCATTTGATATTTCGTGATGTTTAGCATCTTTTTATGTAGCTGTTGGCCATTTGGATATTTTCTTTGGAAGTCTGTATTCAGGTCCTTTGTCTATTTTTTATTTTGATTGTTTTTGTTTGTTTGTTGCTGTTGAGTTGTATGAGTTCCTTATATATTTTGGATATTAACCCTTGTCATATATGTATATATGTATACATATATATAGTTTGCAAATATTTCTCCCATTAAGTAGGTTGACTTTTCCATTTGTTTCCTTTGTTGTGTAGAAGCTTTTAAATTTGAGTCTCATTAGTTTATTTTAGCTCTTGTTTGTGCTTTTAATGTCTTACCCAAGAAATCATTGCCAAGACCAATAGCAAGGAAATTTCTCCTATGTTTTCTTCTAGCATATTTGTGATTTCAGTTTTCACATTTAAGTTTTTAATGCATTTTGAGTTAATATTTTTGAGTGGTATATGACTGGGGTCTAATTTCATTCTTTTGTATGTGGACCCATATTTTCCAATACTGCTTATTAAAGAAACTATCTTTTTGCCATTGTGTGTTCTTGATTAGTTGACACTATATGTGAGGTTTATATCTGGACTCTCTAATCTGCTCTATTGGTTTACATGCCTATTTTATGCCTTTACCATGCTATTTAACTATCATTGTCATTTTTGCGGGCATTCCCTGGTGACTAATGGTACTGATGATCTTTCACTGTGCTTATTTTCCAATTTACCCTCATGTGTTTTTAATAATAGAAACAGTTGCTCCCACATCAGCCCCTGCAATTTGAATTATCAGTGTTTAATTCAGCTATTCTAGTGGGTATGTAGTGGCATCTCATAGTGAATTTAATTTCCTTGATGACCAATGAGATTGGCCAATATTTCATATATTCATTGGCTTTCTGTGAAGCACTGTCTGTCCAAGCCTCTTCCTCATTTTTCAATTTAATTATATTTTTCTTATTGGTATGAATGAGCTATTTTCATATCCTGGATAAAATTCAGCTTATGTGTTGGAAATATCTTACCCTAGTCTGTGGCTTGACAGGACCATATTTTGGAAAGACTTTTTTTCTCTCTCTCTTATTGCACAGTGGAACTTTAGTCATAAAACAAGAAACGTTCTGTTTCCTGGAGTGTGCATCATATTTACTTACTTATTCATTTATTCTTTCACAAACACCCCACAGTTTAGGTTACCATAGCCCAAACTTCCAGAATGTAGTAAATAAAGATGGAAGGGGATGTAGTGTCTCCAAATTAGCAGATTCAGTTTGGTTTTTCTCCTTCTGAAAAGAGACTTGAGTCTGACTTACAATATACCTCTTTTTTCTTTTCTTTCCTGCTTTGCTATACCATGTCACTTTTTATTTTTCCTTTTCCTCCAAAGAATCCCTATAAACAACCTTTCTAAATCAGCAGCAAATGGTAAGTATATACTCTTTAATTTATATTTTTAATATGTCTATTTGTGTGGGAGAGTCTAGTGATGTGATGGCAAAGAATAAAACTCTTACTCTTCCTGCTGCCTGAGGAAGATTATAATGCATAAAAAGATGAGAAACTAAAAATAGCATTCTGGTGATTCAGGCAAATTGGTTACCTTCAAAACTATGGGATCTATATTCTCAGAGGAAAGACAGTAAACTGCTCAAAGCCATCTAATAATCTCATACCAACAAAAACAAATGAGGTGACAAATTTGTGGAGTAATGGGAATAAATATTCTAAATGTTGATATTTTATGACTAAGCTATATATTCTGATTACTTTCTGCACATTTTTGAACTTATGATTACCAGAATTTCAACTGAAAACTATAATGGGAAAGGTGGGCATGCTATGACAAAATTATGGTATTAAGAATAATCCAACATAGGGGCGCCTGGGTGGCTTAGTCGGTTAAGCGTCCGACTTTCACTTAGGTCATGATCTCGTGGTTCGTGGGTTCGAGCCCCGCGTCCGGCTCTGTGCTGACTGCCAGCTCAGAGCCTGGAGCCTGTTTCAGTCTGTGACTCCCTCTCTCTCTGACCCTCCTGTGCTCACGCTGTGTCTCTCTCTCTCTCCTAGAAACAAACAAACAAAAAAATTAAAAAAAAAAAAGAATAATCCAACATTTATAAGAGTGAACTGTAGTTTTTAGTGTATCAGTATGGACCTAAGGCTTTAAAACTCTAATTTCAGGATCATCTCCTAGTTCTAAATCTCAATCACCTTTAGTGGCCATTTGTTTTCTTAACACACAGCAATGAGTGATAAGGTTGCATAGAAACATGGAAATTGCATACTATATTTCACTTTACAATTCTATTGATTTTATACAGGACGTGGGAAAGGGAGACACATATCAGCATAGGAGGACATGCTCTTGTAACCCAGAAAAAACTAAGATGCTTGCCATAAAAATAGCATTGCCAGTTGAGACAAGTTAAAATGTTGGAAGAGTACAGGGTGTTTAGGCTTACTATGAAGTAACTGCAAAACTTTCAGTATTATCCCTACAGCAAAACACTTTCAAAAGTACAAAATAACATAACCAAATAAATAAATCTTGGCTTTGTGTGACATCATTAGCCCAGTTTCAATAACACCAGTATCTCAAAAATACTACTTAAATGTCAGTTACTGGACTACATTAATTGTATACAATTATTGAAAGATAAACTTTGCCATTAGCTCTCTGTCCATAAATCATTATGTATATCATAGATGTCCATTATGATCAGTGGCCAGTTATATCACTTCTTCTGAAGCCTGTCTGTAATTGGGTACTGTCTTATTATTGAGTTCATGCAAAAAAAAGTTGTAGTTGTATTGCCTCCTTAACTTCATGTGACAAATCCACATGACAGTTTACCAAAATGAATCCTCAAAAGAGGAATATGATGGGGTACCAGGTGGCTCAGTTGGTTAAGTGTCTGACATTTTATTTCTGCTCCTGTTATGATATTATAGTCATGGGACTGAGCCCTGCTTTGCTCTCTGCACTGACAGTGCCGAGCCTGTTTGGGATTCTCTCTCTCTGCCCTCTCCCTCTCTTTCCTCCTCCTTCCCCTTCTCCTCCTCCTCCTTCTTCATCATCATCATCATCATCATCATCATCATCATCATCATCATCATCTCCTCCTCCTCCTCTTCCTCTCTCTCCCTCTCCCCCACCCGTCTGTCTTTCTCAAAATTAATAAATAAATATTTTTTTTAAACAGGGATTTGGCCAAAACACAAAAAGAGATAATGCTAGATATGAAATTTGAATAGAATTTAAGTGGAGTTATAGGAGAAAGAGCAGATGGTGCGATGTTGGCATTGGTAAAGTTTGAGAGAGTATAGTCTTCACCGAAGGAATTTATTGAGGATAAACTTATCAATCTAAATGAAAAAAATTGTGAAAAAAATTATGAAAGTGTCTCAGAGGTTGCAAAGCCTAAAACAAAACAAAACAAAACAAAACAAAACAAAACAAAACAACACACACACACACATTAATGGAACTCTTGGAGATATTTTGTGACATTTAAAGCTCTAAGGATAAAATTTTGAAAGTTGATCTGAACTTAGAAATTCTCATGACAATTTTCCAATACATATAAAGGATATACTGAATTGTAAGACACAAAATAAGAAGACAAGCATTGTTCAAACTACCTTTGGCAAATTTTTATGAAGAAATAAAACATTTTAATTTTCAACACTTCTGATATTATAAGTTACAGTAAACTAAGTAAATATTAACTTTGCTTTTTCACTTTACTATGCATGTATACCAATAAGAATGTTTTTAATGTTGTAAATTTTTTTAATTTAGGGACAATTATATTTTCCCACTGATTATTATGATCACTTTTCATAGCTTTAGTTTGCATTTTAATTTTACTGTACTATTGTGCAAAGGGTGGTGGTCCGTCTCATCCTCAGATGATTTATTTGTTGGTTGAATTTGTATCCACAATAAAAACTGTAGCCAAAAATGCAAAATATTTGTATTCAACTAAGAGCGAATTGTTCAAGATTAATGCACACTATTCCCATTGTACATCTGACTTAAAACTTTATTGGAAGCTTCCTAAAATTTGCATCCTGAAAGTTTGGAAACTTTTGTTTCTTTTCCCAAAATTAGTTGTTCTGTGAAAAAAAAATAGTATAAGGAATGGGAGACAGGTGATAAAATTATCTTCACAATTATAAAGAAAATAGAGGCATACTCCTGGGAGCCATTAAATCATTCACTCATTTAGCAAGTATATTCATGAAGTGTACAAAATTATTTAAATATGAGTGACATTACAACATAAATATATACAAAGGTTTAGCCAGTGTCAAAATTTAAAGCTGCAAGGAAAAATGTGGAGAGCAATAACCTTGAATAGGTGAGATGAAAATGGGAGGTTTAGCCTTAGATAAGAGTAGAAGTAGTTCATGCATTGTAATAAGGAGAAAAAAAGAGAATAGAAGACTCTAGATAGAGCCAGTTTGTCCTTTTTGGAAGTAGGAAACTAAGGCAGTTCTCTATCTTTTTTTTCTTTTCTTTTCTTTCTTTTTCTTTCTTTCTTTCTTCTTTCTTTCTTTCTTTCTTCTTTCTTTCTTTCTTTCTTTCTTTCTTTCTTTCTTTCTTTCTTTCTTTCTTTCTTTCTTTCTTTCTTTCTTCTTTCTCTCTCTCTCTCTCTCTCTCTCTTTCTTTCTTTCTTTCTGTAGTGGAATCATAAGGAAAGTCATTAGAAAAGTTGAACAGAGAGTAGGGACTGCTTGTAATTGAGAAAGTACAAAGATATGAAATAGCCATCACAGACTGTTAAATTAGACTGACTCTGAAAATATGAAAAGGTTGCTGGGAAAAATGCAAGGGGTCTTTTGAGGTCATAAATTCAAAGTAAAGTGATTTGCATGAGATCCTCTCCTTTTTCCCTTCCAGCCATATTCATGACTTTTAATGTAGCAAAACATAAGAAGGCATCATTTTACTGGTTTACATTTTTAAAAATAAGTTCTTTGATAGAAACTAAGAGAGGGAAAGGAAATAATGAAGGTATGCATATGGATAAAAGGATGGACCAAGAGATCTAAGTAAGATGAAAGGGAAGTTATGACTTAGAGAATGATGATATACAGTAAAAATGGGATAAAGTTAAGGAACTAGCTATCCCCGTATTTGAAGTCTTATCAAACTGAATAGTACTAAAAGGAAACTTGCTAGAATTCGGGAAGTAGTGGTGAAATAATGAGAGTATTGAAATACATGTTTTAATAGTTAAGTAATAGGTAATGATAAATTTTATTTTATATTTTTTAAAAAATTGTAAATGTTTATTTATTTCTGAGAGAGAGAGTGAGTGAGCAGGGGAGGGACAGATAGAGAGGGAGGGAGGCAGAGAATCCAAAGCAGGTTCTGTGCTGGTAGCAGACTGTCTGATGTGGGGCTCAAATACACAGAGACATCATGGCCTGACCTTACGTCAGATGCTTAACTGGCTGAGCCACCCAAGTGCCCCAAGTAATGAGAAATTTCAGTGCATGGCCACAGATGTGGGCTGGTAAATTTGGACAGAAAACAAGATCTTAGGGAATGGTTTGGAGACGTGAGTGGTTGGATCCAGTACTAGATGAGTTACCTTTGTGTATATTGAACATACTCTTAATAATATTTGGAAATGTGGTAGAGAAAAGAGCAGTGACATGGCGGTAAAACAGGACATGACCTACTAGGTTAAAGAGGTATGTGCATTGAATTGAGTAGATTAAAACAGATAATCAGCTATATTGATAATCTATTGATAATTAGTTATATTTAATACTCTATTCTTTGCACTGATCTTTTTGTGTCTTTTGTAATGAATTATGCAATGTTGTGTTAGGAGATTGTTGAGAGATATTTTTGCAGATATAGGCTAGTCTGTGGACCACCATTAATTTTCTTTCAACGATGTTCAACTTAAGGTTACAACTACATTGCAAACAAGTGAGAGATATTTAACAAGGAATTATGATTTATGAAATATGGAGGTTTCTTTCAATCCAAGTGAATTATCCACATTTAGTTTTTGTTTTTTAATAAACCTTATTTCCCTTATTAATTGACATCATAGTACCTAAACAAGGACGACATTGGAACTTGTGTTTAGAAACAATTAGAAAGTTCTAGGCTGAAACTATTTGGGGTGAGAGGCAATTGAAAAATAGAGGAAACTGTTAAAATATCAAAGGCAAAAAGCAATCTTAACTAATGAAACAAGTAAAAGACATTTAAAGAATAAACACATATTTTCCTAGATGTGAGTAACTGATCTCAAGTATTATAAAAAGAAGCTCATTGCATTTCCCCAATATTATTTTTAAACCTATTTTCAAAATAAGAGCAGTTTGCATAAATAATATGTTTATTTTATTAGGTTTATTCATTCATTTATTTTGAGAAAAGGAAAGGGGGAGCCAGAGAATGAGAGAGAGAATCCTGTACTGACAGAGGAGAGCCTGATCAAGTCCTAAGCTGAAACCAAAAGTCAGACACATAACCAACTGACACTCAGGTGCCCCATAAAAATGTGTTTAAAACCAAACCATACCTGACTATAATTTTCTCTTTGATGTTCTAAATACACTTGAGATTTAGTCAACTAAAAATCTTTCTTAAATGTATCATTCACCATTGTGGGAGCAATGGGAAGGACTGTGGGTTAGGATCTTCCCTGTTTCACCCTAGTCTCTTCTATGCAGAACCAGTATTATAAGATTCGTATAAGAATTTCTAATTTAGTGAATTAGGCAAATGACTAATCGGTCCCTGCCAGAATCATTCAAATGTTTTATTGTCCTTTTCTAGAGAAATGTTTTCTCCTGTTCAATTAGTTGTCTTTGGGTCATGCAGTAATCGATGGAAAATATTAATCATGTGATTTTAAAATATGTCTTTGCTCATTTGTGTGTAGTATGTGTTATTTGCACAATAAGATGGTGTAAAACCCAAATATTTATAAAAATCCTCAATTCTTAGTTATTCCAAACATGTGCAAATTCACTTAGATATAATACCTCAAAGGATGAGACTGGAGCAATGGAGAAGTGGCAATTGTGTGAGGTTTCACAGAACATAGAATAACCATCCATTTTGGATGGCTGATCTTATCTTTGTCACATGTAGAGATTAAGGGCTAAAACCTTGGGGATTTAAATATAAAAATCAAAGCTTTGAATTTTATTTGGGGGGAACACTGATAGTAGGATTTCCTGAGGATAAAATAACATAAATTTCACATTCCTCTCATTAAAATTGGAATAATTATTTAAAAAATCACGTGAAATAATATAATGATCTCTTCTTACTATATTTCACATTTTAGAAGACTCCATAAAGGAGGAGATTCTATAAACTAAATATAAATGTTTCATTTTGGCATAAGACATAGCTAGTGGCTAAATATGGGGTTCTTTGTCTAGTTGCTCTTAAAAGTTTATAAATGATAGGTAATATACAGTAGTGCTACAACATATATTCTGAGTTATGTGGTTTTCAAATCCTCAGAAATAACAAAATTCACTGCTTTTTTAAACATATATATTAGCTTTAGTGCCAACCTTTTTTTAAGACTCCAGGATTTGTGCATTTATTAATTATTTTTATTAAGTGAACATGTAGAGTATACATAGGATACATAGCCAAAATCTACAGTTCATAGGTTGACACTATAAGAAATAATTTATGTTTAGAAATACTTTATATAATTTTATTTGGACTATCAAATATTAATAATTGACTAATTATACTTAATCATAAAATAAAAGATCTGTATCTGGCACATATTACTTTATTATATCCCAAACAAATAATCCCTGTTCTAAATTTAATGAAGTCATATATTTTCACTTTGGAATAACAACATGCAAAAAAATCAGTAACTAATCAAAATAATGTATACACCTCTTAGTAATATTGTGAACACTAGTAAAAATATTTTAAAATTAGATTTCTGGAAAATTTGTTATGAAGATTTTTTTAAGTTTTATTTTAATTCTAGTTAGTTAACATACAATGTAGTATTAGTTTCAGGTGTACAATATGGTGATTCAATATTTTCATAAAACTCCAGGTACTCATCACAAATGCAGTTATTTATTCTCATCACCTATTTAGCCTATCCCTGACCCCACCTTCCCTCTTGTAAACATTTGTTTGATCTCAATAGGTAAGAGTTTGTTCACTTTCTTTTTCTTTCTTCTTCTTCTTTTTCAGTCTCAAGTTGTTATTTAAATTCCAGTTAGTTAGTGGGGCACCTAGGTTAAGCGTCCAACTTCGGCTCAGGTCGTAATATCACGGTTTATGGGTTTGAGCCTCATGTTGGGCTCTGTGCTGACAGCCAGCTCAGAGCCTGGAGCCTGGAGCCTGGAGCCTGAAGCCTGTTTCAGATTCTGTATCTCCCTCTCTCTCTGACCTTCCCCTGCTCATGCTCTCTCTCTCTCCTCTCTCTCTCTAAGAAATAAATAAATAATAAATAAATTCCAGTTAGTTAACATACAGTGTAATATTAGTTTCAGTAGACTGTAGTGATTCATCACTTATACATAACACCCAATGCTCATCACAAGTGCCCGTCTTAATACCCTTCACCAATTTAACCCATTTCTTACCTATATCCCCTCCAGCAACCTTCAGTTTGTTCTCTAATAGTTAAGAGTCTATGTTATGGCTTAGCTCTCTTTTTCCCCCTGTTAATATGTTTCATTTCTTAAATTCCACATATGAGTGAAATCATATGTTATTTGTCTTTCTCTGACCAACTTGGCATAATACCGTTTGGCTTCACTCACGTTGTTGTTAATGGCAAGATTATATTCTCTTTTATGACTGAGTAGTATTCCACTGTGTGTGTGTGTGTGTGTGTGTGTGTGTGTGTGTGTGTGTGTGTATACATATACATATATACCACACCATCTTTATCCATTCATCAATGTATGGATATTTGGGTTCTTTCCATAATTGCTTTTTGTTGAAAATGCTGCTATAAACATTGGGGGGAGCATGTATCCCTTTGTATTAGTGTTTTTACATCCTTTCGGTAAATTCTTGTAGTGCAATTGCTGGATCATAGAGTAGTTCTATTTTTAGCTTATTGTTTTCCAGAGCAGCTGCACCAGTTTGCATTCCCACCAACAGTTCATGAGTTCCCCTTTCTCCATGTCCTCACCAATACCTGTTGTTTTCTTATGTTGCTGATTTTAGCCATTCTGACAGATTGAGGTGATATCTCATTGTAGCTCAGTTTGCATTTCCTTGATGATCAGTGGTGTTGAGCATCTTTACGTGTGTCTGGTGGCCATCTGTATGTTTTCTTTGAAAAATGTCTATTCGTGTCTTCTGCCCATTTAAATGGACTATTTGTTTCTGGGTGTTGATGTTATGAGTATGTTTCAAATGAGCTAGATATTTGCACAGTTTCTTTTTCTAATATGTGGTTTTATGGCCACTAACAAAATGTTTCCATAGGTTCAGCATAATATGAACCAATATATTTGACTAAAATGAAGCAAATTAAGGTAGTATTATATAAGTGAAAATGATACTAATACATTCTGCATTTGACTTTTAATGAGTGTTTCACTTAGTCATACTGGGATTTGTGTTTTATATAGATTTTTAAATTCAGTATTAATAACAATCATCCAAGGTACTCATTTTTATCCACATTTTATAAATGAGAAAATTAAGGCCTGGTTAAGTAATTTCAGCAAGATAACCTAGTTAATAAATAATGAGTCAAAGTTTTATTCAGACTCTCTGAATTCCAAGCTTTATTATTTTCCTTACTGTCTCCAAGTAAATGCCATGTTGCTTACTTATCCTGATAATTCTGAGATGCTATGGTAACATCTCATATTTGATAACAATAAAATAGTATTGTTTCCTAATCAAAGAGATAATAAATACTCATTTTAGAAGCATTAAAATATAAAAATACAGAAATAAGAAAAATCATTCACATTAGCCAATCTAACTTCAAACAGTGTTAAAAATGTGAGAGACAATCTTCAAATATTTGTCTCTGGTTGTATTTATAATATTTACATATGTGTCCATTCATCATATTTGTCTGTACAGTTGCATTGACTTGACAGGGCTGCCATAATAAAGTACCATAAACTGAATAGCTTAAACAATAGATATTCTATTGCAGTTCTGGAGGTTAAAAGTCTCACATTAGGGTTAGGAGGGCCATCCTCCCTCTGAAGGCACTAGTGAAAGATGTGTTCAGACCTCCTAGCCTCTGGTAATCCTTTGGCTAATTACACTATAACTCCAATATTCACATGGTGTGTGTGTGTGTGTGTGTGTGTGAGTGTGTGTGTGTGTGTGTTTGTATTTGTGTATGCGTGTGTGTCCAAATTTCCCTCTTTAAAAGGCACTAGTCATGTTACATTAGGAGTCCACCCTACTCCAGTATAACCTCATCTTAACTAAATGCAATTGTAATGACCCTATTTCCAAATAAGGCCACAGTCCACAGTTAGTCTTCCTGGAATTAATTTCAATATTTTTTCTCCTGGTAACTATTTTTTGTTTCTGAAACTAGTTATGGGTTTTATACTATGCATATATTAATATGAAGCATATATTATATATTATATTGATATGCATATATTAATATGAAACATATATATATTATATTAATATGTATTATATATTATATATGTGTGTGACATATAAAGAGGTTTTATGTGTATATATGTGCATTTTCAACTTTAGGAATTTGAGGTAGAAGTACAATAAGGTGAGTCTGCTCCATTGATATATTGATCTGTTCTCCCTTATCAGTTCTGAATTAGCTCACATATGCCTCATTACACCTATTTACCAAATAAGATAAATATAGTTAAGCATAATGAAATCATTCATGTAGTTAAACATCAATGCTAACAATGGAATACAGAAATTGAATAACTTTAAATGATTTAAATATTCAGAGTCTATTGAAATAATTGATAAATAGAAGTCAGTTGCAGTTGGTTTCTGAAACATATTCAATCACTTAATTAATCAGGCAATTCTAAATTGGTTCAACGAAAGATTAATAAGCATTGGTTTAGTCTCTACGGTGGAAATTTCAGCTTCTTAAAATGAAGTTTCATGGCTTCATTCTCACACACAGACTACTATAGTCCTATTCAATGTGCATCCAGCAAATTTCAATGTTGATAAGGGACTGTCCCATAGCCATTAACTGATCAATTAATTAAAGCATTTGAGGAGACAATAGCTTACTCCAAATATGCTCAAAAACAATTACGCACATTTTGCATCTCATAAACTGTAATTTCCTTGTTAAATTATGAATATTGCATATAGTAAGCTTATTTTAATATACACATAAAAACAGTGTTAAGGTGTTACTCTTGCATAATTATTCAATATTAGATTCAGAATATTTTAGTTTTTGCTAGATTCATATATTTAAGTCTGTTTATAAAAAGGGCAAAGCATCAATTAGCAGAGGGCTGCACAGCCTGTAAAATATTTTCAAAAGCTACCAGGAGCACCAGCCTCCATAATGAAAGCCAATTCAATGTAAATGAAGTCATTCCTAAGAAAAGCCTAGGGAATGTAACAGAAAAAAATCATAGAAACAAAAAATATGAACTGCCAAATTAGAAACTTAATCAGTTGAGTAGGCAACTAACCCCTCATTGGATCAGAAATAAATACCATGGGGCAGGACAAAGCTCATGTAGAAATAGCTTTCTGCAATCTTTTTTCTTTATCCTTAGAAGAGACAACCAAAGTAAAAGCCTAATAGGAATTCACCTAAGATACTTTATCATCCTTCAAGGTGCATTTAATAGAAAGTACGGTCTATAAAAGCTCTAGGCTCTATTATTAGGGTATACATTTATGTTAAGCCTTGATGCCCAAAGGAAACAACTGAGGCAAATTCAGAGATCTTTCAGCAAATGCAGCTAACCCAGAATTATGCCATGGATCTGAGTCCAAAGACATGATGCCAGAACTCATCTTAATCAGTTTAATTTTTATATATAATTTTGGAAGGAGTGCAGTGCCAGTCTTCAGACTACAGAGGAATGAGACAGACTAAAATAGTAAAAAGATTGGCATTTATCATGTCTGTTACAGTAACAGATTCGAAGGGCGCCTGGGTGGCTCAGTCAGTTAAACATCTGTCTCTTGATTTTGGCTTAGCTCATGATCTCATGGTTCACGAATTCAAGCCCCACATCCGGCTCCATGCTGACAGCACGGCACAGAGACTGCTGGGGATTCTCTGTTTCTCCTGCCGCACCAAACCCCATCAACTCACGCACGTGCGAGCTCTCTCTCTAAATAAATAAAGAAAAAAAAAAAACATCTGAAACACTGATATGGATTTGTGCTTAATATTTCTACTATCTTGCTTTAAAAAGATAACTTGTTGTCTGCTTTTCAAAGCAGTAGTTTTATATATGTGCTCCTTTGAGCACTATTGAGCCATCTGTGCATGAAGTAAGATACTGATACAGTGCCAGTCCCCTACCATCAATCCGCCACTATTGTATAAGAATTACTCTAGGCTTGTAATTTTACCTATCAAATGTTTAATCACATCAGCTGAAGATACAGATTTGAGGCTGAAAGAAGTTCAGGGGCACCTGGGTGGCTCAGTCGGTTAAGCTTCTGACTTCAGCTCAGGTCATGATCTCACGGTTCAAGGGTGCAAGCCTCACCTCCGGCTCTGCGCTGACAGCTAGCTTGGAGCCTGTCTTCAGATTCTGTCCCCCTCTCTCTCTGACCCTTCCCTGCTCACACTCTCTCTCTCTCTCAGAAATAAATAAAACATTAAAAAAGAAGTTCAGAACTTAGCTACTATGTACTATTATTAATAACTATAATCTATCAAGCAAACACCATGCATTAAGCTATGGGTTAAGTATTTTCTATGCATTATATGCTTTTATCTTTTGAGTAAAGTAGCTTCTCAGTTGGGTACATAAAAGCAAGAGGAAATTGTGGAAGGTGGAGATATTGAAAATAGGAAAGGCAAATTAAAAATATAATCACAAAACACATTATTTTTTCAATGTTTACCATATGATAACCTTTAAAATTATTTCCTAAATTTTAAATTAAAGGTTGTTTCCTAAAATAATATGATAAAATTAAAAGTTATTAAAAGCTATTTTCTAAAATAATAAAAAAAGCTAGATTCTCAACTTACGAATATATTTTACTTTTAACTCATAAGAGAACATATACTACCTTACACATAGAAATATACAGGTATAGATATAGATTTGTAATAGGTGTGTGTGTTTTCTTTGAGGCAAAATAAATTTTTATAATTTAATACTTTCTTATTTTCACCATAGGATTTAAATCCTAAATTTATCTCAAATTTAGCGAAATCAAAATTATCTGTTTAAATAGATTACAAAATCAGTCTAAAAGTTATTCATTAGTTGGAATCCTACAGTTGGATGGTTTATTTCCCTCTTTTCCCCTTTTCTCACATCTGTTATTCTAGAAGAAGCCTGGCCAACAAATTATATGGGTTACCTCACAGAAATAACACATATAGAGAACCAAAGAGTAAGGGCTTGATAAACAATTTCATCATCTGGCATATTTTGAACAGTTTTAAAGAAATTTAAAAAAAAAGAAAGAAATTTTATCACTTATTCTAAGTCCATTTGTAGTCAAACACATTAAAGAACAATCAGAAACTGGAATGGTGATCATAAGTTTTCTTAAAATTGTACAGGGAAGTGGGAAGTCAGAAAAGCCACCTTTGTTCATTTCTGTGTAAGCTCAATATCTAGGTGGCATTAATTCATTTATCCTACAATGAAACTGCAAAGTGATGGAATTTGCAGATAGATACTTCAGCAAAGGCTACAGATAATTTCCATAGTTTTTTACTTTCCTCTGTTATACATTTGAACAGAGCAAATTCAAGTCCCACATTTCTGAAATGTCTCATTTGCTCAAATTCCTGGAATTCTATCCAGTGATGATAGAATTTATAGGTTCATTCATTTGGGGTTAAAAGATTACCTATTAGAGTCCCCTGTTAAGTTTTAATCAACCCCTGGAATGTGATTGTTAGATCATATTTCAAGGCTCTGAGGGATGAAAGGCAGGAGAGCTCAGATGGCGAGCTTAGATCCAAACAACCCTGTCAGCTGAGGATAAGGTATCACAGAGGACTCAGCCAGGCCACCAGGAGACAGGGGCATGCGCTCTCTATTGCTTGACAGATCTGAGCATATGACTCAGCTGTTAGATTTAAGCTTAAATATAAACTTATGCTTGATATTTTGAGGACCAAACTCATGGCCAAATGCCAAAAAAATATATATATATATATATGTTCCTAACAATTCTACTTAGGGATGGCTTACAAGATGCATTCCCAAAACTGAGGAATGATGGGAAACAGATTAGAAGCTTTAAAAAAAAAACACTGTGTTTTTAAACATTCACACACCTTTCTAATGTTTTCACACTTGGGGAAGTATAATATAAAGCTATGTAATAAATAAGAATTGTGTTTAATCCAGACCTGTGTTAACACTTTAGTATGAACCTTACTATATGTGTTATCTTTGCTAAATTACTTTTACTTGTTTCATATGCATTTTCCTAAATGCCAAAATTGAGGATAATAACAACATTGCTTTGTCAAATATAAATAAATCTGGACTAAATATACTTGCATGGCAAAAAATAAAAAAAAACCTGAAAAATAAACCTCGACTTTAGTAAGAATAAACTTTTTTGAAAAGACTGCCATAATAGGAAAAATACTCTGACTACAAGATCTGCAAGCATCTCAAAATTAAACACGGAAGTTGTTGTTGTTATTTTCCTATAGGGAGGGGTAAATAGAGCTAACAGAAACTTTATTGTAGAAAGAGCAACAAGTGGGGGTGAACAGAAAGCTTGATTAGGTATCTAAGAGAAAGTGTTTCTCTCTGTGGTACGGCAATCTTTGGAATGAGTTAAAAGGGAATGATTCAAATCTTAGTGCTTATTTAAGATTAGCAAACCAAAGTTCAAGGCTCTGTGGGGAGGAGACAAGCCTGACTAATATCTGATCAAGACAAATAATTGGGTAAGTAATGGGCAACTATAAGTGCTTGGTCAAGTAGATGGGAAGACTAAATGAGGTATTTTGCTATGTAACATCGTTTGGCTATCTTATGGATATCATGGGATAATAAAGATATTGTTAACCTGATTTTAAAAAACAAAAAATTTAAAATAGGATGAGAAGTCTATAATTTTTATTATTCATGTTTTTTCTGATATTGTACACAGAATCAACGTTCCTTATTATTTTTTTCTTATGGCACAAAGATAGTGATTCGGTTGAGCTAACTGTAGCTCAACTGTAGTTTTTTTCCAAAGGAAAAAAGTTATCAAAATTATTGTGAGTACTTGGTTTAACTGCAGTATAGACTACAGTTTAAGAATGATGGGGCTCCATGGTGGCTCAGTCAGTTAAGCATCTGACTTTGGCTCAGGTCATAATCTCATAATTCATGAGTTTGAGCCCCCAGTGGGGCTGGATGCTGTCAGCACAGAGCTTGCTTCAGATCCTCTGTCCTCCCCTCTGTCTGCCCCTCCCCTGCTCATGTTTTCTCTCTTAAAAATAAATAAATTATTACAAAAAAGAATGAATTTTACAAATGTTTTGAAAGCTTAGCATTTATTAAGTCCATAATAATACCATTTCTTTAAATGCAATTTTTGAGATGTGATTTTTAATGTATTCTCTTCAAAATATGTTTTTCTTAACTTTAAGTTATAAAATATATTCATATTTAATATAAAGGTATCACAGTAATTTACTAACTTGGAGGAAAGAGTGGCATTTCCTTTTCTGTATTAATGCTATCCTTCTATACATGTATTTTGCATCTCTGGAACCTTAAAAAGAAAGCAATTATTGTCTTCCAAATAGAATATCCTCTGACTACTGTGTATATGTAATTATATTCTTCTAAATGAAACATTACAGAAAAAATAAGACATTATTTATTTGAAATTTCAAGAACAATATTACAAGAACACAAAAATATATTCCAAATGTATGCTGGAAATATAGTAGCAAAAAATAAAACAACTTAAAAAATTATATAGTTAGAATATATTTGGTTCTTAGATGGACAAAATATGGTTCTGAAATAATAAATAAATATAATATGGCACATCCAATATTTTTAAAGAGTCCTCAAAATGAGTGTCATCATTTCAGCACTAATGCCATTCAAAATATATTTCCTATGAATTTATGAGATTGTTGATAATGTATGAATTATGAGATTTATGAAATTAGCTTATAAACATCAGTGGTATCAAAGCAAGCCCCTAATGTGTGAAGAGCCACCTTTGAACAGTTCTATCTATAGAAGTTGAGAAGAGATTGTATAATGTTGAAACTCTTTAGGTGCTAAGGTAGAGGAGCTCAATTAACTTGTCACTTGAAAAGTTTCATAGATTCCAAGGTTCTATCAGATATAAGATCAATTTTTAGCAAAACCCATTCTGAAAGTTACTATTTTCTACAAAATTAGTGAAGGAAAAAATAATCTCTCATTATTGTAGAGTCACCAGGAATATATCAAAAGGAAGGAGTACTCAAAATCACACCATACAAGATTCTTCTAATAGGAAAAGAAGTCAGTAAAGTAGAAAATTTGTGGAGAACAGTTTTCTTTTAATTGGGAGACAGTAAATATTCCTTGAGATATTTTGATGAAGACACTATTACTTAAAATCTAATTAGTGGGTTATTACAGATTGATATTGAAAATATTTCCTTTTAATAATAGTTCATTCCTTTAAATTTTTAAATAATTATTTGGTTAATTTAGTCATACATAAGAGAATGAAATCACAAATGGAGCTCAATGTGGAAGAAATGTAACACTATTATATAAAAATACAAAATCATAATATATTGCAAAATTTAATATTACTATACTTACAAGTTTATAGTAAAGGTAAGGTTGGGAAGCCAAGATGTTCAATAATATGCTACTAAATAATACTACAGCATCTAAACAACTTAATTTCCAACCTAGCTTATTGGTTAAGTAAATATCTCTGGCACATTTTATAACTTTTAAATTCTTCTCATAGACTTTGAGAGTTATAATTATAACCAATTACTATGATACCTGTAATTTACTTTTAAATAAACATGAGGATGTTATATTTAATGTAGGCTAGTTCTTTGGATAATTATTTACCCTAAAATTAATAATTAACCCATATTAATAATGCATATTACAAGGATGGTCAGTTAGCATGAAATTGGAAAAGTGATACTCCAGACGTGTTCACTACAAATTGATTCAGTGTCCTTTAGCTTCCAAAAACAAACAATTACAAATACAATATAAATTGTATTTATACAATTTCACCAAAATTTCATTTTGGTGAAAGTTAGTGGCCTGTTAATCCACAAAATGTATATTAGAAACATTCTCATATATCCAAGATTATATGCCATGGTTAAAATCTTTAAGATACATTCCCTTTCTTGATCAACAGGATATAACACTGGTGAGTATTTCACTATTCCCCTTTTAGAACATGCTTGAGGCATGATCATGTGTCTAGATAAAATACCAAAAGATTTGTTTTCCCTGATGTAGAACATAAAGTCTATTCAATCCTTTATTCAGTGGTTCTTAACCTTGGGTAATCTTGCCTCCCAGGGGACATTTGGCAATAACAGGAGATTTGAGGTTGTCAATCTTGGGGGCAAAGAGAAGGCAAGTATTACTGGCATCTAATGGTAGAGGTCAAGGATGCTGCCAAATACCCTTCAGTGTCTAGCTCAGCCCCCTAAAGTGAAGAACTGTCTGTCTTAAACTTTTTAATAAAGCATATTTCCAGAGTACATACAAGAACAATGATCTGGGACTTACGTTTGGATTTTCACCATGGATCTGGAAATTGTCTTTCTTCATGCTGGCTAACAAAAACTTTTCGATGCCACTTTAAAACCAACAGAATACTTCTAATTAAAGAATTCACAATAACCACAACTGGAATGTTTAGGAATTCATATATCGATGTGAGAATATGAATAGCTGCTCAGGAGACTTTAAAGAAGATCAAATAATTAATTAGACACAGACCAGAAACAACCCATATATCCATCAGTAGAACACCCAAGTAAATTATGATATATCATGTGAAGAATATCATGCAGCAAAGAAAAGGAATGAACTTTTGTTATATGCACATGAATGACAGAATCATGTGGACAAAATATTAAACAAAACTAGACAAAGAAGATATGACATTATATCATTGCATTATATCCAATCTAGATGACTAGTTAAATAAAATAACTGTTAGAATTTAGAACCTTTAAATTTCATTTCATAAACTTTTAAACATATAATTATAAGTAATTACTGTGATATCTCTAATTTACTTTTATTTTTAAATTTTTTTTAAATAAATGTTTATTTATTTCTAGGAGAGAGAGAGACAGCGTGAGCAGGGGAGGGTAAGAGAGAGAGGGAGTCACAGGCTGAAACAGGCTCCAGGCTCTGAGCTGGCAGTCAGCACAGAGCCTGACGCGGGGCTCGAACCCACAAACCGCGAGATCATGACCTAAGCGAAAGTCGGACGCTTAACCGACTAAGCCACCCAGGCGCCCCTATTTTTTAATGTTTTATCTACTTTTGAGAGAGAGAGAAAGAAAGTGAGCAGAGGAGGGGCAGAGAAAGAGGGAGAGAACTTTAAGGAGGCTCCCCACCTAGCACAAGGCCCGTTGCAGGAAACCCCTGCACATGGGGTTTCCATCTTGCAAGCAAGTGTGAGATCATGACCTGAGCCAAAATCAAGAGTCAGATGCTTAAATCAACTGAGCTACCCAGGCAGCCCTACCATATTGATGGTATATACGAATGAAATATAATTTGAAAGTACACTTAAATCTAATTAGATGGAAAGCTGTCCTAGGAAGCAACATTGCTTTTCAGTTATTTTATAAAAGTTTTTTGTTTATGTTCAAGTTTTATCACCTATATGCATGATAGATTCATTGATATTGTGTGGGAAGACACAGCTATCAACTGTTGGTTTTAAAAGCGATCAGAAGAATTTTACTGTAAATACAAAAACACTTTTAGGAATAAGTCAACTAACTTATTTCCCTTACAATTTTATTTTTTGTATGAGAAGTATAATATATAAAATATTTTCATTAGTGTAATATATATTAAAGAAGAATATAATAAATAGGCATTAAATCACTGTTTTATTGGAAAATATTTTTTTCTTTTTTCAATGTTTATTTATTTACTTTTGAGAGAGACAGAGACAGAGTGAGAGAGAGTGCAGGGGAGGAACAGAGAGAGAGGGAGACAGAATCCCAAGCAGGCTCCATGGTATCAGCACAGAGCTGGATGTGGGGCTTGAACCCACAAACCGTGGGATCATGACCTGAGCCAAACCAAGAACCAGATGCTTTACTGACTAAGTCACCGTTTTTTTTTTTTTTTTTTGGTGTGTGTGTGTGTGTGTGTGTGTGTGTGTGTGTGTGTGTGTGTGTGTTTTCTTAATAGTACACACATTATCTGTTCACCAGGTAGCTTGCTAGGTCAGTATGCCTCTAGTGGCCAAATATGTAAATTTTCCTTATTAGATATCCAGAAAAAATGGAATGTTAGATATGATAAAATTTTATCTTTAAGAAAGTGAGAGAGCATCTTTCAAACATGGCAGATTAGCTTAGGTAGAGTTGGAAAATTTGTACATGGGATGAACTTATGTCCTAGTTTACTTAGAATAGAACTAGTTTCCACTATCTTTGCTTAATTAACAAAAGCACTTGTGAGTCTCAAGAGTGGCTCAGCTTGAAAAATCATGTAGTCACCTTATCACATATGACTTTGAACTAGATGTTCATAGCATCTATCTTTGGGAAAGTATAAAAATAACTAACTTCATTGTGGATAGGGAATAGTGCAAAAAAATCCCTTTTGAGAAAGGGAAGGGAAAAAAAGACATGGATTCCACAGGTGAAACCTAAATGTATGGACAGAAACCTAAATGCATAAACCTAAATGAATGTACAAAAGATTATAATATGCCTTATATCTAGATTTAAATGCATGTTACTGTATTATGCAATCTTTGGAAGAAAATAAAACCTTCCAAGTAAAGAATATCATGCTATATTTAGTAAGTTTAAAAATTAAATTGCAAATATTTTAATACAATATAGTATTTATATTTTAAAGATTAAGGTTTGAATTCTCTTATTGTTATTACCCAAAAGGAAGTGCTACTATAGTATTTTTGACTATACTATAGTATGATTGAGACAAAAGGTAATCTTTTTAATTCAAGAAGAATACTATGCTGGATGCCTGGGTGGTTCAGTGGGTTAAGCATCTGACTCCTGATATATACTCAAGTCATGATCCCATGGTTTATGAGACTGAGCCTTGTGTCTAGCACTGCACTGACAACACAGGATGTATGGTATTCCCTCTCTCCCTCTCTCTCTGTCACTCCCTGCTCTCTCTCACTCGCTCTCTCAAAATAAATAAACATTTGAAAAAATTAAAATCTTAAAAAACAGAAGAATATTATGCTTAAGTAGTATTACTCCACCTTATAGGCCAATAAGGGGCTCTTTGAATAAGATATATTATCTCTATATGAGAAAAACCCACAGAAGATACTCATAATTAGTCTTAGAAATATGCTATCAAAGAAATCAACACGACTTTGGATAAAAACAGAAAAGGTGAAAAAACACAGCACAAAAAGTTTCAATGTACTCATGTGTTTATGTACTAGATTCCTAGTTCAACATTGTGAAACCCTAGAAAAGAGAGATATTATTTGTATTTTTCATTGTTATGCATGTATACAGTCATTGATTTTTAAAAATGCAAGCATTTTTCCACAAATTATTTAAAAGAGACACTTGTTAACTAACTATAATGTGCTAGTGGATATTGCATAATATTGTGTTTAGAAGCATGGATTTTAAATCCAGATACTAGAATTGAAGTCAGGTTTTATTAAAGATAACACCTCATGTGATAGTTATGAGTGTCATTGATGTTTATAAAATGCTTCAACAAATGCAAACAATGTAACGTTGATACATTTGTTTGTTATTGTTATTATTATTGGTATGGAAGACCTAGGCTTTATCTTTAATTTTTTTCTTTTAAAAAAATTTTTTAAATGTTTTATTTATTTTTGAGAGAGAGATAGAGACAGCATGAGCAGGGGAGGGTCAGAGAGAGAGGGAGACACAGAATCTGGACAGGCTCCAAGCTCTGAGCTAGCTGTCAGCACAGAGCCCGACACGGGGCTCCAACCCACGGACTGCGAGATCATGACGTGAACTAAAGTTGGACGTTTAACTGACTGAGCCACCCAGGCACCCCTACTTTTTTCTTTAGATAGTGGAGGCAATAGACAAACAGATAAATCTACTAGGATAAATTAGAAGATTTTGAGAGCTATAAGTATTTCTACGTAGAATTTAGCAATAAATCCAAGGACAGTTGCTCAGTAAACATTACATTGCTAAAAATAAAACTGACTTAATTTCATGACTTTTTTTTTCCTATTGTTTTCCACATCATTCAAGTAATCCTATTAACTTAGGTGAACATTTTTTATTAGAAACTCAAGATTCAGAGACTCACTGGTACTTAGATTTTTTTAACTTCTTGCTAATAAAAGAAGCCCTTTTAACTTTAATTTTATGACTATGGTCTGATAGAAATGACTAAAATAGTGGACATTATGAATTACTCAATTCTTCAGGCATCAAGGAGGCCTAGAGACTTTGCCTATTTATCCTATGAACATAATTTGTACAGAATACCTACACATTTAGGAGATGGTAGCATTCTAGAAGCCCTCCTCTCTTAAGGGACAGTTCTGAATTGGCTCTCAGGCATAGCGACTTACTGGTAAATAGCTCTTCTTAACAAATGGCAACCCCTATTTTTTACCTACTTCTAAACGTATGCTCTCAAATCTTGTAACTCTGTCTTCTAATGGGACAAAGTAATATAAACTCTATTCTTGAATAGAGCTTCACACAAAGCTTTCTTTTGGAAAAAAAAAAGCAATTCATGAAGATGAAGCATATTATCTGCTTTGCTTAGTATGGATCTTTAGAACCTAGGACAATCCTGACACATATAGGAACACAATTATCACTAATTACACTTTTTTCCTTTTAATTTAGAAACAAATCTCATAAGACATGTCACTTTGAGGATGGCAAACTTCTGATTTATAGTAGGTAGTAGCATTCAACCTCATTCATTCATTTATCCAAAGTGAATAATATGTATTGAGCAACAATAGTGCACTTATTATAAACAATGCACAGTATTAGGAGTGAGAATATAGGAAGATAATTACTAGAGACTTGGTTACTACATTCATGGAACTTTGTGTACATAGCAAGGATAAAATCACCATGAGCTCTTGATCATAAAAGTAGTTTCTATATCAAGTTCTCCAAGATCCAAGCAATATTACACTTCTGCAAAATTTGAGTAAGGGGGAGAGAAAAAAACTATTTTTGGTCTTTAATATTTTTAGAAAACAACACATTTTGATTTCAGCCTCTTGTGTTTGTCCATATTACATAAAAAAGTCAGAAATCTAATAAAATAGGAAAGGCATATAGTGTTTAAAACTTATTTCTTTAACTTCTTTCTTCTGAGACATTCTTTTTGGTAACGCATTTCTGTTTGTGATTCTATTGAATGTTATATAGCCAAAACACTGGTAACATTTGCTAACCTCAAATCCAAGGATGTCCTGTGAATGTTATCACTTGGGTTATTTAGCTTCAGTAAGTTGCATTTTAGTGCTTAAAATAATGCTGATCTCACTACTACAAAGTACTTCCCATTCCCATAAGTACTTGTCCTGATAGAATTATACCATGGGGAGACTCATAATTGTTTGTCTCTTTAATGTAATTGCCATAAGAACTGCCGTGCTTGGAACATTGAGAGGAAAGCTTCAGAACATGTTGTCCTCAATGGGTAAAGGGTCTGTATAGGTAGTTAGATACTCTTCACCACTCCATATTTTCATTCAGGATTGAAAGTATGGACAGGCCAGTAGAAGATGGATAACAATTGTTGGGCAAGCATTACAAAAAAAAAAAAAAAAATCTTAGTTCAAGATACTAACATCAAGTAAGTTTGTATATAAGATAAATTTTTTAAAGAACACTAGGAGAGGGTACTATAAAATGACAAAAGATGAAATCCACAGTGAAGATTAGAAATGACATAATCCTTAAAAACCACCCTACTGTTATGATATATAGGAAATATAAAAACAAAGTCTGCAGTAATACAATAGAAATAAAAATTAACTTGCCTCTATCAGTTTATGTGAGGAAATGCACCTTAAAGAAAGAAAGGATATTGGGGCACCTGGGCGACTCAGTGGCTTAAGTGTTCAACTTTGGCTCAGGTCATGATCTCATGGTTCATGAGTTAGCCCCATGTCAGGGTCTATGCTGACAGCTCAGAGCCTGAAGCTTGCTTTGGATTCTGTGTCTTCCTCTCTCTCTCTCTCTCTCTCTCTCTCTGTCAAAAATAAATAAACACTATAAAATTAAACATTAAAAAGTACAAATAATCTGGATCATGTACTTTGACAAATACAAATAAATGTAGTAAAAATAATGAAAGAGAAAGGAAAAAAAAAAACCCTAAAAGTACAAAAAATAAGAAATACTATTCATAATGTAAAAATGGAAAATATAACCAAAATTGCTAACGATCTAAAAATATTGTTTCAATATAAAGAATTAATGTATAAACTTTTGGCTTTTTAAATTTGCCTTTAGAGAAATAGTATCAATTTTGATCTGTTTCAATGCTACATGAGAGATTAAATTGAATTAATCATCTATTTGCACATAATATAAAATAAAAAATGGATTAGGAAATGGAGAACAAGTAGAATAATAAATGTATACAAGAAACAATTCTATCTAAACAGAAGACAGGGAGGAGCCACACATGCACTGAATAAGAATGAGAAAAGTCACGTGTAACAGAGTACATCAAAGGAGTCAAAAACTATTTTGGAAAATTTATGCTAATAATTTGAACATTAGATACAAAGTACAGATTCGAAAAATATTATTGTATGATGAAAAACCTGAACAGCTAAATACTTTGAAAAAAACTGGTAAACTGTCAAAGTCCTATTATTAATAAAACTAACATTTATTAAATAGCAAACAATGCCAAGCTCTGACTAAAGAGATTCACAAACCCAGCACTTGCTTCTGATAACGTTTCTGTGAGGAAGCTGCATGAATTTTTCAAGTTGTAATGAAGGAAAGAATATACTACATAAGATTTAAGATTTGTAAGATTTAAGATTTGTAAAAAAAAAAAAAAAATTGCCATAAATAAATTATCTTGTTATTTAGCCAAACTAGCATTGGTAACAAATCTGAGAAAGATAGAACAAAGTGCAAAAATTGCCAATTAATTAATTTAACTGAAATGTGCCAAAACAAACAAAAAAACTATAAATATTAGCTCATTAAATTTAGTGTGTTGCATATTTTGTGTAAGTGAGATTTTTCTCTATATAACAGTCTTATCTCAAAATTTGACTAGGGAGGGATCTTACTGACAATCACTTGGTGTTGGCAGAATTCAGTTCTTTAGGGGCTACTGGACTAAAGTCCTCAGCTTCTTGCTGTCTAGCTGTCAGAGGTCATATACAGTTCCTTGCATATGGGCCCCTACACAGAATATTTCACAACATAATGTATTTTATCAAAGCCAACAAGAAAGAGGTTTTTCCAATAAGGTAAAAATTACAATCTTACGTAGCATAATCATGAAGTGACATTCCATATTTCTTGTGAAACATTCTATTGGTTAGAAGCAAGAAGAAGGTCCTACCCATGCTAAAGAAGAGGAAATTAGAGAACAATATAAATACCAGAAGATGGAGTTCATGCGGGGGGAGGGGGGGAGACATCTTATTGCTTCCCATTACATACTGAAAAAACAGTATTTAAATAATGTTTTTGGGTTAATATACTAAAAATATGAGTATCAATTATCCCCAAATTACATATTTTTAGACTTAATCCCAATTAAAATAACCTTTTGCCTTTTTCTTGGAAAATGACAAAGATATACTGAAGTTTGTCTGGAAATTAGGCATGTAAGAAGTATCAGGATATAATCAGGATAAAGAAGAATAGAGTAATAAAGGACTTGATGGTTACTAAAACATTATTATTGACCAAAAAAAGTGTGTCACTTGAGAAAAAGTAGAGTTTACAATCGATCCTAAATATATTCTAGGATCTATCTAATTAAGATACTATTTAAATACCAAAATAAATTCCTGGTGGCTAAAAGATCTATGTTGGAAATATGAAACAGAAAGAAAATGTTATAAGAAAATCTGGTTAAATAAGTTTATAAATTTAAAGTATACAAGGACTATGTAAGCTGACCTAAAGTAAAAGGCTTAAAAAATAGATTCAATTGGGATGCCTGGGTGGCTCAATCAGGTAAGCGTCTGACTTAGGCTCAGGTCATAATCTCAGAGTTCATGATTTCGAGCCTTGCAATGGGCTCTGTGCTGCCAACGCAGAGCCTGCTTCAGTTCTCTCTCCCTCTCTCTTTGCCTCTCCCCTGCTTGTTCTCATTCCCTCTCTCTCAAAAATAAAGATACATTAAAAAAAACAGATTCTATTAATTTTTATTAAAATATGTTTTCAATTCTGTTAACAAAGCAAAAAAAATCTTACAAACTAGGTGATAATGTTTGCAGAGCAGATGATAAATGAAGTATTCATTTCTTTAAGTACCAATAGTTTCATTAAAAAAAAAGGAAGAAGGAAAATAAAAAGGAGGGGCTGCTGTATGGCTCAGTGGATTAAGCATCCAACTCTTGATTTAAGAAGTCAGGATCTCATGGTTCCTGGATTAGAGCCCTGAGCTGACAGGGCAGCTCTCTCTCTCTCTCTCTCTCTCTCTCTCTCTCTCTCTCTCTCTCACTCTCTCTCTCTGCCCCTTCCCTATGTGTCTGTGTGCAGGCACTCTCTCTTGCTCTCAAAATAAATTTTTAAACAAATTTTAGAAAAAACAAAAAACAAGGAAAAACATGTAAGAAACATAACTTGAGGGAGAACAAAATTTTAAAATGTCTCTTTGAAAGATTCTAAAACTCAAAGCTAATTCAAGATATGCAAACTCACCCACCCCCTAAAAACAGATTTGAAAAAGACACTAAAATAACCTGACATACATTATATGCAAGGTAAAGCAAAAGTAAAAATCTTACATTATTCAAAATATACAATTCAGTATTCCTAACTTGTAATTAGATTATTTTTCCACTCTTCTATACTTATCTCTATGTAGGGTCCAGAAAGTACCCAAGGAGCTACAAACCTATATGAAAGCCTATGCTTGGCAGCCAGATGGAATCAATAAAAGGTAGGTTCACCAAATTCTTAAACTTGTATAATCTCATAGGAAGAAATCAACAAAATTTCTGAAAGGAAAAGCATGCTTAACAGCACTCAAGTACTTGAACTGATATGCAATAATGCAATGGATCCAAATAATAAATAAAAATATATACATTTTTTAATTATGAAAGGGTGTGTTAAGGACACCTTTTTATTTTCTATAATTTAGATTCTTTGACATTTAGGGCCTTGCTGACACTGAAGGAACTACTTCTCCCAGGGGCAGCTAATTAAGAGTAAAACATATGCCTGTGAGCATGACTTTCATATGTGAACCAACCAATCCAGAACCTGCACCCCACCCATTCTACAGGACTCTTATACTCAGGGCCACTATTCCTCTGCCCTAATCACCTCATGTATTCAGACTAGCCAATCCTCAATCTGCTTATTCTATCTTACTCATTCCTTACCATGTGCTGGCTTTGCCATACCTGGATAGATACAAAACCTACATTTAATTTATGTAATTATTTTCCTTTTTTTCAAGTTTTAATTTAAAGTCCAGTTAGTTAACATACAGTGTAATATTAGTTTCAGTTGTAGAATTTAGTGATTCATTACTTACATACAACACCCATTACTCCTCACGACTATTTATTTTTAATTGAGTAGAGTTGCCAGACAAGTTACATTAGTTTCAAGTACACAACTTAGTGATTCAACTTCTCTATACATTAGCTATGCTCACCACAAGTGTAACTGTCATCTGTCACTATACAGTGCTCTTAAAGTCTACATTTTATTTTTATTTTTATTGAAATATGATGAACGTATAGTATATTAGTTTCAAGTGTACAATATAATGATTCAATAATTCTTTACATTGCTCTGTGCTCATCATGAAAAGTGTACTTTTTAAAAATGTTTTTATATTTATCTTTGAGAGAGAGAGCACTTGTGGAGAAGAGGCAGAGAGAGGGGGAGAGAAGATCCAAAGTGGGTTCTGCACTGACAGTAGCAAGTCCAATGTGGGGCTTTAACTCATGAACTGAAAGAACATAACCTTAGCAGAAGTCGGAAGCTCAACCAAACTGAGCCACCCAGCTGCCCGGAGAAGTATACTCTCACTTCCCTTTATCTATTTACCCATCTGCTCCATCTACCTCCCCTCTGACAAAAACACCATTTTGTTCTCTGTGTTTAAGAGTCAAAAACCTACATTTTAAAACAAAGTGCTTCAGTAACAGACTATCTAGAGCAGAAAGCAGTACTCTGGGGTTGGCATAAAATAATATAAATAAGAAATTGACTTGGAGTCAAGTAAAAAACAGAGAAAGGTGTGAAAGTGTGAATAGAAAAGGGCTTTTCAGGAATAAGTGTGATATTTCCCTTTAAAGAAGATTTGACAACAAGTAAGAAAGAGAAAGAATATTTAGTACATGCTTTAGGGGAAGAATTGTCAACGAAATTGTATGAATACGAAGACATTGAGGTGAATGGACAGAAAGTTGAAAGAAGAGGCCAGAAATGCCATATGTATAAAAAACAATTATGGTATATTTTAAACGTAATTGTTATTAGGGTTTACAATAACAACAGACAAGAGAAATGTTTTAACAAGATTTTGCGTAGCTTTGAAATGTAAAAGAACTAGGGACAGCTGTGGGCTCAGTCAGTTAAGCGTCCGACTTCCGGCTCAGGTCACGATCTCACGTTTGTGGGCTCGAGCCCCGTGCTGGGCTCTGTGCCTGCTTCAGAGTTTGTGTCTCCCTTTCTTTCTGACCCTCCTCTGCTCACACTGTCTCTCTCTCTCAGAAATAAATAAAACATTAAATTTTTTAAAATAAATGAAATATAAAAGAACTATGAAACACTTGTAATTGTTAATTGATTTAATCTAAAATATATATTAAGTGCCCATTTCCTACATAACATCATTCTAGAACTAGAATGATTCAAAATTTAAAGTTTGAGAATTCAAAATTTAACAATTAAAATCTTGGGATGCATGGTTGGCTCAGAAGACCATGCTGCTCTTGACTCAGGATCATGAATTTGAACCCCACATTGGGTATAGAGATTACTTAATTAAATAAATATGTTTTAAATTTTTAATTAAAATCTCTAAGATCATAGGATCTAGTGATAGTGACAACCAAATAATATAACCACACATGCAAAAAATGCATAATAAATTGAGTACAGAAATGGGAGATTTTGATTTATTTAATTGAAATTTTATCCAAAGATAGATATATTTTATTAAGCTATAGGCAATTTATAATACATTTGATATCAAAGTTATGTTATTGTTTTCATTGAAAACAAATACATATGTCTAAGTTATGTATTTAAATATTAAATTGGTAGGGGATCCTGTGTGGCTCAGTTGGTTAAGTGTCTGATTTGGCTCAGGTAATGATCTCACAGTTCTTGGGCTCAAGCCCCGTGTTAGGCGCTGTGCTAACAGTTCAGAGCCTGGGGCTGGCTTCAGATCTGTGTTCCCCTCTCTCTTTGCCTCTCCCCTGCTCACACTCTGTCTCTCTCAAATATAAATAAATAAGTAAGTAAGTAAGTAAACAATATTACATTGGTATTTTCAGCATTTCTATACTTGAATTGGGGTCCTTAGCATCACATCAACTCAGTTTTTACTTATCAAATTAAATGATTTTTAATGTACACCTTAATACAAAGGCAAATTTACTATTATATTACATTCACCTATTTATTCTTTCATTAATTTCACTCAATCCATTCTTTTATTAAAACATTATATATTGTCTAAAGTGTGGTGCTAGGCATTTACAATTATAAATTATTTAAATGAGTACAGTTTTTGGATTGTAAACCGAAAAATACTAATCCAGTCTTATCATCATTCCTAATCAGGTAAAAATCATTAAAAAAAAAAAAAAAGTCAAAACTGAAGTGTAAAAAGAATAAAAGGACTATTGATGTAAAAAGAAATAATACATGACAAAGCAGGAAAGACGATCCAAAGGAGGAAAGACAGTCTCCTCCAACAATTAGTGTTGAGAAAACTGGACAGTGAAATGCAGAAGAATGAAACTGGACCACTTTATTACATCATACACAGAAATAAATTCAAAGTGGATGAAAGACCTAAATGTGAGATGGGAAACCATCAAAATCTTAGAGGAGAACACAGGCAATGACTTATTTGACATCTGCTGCAGCAGCTTCTTACTATATATGTCTCCTGCGATAAGGGAAACAAATGCAAAACTGAACTATTGGGATCTCATCAAGATAAAAATCTGCATAGCAAAAGAAACAATCAACAAAACTAAGAAGCATCCTCTGGAATGGCAGAAGACATTTGCAAATGACATATCTGATAAAATGAGTTAGTATCCAAAATTTATTTATCAAACTCAACACTACCAAAACAAATAATCCAGTTTAAAAATGGGCAAAGAAGACATCCACATGACCAACAGACACATGAAGATTTTCAATATCATTCATCACCAGAGAAATACAAATCAAAACTATGAGTAGTAGACAATGCCTGTCAGAACAGCGAAAATTAACAACACAACTTGGCCAGGATCCAGAAACAGGAGAACCATCTTACACTGTTGGAGGGAATGCAAAATGGTACAGCCACTCAGAAAAACAGTATGGAGATTCCTTAAAAAGTTAAAAATATACTATCCTGCACTCCAACAATTGCATAACTAGGTATTTACCCAAAAGATACAAAAATACCTATTTAAAGGATAACATGCATCTCGATGTTCATAGTGGCATTATTAACAATAGCCAATTATGGAAAGAACCCAAATGTCCATCCTCTGATGAATGGATCAAGGCGTATGTGTGTTTGTGTGTGTGTGTGTGTGTGTGTGTGTGTGTGTGTGTGTGTGTGTATTCAATGGAGTATTACTCAGCAATAAAAAAGAATGAAAATTTTGTCATTTGCAATGACATGGATGGAACTAGAAAGTACTGTGCTAAGTGAAATAAGTCAGTGAGAGAAAGACAAATACCATATGGTTTCACCCATATACGGAATTTAAGAAACAAACAGATGAACATAGTGGGTGGTGGGGAGAAAGAAGTAAACCATAAAGTGGACTCAACTATAGGGAACAAATTGAGGGTTGCTGATGGGGAGTTGGGCTGGAGGATGGGTTAAACGGGTGATAGGTATTAAGAAGGGCATTTGTCGTGTTGAGCACTGGGTGTTCAAGTGACCAATCATTAAATTCTGCACCTGAAAATGATATATTACACTGTGTGTTAAGTAACTGGAATTTAAATAAAAGTTAAAAAAGGAAAAAAAATAATACATCAGCAAAATGGCCTCTGTAAAATATGACATTTTAAATTTTATATGTGGGAGTGCGTGGGTAACTCAGTCCCTTAAGCATCCAACTCTTGATTTCGGCTCAGGTCATGATTTCAAAACCGTGAGAGCAAGCCATGCATGGGGCTCTGCACTGAGTGTGGAGCCTGCTTGGGATTCTCTCTCTCTCTCTTCCCCTCTGCCCCTCTCCTGCTCATTCTCTCTCTCTCTAATAAATGAATGAAAAACAAACAAACAAGTTATATAGATGAAGTTTTCTTTTTCTTTTTCCATGATTTTTTTTAAAATTTAAATTCAAGTTAGGTAACATACAGTGTAGTTTTGGCTTCAGGAATAGAAGTGATTCATGTCTTATATTTGATACCCTATAGGCAAAGTTTTTAAATGTGGGTGTGGAAATGGAGTATTGTTAATGACCAGAGACCATTGTTATGAACAAAAATTCTGATCTGTGCTTTATGGCAAGGCATCCAGCTCCAAAACTGTAAATATATAAAATCAACTGGGTTTCAGAAATATGATATAAGCTGGAAAGGAACACTAAAATACAAATTAATACCAAAATTTATTTTGTGAATAGTAAAAAATTATTTTCAAAAGGACAAGCACTGATTCAGAAAAACAGTAGTGTTAAGCAACTGGCAAGCTGCAAATTCTAAGGCAGCATGTTTTCTCAGCAATATTTTTTAATATTATTTATTTGAATATTGTTGACACACAATGTTATGTGATTTTCTGGTGTATAGCATAATGATTCAAATTCTCTATACATTATGCTATGCTCACTACCAGAGTAGTTATTATCTGTAATCAGACAACACTATTACAATATCATTGACTATATTCTCTATGCTGTGACTTTCATCCCCAGTTATTTCATAACTGAAAATCTGTATCTCCTACACCCATTCACCCATTTTTCCCATCCTGCACCCCAACCCTCTGGCAAACATCAGTTTGCTTTCTGTATTTACAGGTTCTCTGTATTTATATTCTCTGATTCTGGTTTTTGTATGTTTATTTACTGTTTTTTTGTTTTGTTTTATTTTATATTTTACAGATGAGTGATATCATATGGTATTTGTCATTCTTTCAGGAATATTTTAGATTTAAACTTATCATCCTGCCTGAGTTTTGGAATGAAAACACAAAATTGGTAGTAGTCAAGTATATGAGACTGAAGGCATTATACTTTGGGAGTTTTAATCAACAAAAAGCAATCCTGGCTTGCTAAGTCACTAGAGCATGTGACTAATGATCTTGAGTTCATGAGTTCAATTCCCATGTTGGGGGTAGAGATTACTTAAATAGTAATAAATAAAAGGAATACAAAACTAGGCATGTAATAAATATTTAAAAAAATACAATTAAGAAAAATAATATAAGAATATAAAAAACACAAGGTAGTCCCACTATAGAAGGATATAAGTAAAAAAAACAAAAGAATAGTTTCTAAGGGACACTGGAATATTGGTTCCACAATTAATCAAATTCTTTAAATTCATATTTAAATTCTAGGAGGAGAAAATTACATTTGTCTAACTTAGACCAAAAATTCAACTCTCACTGACAAGAAGATAGATATGGTAATTCATGATCAAAACTGTGGTGAACCTGAAAGAGTGGTAAGAAATGGAATGTGGTCAATTCATCCATCACTTTGATCTCTTAGATAATGGTTGTACCACACTTTTGATGGTCCAGTGGTAAACCAAATTGACAGTAATTTGAAACCTAATTCTATTTGTCATTTTTCAATTCTTCTTGAAATTGGGATTACATATAAGGTCTTTCTGAGAGGGACATTAAGTTTAATAAATAAAACAAAATTATTTCCTAAGAGGAAATAAATAATTTTCCAAGCAAAAATAAACTTGCTATTACTAAAAGGGGGGGGGGGCTGAATGGAAAACTGGGAAAAAATTATAGAAATTCAGAAGTGATAACTGGTTTATGATGATAGAAAATAGGATATTTGTGTTAATTTAAAAAAGATTTGCATCATACCTCTTCCACATGAAACAAGAAACTAAATTGTATCATGCCTAGCATTTACAAACTGAATCATTCTCTATGATTCTCCCTAATCATTTGGGAAGATTTTCTATGTTCAACCACCTGTCCAAACTTAATTCTGAATTCAACTGATATGTGGAATCTCTCCAAGGCATCTTCTCCCTAATAATAATTAAATTCTTTTATAGAAATATCAAGTCCAATTGCTAACTAAGCCAATCCCAAAATATCTGAATGTCAATGCATTAATCTGCAAAGAGCAAATCAGAATATATGTATTACATAAACCACAATCTGAGTTTCCAAGGATTTCCTCCTTCAGTATGTATTTCATTCAAACTGGTAGTTCTCTTTCCTGACTGGGTCCTATAGTCAAGTTTGAGACATTTCTTGAGAACTTAAAATGTAATTGTTAGTACTCTACTTTTTAAAACCCATGCCCTGTGACACCAAATGGTAAAATAATCATGTTACTGTTAATTCCTTCTAATATAATAGATTACCTTACTGGGTATCTTGTTTCATTTTAACCTTAGGTAAATTGTTTGTGGGAGATAGTTCAAACAGTTTAGTCCTTAATTGGTGTTTTAGAAATCATTGAGGAAGGTATTCTTTGGCAAAGTAGGAAAAGATGTTAACTTTCAAATTCCACCATGTTTATTAGTGAATAGGGGAAAAATAGTGATGAATTGTAATAAAATTGTAGACATGGAGCCAATCTTTTCCAAAGAAGCTTTTATCTCCACAATGAGATAAAATGAATAGGAGCTTTATATGGGTCACTAATTTAAATTCCATGGTCATATGAAGTCCAATTGTACTAATAGTTTTATCTCAAGCTTGACTGGAAGTTAGGCAAATTTTCCTTTTATCTAGAAAGAAACTTCTTAAATTTGTCAAGCAATATGAGTTACGATCACTATTTTGGTCTTTCTGACGAACTATAAAAATTTTAGACCAGAAACTACAATTTTCTTGGAAAGAAAAAGCACTTTAATCACCTACCTGCTGGTCAAGACAAGGATATCAATAAAGAATCCAGCAAACAGTACTGCAAGTAAAATGCTGAGTGTTTTCTGAAGAACTGAGAAGGGAAAAAAAATACTTCACCAACAAATGTTTCCTTCGACTCTTTAAGAACCAAAATCAAGATTGTGAATACTAATCTTAATTGATTATCCAATTTCTCACAATTGTATACATGTTAATAAAGTGTTGGTAGGCACAAAGGTACCAGTCAAATTCTGGCATTAAATCTTCTACACTTTACTAGACTAAAAATAATTTTGTGTTTCATTACACATAATAGTGATCAAAGGAGCTACTGAGAGAACTCAATGAAATAATATAAGCTTCTGCTATGTAGGAAGTCTTTAAAACCACAGTCATTTACAATATAATATTATTCATGATTTCATAGCAAGAACACATGAACTGCATTTCTAGTATTGCCAAAATAAAGCAAAGCCAGTTTTAGATGATATTTTTCCTTACTTTTAAAGATACTAAGACTTAAGAATGAAAAAAAAACATTTTCATTTTTAGAGGTAAAATCAACACCAAAGTATTAAAATCCACTTGAAAATAAGGCTTATATATATGCATAACATATTTGGGGAGATGAAAAAGGAAATGTAAACAATGTACCACCTACTAATCTTGTTCCCACAACTGTATAATATAGTGAAGAATAACAATTCTACAACAAAAAGTTTATGTGATTCCAGCAGACCCTGTGTCTCCATCCTGGAAATGAAGTTGGACTGTGAATGAGCTTGTCTTACCTCTCTTCGAATGGCATTGTCAGATTATGCTTAACTGCTTTTGATTGTAATGTAGATTTTGTGTACATTATCCTAGAAGATCCTATGTGATTTATATGATGTGTGAGATTTATTTATAGTAAACTTTCTATGGTGAAGGATACAGAACTTTAATGTATAGGTCTCTAAGTAATATGAAACTCTCAAAACCTGGGTATACTATAGTTTCCAAGATTCCAGTGATTGAGAGAAAGAAAATAGTGAGTGAATTTGGGATCCATCTCTAAACTACTATGAACTTAAATTCTTTGTGGCTTATTTATTTTAGAAATTCTGCTATCTATAGTATGCAAAGAACGTATTGTAAGGAAGCTTAACTTGGCTTTCATCTCTCTTTATTTCACATAAGAAATTAGTGAGAGAGATTTTGTTAAATCACTAATAACACTTTCTAACACAGAGCAAGAGAGAATAAAGACAAATTTAAGGATGAGTGCTAGAAGCCACCTATTCTGAGTTTTGACAATGACATCTTATCTAAATTATTCTTTCTGTTATTATATACCTATATCTATATATATACCTTTAAATTTACAGTATTTCATCATCATCTTCTGCCTCATCGTATCATTATCACCACCATCTACCTTAATCATTTGACATTTTTATTTTATTCTATTTTATTTTATTTTATTTTATTTTATTTTATTTTATTTTAGGCAGGAAATCCTTCCTGACTTTCTTACCCCTGAATATCAAAGACTACAGGGACTCAATAAACATTTGGTATTATGTCTCTCATGCCAATAATCCCTAAGAGGGAAAATCCTCGACAGCCTAAACATTCATATTCAATTTAAAGTTGTCAGTACAAAACCACAAGACAACTTCATGGATCCCCTTGGAGAATTTCAAGTCCATTTCACCAACTTTACACTGCTTCATTTTATTTTAAATGCCAGCAAAGAGTAGGTGGTCACATTTTAAATGTGTGGAAGAATTCTTCTACTGGCTTTAAATTATTGGCTATTTCTAACCCACAGAGTTCACAACAGACACACAGTCCACTTCGTGGGTAGACTAATAAGGATGTCCCCAGGGTTTGTATTATGGACAGCTCCTATTGAGTTTACCTCTGTGGAATTCTCAAAGTAGTGTGTTGTTTAAATGGATTTGTTTCTATGTGTTTCTGTCCAGGATCTTTCATACAAGTAACTTCACTTTAAGTTTTAAGTTAAAGCAACAACTGTAATCTTTTCAATTAGCTAATCAAAATGGGAATAAAGCTCTTGCAAAATCAATTACTCAATGAGGAGACTGCAGATGCTATTGTGGAAGACTTAAGAAAATGATAGAAGTTTGGAATTTTAGCCTAATATTTCCAAATCTAGAATTTTAATTTAGTAAGATCAGTATTTACTGATAAATCCACAAATAATTATTTTAATCAATGATTAATTTATATATACACCATAGTTATATTCTCATTAGGTGCTATGAATCTTTAGTAACTCAATACTAATAGCAATACCACTATAGAACCATCTATAAAATTCAGCATGCAACTCTGTGAGCTAAATTTTCTGTGTGTTTTTGTAGGTACTTGTGGCATTTCAATAACATACTAACAGTCAGATAAGAATGTGGCACTGAAGACTGCTGCCAAATCAAAGAGCACAGTCAATGAGAATATCATGACAGTTTTGTTTAATAATTTAGCATCAGGAAATATGATTTTAACTATGGCTTAGAGAATGACAAGGCTGATTTTGGAAGTCTGGGGGAAAGATCATTATTTTATATATTCATAATTTCTTTTTGTTCTTTACTGATAATGTTTATAAAACACTATATTGTCTTAACATATTTTTAAGTGCCAATGAAGAAACAAAAGGGTAGTATAAAACTGCATGGATAATTTTAAGCAAACAATTTTAAAAACAAACTTAGGATAGGAAAGAAACACAAAATATTCTAAATGTTTTTTCTGTCTAAGATCTCTTTTAATTAAAAAAAAAAAAGACAAACTACTGTCTTCTTGAAAATAAATCTTGGCTTTCTCATTTTTTTTTTCAGAGAATAACTAATTGAATAGCCACAAAATTAAGTGGATGGGTTTTCTGGATTATTTTTAGAGGAATCAATAATATGGGCATATAGAGACTTTTTAAAAAATGAGTTTCATATTTTATGATGCCTAACAATAGACTTCAAGTTCAATGCATTACCAGATCAATTGTACTTTGAGTGAAAATATCCCCAAGAGATTTGGAAGAACAGAAAGTATTGAAAAGATCATTGAACTTGGAATCAAGAGAGTCGATCCCACTCCAAATTTGGGCATAGGAGATATTTAAAGCTATTCACGGTTTAGATCACTGTTAATAAAGTATTTGAATCCCAAGACAATTAGGTATACTTTAAAGTTTTTTGAATTAACTTTAGACCTAGAAAATAGTTGGTGGATTCTACAAAGAGATTTTATATATCTCACCTCCAGCTTTCTCTAATATTTCTATTGTACCTAACCATAGAATTGTCAGAACCAGGAAATTAACATTGGTACAATACCATTAACTAACTTAAAGACTTTATACCAAAGTCACCAGTTATTCCACTAAAGTTATTTTTGGACCAGGATCTCTCATTGCATTTAGTTATTTCTCCTTAATCTCTTTTAGTATGTAACAGTTCCTCAAGCTTTCCTTTTCTCTCATGACCTTGACATTTTTTAAGAATATCAGTAATTAATTTTGTCTAAAGACAGTCAATTTGGTTGAGTCTTAGACTTCTTCATGACTAGACTGAATTTATGTATTTTTGTTAAGAATATCACAGAGCTGATGTTGAGTTCTTCTGAAAGCATCACATCACAGGGTTCATAATACTGCTGTCTCTTATTATCCATGATGTTGACCTTCCTGGTTTCTCCAGTATAAAGTTATTGTCTTTTCTTTGTGGTTAATTATATTTTAAGAGTAATCTTTATTCACATGTGTATGGATTCACTCTATTTTGGTTTTATGGATTATAATCAAGTACTATCTTATTTATTAGAATAATTATTTATTTGGATAATTATTCAAATTATTAGTTACTACTTCATTTGATACCTTCATTTTTCAACATATACATGTATTTGAATATATAAATCCATGTCATTCATTATATAGTGTGTGTATATATGTATATATACACACACTTAGATACATAAACATATAAATTTATTCTTGACTTAGTATGCATTCTTATATTCCTTAGCTTTGTATCCTGAAAAGACTAACAAGGAATGGCACTCCAACAGTAATGAGCACACCGAGTACACAGAGCTTGAGTTCTGCATGCCATTCTCTCTCTCTTTTTTTTTTTAATGTGTTTATTTATTTTTAGGAGAGAGAGAGAGACAGCGTGACCAGGGGAGGGTCAGAGAGAGAGGGAGTCACAGACTGAAACAGGCTCCAGGCTCTGAACTGGCAGTCAGCACAGAGCCCGACGTGGGGCTCGAACCCACGAACTGCAAGATCATGACCTAAGCGAAAGTCGGACGCCCAACAGACTAAGCCACCCAGGTGCCCCACCATTCTCTCTTTAGATATATTCATTATGCATCAGGACTCCTTAGGGATTCCAAGGTTTGGGCAGGACAAACAAATATATTTTAATGTTCTAGATCAAAAATCTTTGATTCACTAGGGTAAGAGCATCAGTACATCAAGCAAATACTCTTTTATTAATTTTAAATAAACTGAACAAGAAAATTCCTCAATATAAGTGGATTAAAGTACAAATTTTCTAATCATGTCAAAGGAAGGAAAATGATTAATGCTGATAGCAAGTAAAAAAAAAAAACAAAACCAAAAAACAAAACAAAACAAAAAAAACAACTAAGAATACAAGGCAATAATTCCAAGACTGGATTGTAATGTGTAAAAGTTATATTTATTCTAATAATAATTGATATATTTCCTCAAGCTACCTCTTTCATAAATTAATGTTCAAGGTGGACAATTGATGTGAGTACGGGCTATGTGCAGGGATATAACCACCTGCTTCTTGGTTAATCCAACTTGATAAATATGTTTGTAACTATTTCTGCATTTTTTAAGGTAAACATTTTAAATGATTCCATTATATGTCATTTCTTAGCATACCAATTATACTTCTTTTGAATGTTTTACTACATCCCTAGAGTTCACAATTTATATTTTTAAGTACTCTGTCCACCTACAAATAATACTGTATCACTTCACATGTCATGCAGGAACTACAGAGAATATTCCCAATTCCTCTTGTGCACATATTGTGACACTGCTGTCATTCTTTTCACTTGAACATTTGCTATTTTCTCCCAGTGCATTCTTAGCATTATAACTTTAACTAAACAGTTATCTTTTTAGGACAATTAAGAATAAGAAAATATTCATTTAAAAATGTTATTCATTTATTTTGAGAGACAGAGAGAGAGCACAAGCAGGAGAGGGGTGAAGAGAGAGGGGGAGAAAGAATCCCAAATAGGCTCCATGCCGTCCACACTAGCCCTATGGAGGGCTTGATCTCACTAACCATGAGGTCATGACCTGAGCAGAAATTAAGAGTCGAACACTTAACTGACTAAGCCTTCTAGGTGCCCCCAAAATGACAAATCTTATTTTACCTTATTTATTCCTTCTCTGGTCTTCTTCCTTTCTCTATATAGACCCATAAATCTGACCTATAAAATTTTCTTCTGCCTTAAGTATGTATATATATATATATATATATATATATATATGTATATATATATATATATATATATATATGTATGCTATATCATGGAAAAAAGGCCTACTGTCAATGAATTACCTTGGTTTTTGTTTGATTGTTAAAATGTATTTCTCCTGGATTTAAAAAAATAATATTTATTTATTTAAAAATTAATGTTTGTTTATTTTTTGAGAGAGAGAGAGTATGAGCAGGAGAGGGGCAGAGAAATAGAGGGAGACACAGAATCCAGTGTCCAAAGTGGGGCTGAATTTCACCAATCATGATATCATGACCTGAGCTGAAGTCCAACCTTTATCCGACTGAGCCATCCAGGCTCCCTGTTCACTCTCCTCTTCTTTGTTAGTTTTGTTTGTTTTTTCTTTTTGCAAATTGCCTATTCCTCTTTTTTGCCTAGTTTCTACTAGGCACTTATTATGTTTTTATGTAGTCTGAACATAAAACTCATCAGTGTGTGTGTGTGTGTGTGTTTGTGTGTGTGTGTGTGTGTGTGTGTTGTGCATTAACGGAGTTTGCTGGATCTGTGGTTTGCTGAAATTTGCATCACTTACTACTTCAAATATTTTTCTGCTTAATTTTCTTTCTTCTTCTGATATTCCAATTACACTTTTAATTTTTTATGTTTATTTATTTTTGAGAGAGAGAGGCAGAGAGAGAGTGTGTGAGTGGGGGGAGGGACAGAGAGAGAGGGAGACACAGAATCTGAAGCAGGCTCCAGGCTCTGAGCTGTCAGCACAGAGCCCAATGAGGGGCTCAAATTCATGAACTGTGAGATGGTGATCTGAGCCGAAGTCGTACACTTAACCGACTGAGCCACCCAGATGCCCCCAAATTACATTTTTAAAATTGCACCAGAATTTTTAGATGTTATTTTTTTGTATTTCCTTTCTCTGTTTTTCAGTTCTGGAAGTTTCTGTTAACCTATATTTAAGCTTACTGATTCTTTCCTCAGCCATGTTGAGTTTACTGATGAGCCTATAAAAGCTAATATTCATTGTGTTAGAAGGTTTTTTTTCAAGTATTTCCTTTTAATTCTTAGAATTTCCATCTCTCACTTAAACACTTGTTCTTGCATGTTATATGTTTTCCATTAGAAGCCTTAACATATCAATAAGCATAATTATATTGAATTCCCTGTCTGATAATTCCAATACTGTTATATCAGAGACTAATGTTGACATTTGATTTGTCTTTCCAGACTGCTTTCTCTTGCTTTTTTGCATGATTTATAATTGTTCATTGAAAACCATGTATGTATTAGGTAATAGGGACTCAAATAAGTAGGCCTTAGGATTAGGATTCATGTTACTTTGGGTACAAGTTGGACTATACTTAATGCTCATTGCAGCTTTAAGTGCCATCATATCAAATCCCTCTACTGTCATTAATTTTGTCACCATGCTTGCTCTTTCCCTCACAGGAAAGAATCTGCCTCTTGCAGCTCTCTGTTGTAATCCACTGTTTTTATACTAGAGCCTTGTTGTAAATAGTGCCCAGTGCAAGATGAAGAGAGTGTTCTATAATCAAATGTTTAAATCTCAATCTTCAATTATCTGGGCTGTGGCCCTTACAAGTATTTCTCTAGTGGTATAATTCTACCCCACCACCCTGGTCCCCACTCCCTTTATTGATTACAGTGTTTAAAATCAATTTTTTTTTTTTACTACATTCTTTCTCTAAACTTTGGGCTAGACAGGAAAGCCAGAAAAGGCTAGATTGGAGGAAATTCCTTTCTTCTAGCTGAGGTAAGCTTTTGGCCAAGCCTTTTCTCTTGAGTGTTAGGTCTTTATTATGCAGAATGTTCTGGGTTTATTTCTCAAGGATTAATCTTCCCCTCCTCCTGCTGCTGCAATATGAAAGCATCTTTTTCAGACTTCACCCTGAGAATCTGGTGATGTTGTGTCCTGGAGGTAAGCCTATGAAAGTGTGGGACCTCCCAAAGACTATGGCCTCAGGGACTTATCAATCCCCTACTACATCAACAGTTCTTCAAAATTACCATTTAAGTAGTGACACGGGTTATGATTCCAGCACACATTACTCTAGGTAATCAGATCCCAGATATAATTCTCTGACTAGATCCAGCTCTTGACATTTTGGGGTTGGCCATTTGCCCTGAAATCTTTGTTCTCTGATGGGTTGAAGAAAAGTCACAGATTTTCAGGTTCTCTAGCTTTTTTCCTATTATAAGAACTGGTGTAAAAACTTCTAAGCTCTTTACTTCATGGAATTGAAATCTACCTGTATATTTTTAATTAATTAAATTGTGAACAAAGAATAAAATTATTACACAATTATTGACTTACATAATTCTACCTATTATACGTATTTGATATGAGAGCTCACATACATCATAATTGGTATCATTTCAAGTAAGTGTATTCAATAAGTATTGGCTTATATTTTATTTTTATTAATTGTCATAGTTATTATACTTTCCAGGCTTATAAATCTGTCAACAATTCTTTATTTGCAACATTCTCTTGCCCTTAGTTCCTATGTACTAGTTCCATACCTGGGCCTTTCTTTCATTATCATATTCACGACCTGCCACAAAATTAATATAATTCGATAGACAAAGTCAAGTTGGCAGAGGGGAATTCACCAAAGCTATTCATATTCTTCTTTTCAAATTAGTTTGCACATCAATTTAATAAGTCTTTAATCTTCTGCCATCTACAATCTAATACTTTCTCTTGGTTTGGATGATGAAGTATATATTTTTATTGCATTACATTTTGACCTCTGGGCTCACTTCCAGCACAGAAAGAAGAAAGTATAACCTTTGATCTAGATCTAGTACTTTAGTTCATTTTGGCAAAGGTAGAAACTACTTGGAACAGCAGATTGACAAATTTGCTATTAAGTAACCAGTTAGTACCCTGGGAAATTATAAATATGCCTTGTAATATTATGTTTACTGATCTCGTTTTGGCCTTTAGAAATATTTCTTTCCCCATAAGGTTTTATTTGAATATAAACTGAAAGAGAAAGAGACTCAAAATAAATGGCAAAGCAATAAAAAAACCTTCCTTTTATAGAAAATGGCTTGCCCTAAAAGAAAGAACCACATGAAAGCCAGCAAAAGGCCAAATTCCACCTTTCTCAATGCTCCAGTGATTTCATCTGTAAGAAGCAGACATTTGGGAATGTAGAGATGATGGTGAGGTAAGCAGATTTATGAGGCTAGGTCTTCTCTACAAATTGACCAAAAGGTATATTTGGATATGAAAAATTATATTAAATTCTTACTAGAAAAATGCAATATACTTAATACAGAGTATATTGAGACAATCAAATAAGTTGCTAAATATTTAATTGTCCCAACAGTAACATTCATAATTATTAACTGGAAAATATTACGGATTAAGCCAAAAAGTACAGCCAAAAATGACTATAGGTATGAATGGTCCAGCTGCCTGGTTTAAAATTCTCAAGTGCCCCATGACTACAGCATATTCATTTTATGTAAAAATAATTTTTTTTTCTGAATCTTTTATAAATCTTTCAGAAGGACAAAGGAAAAGCTTTATTTTAATTATATAGTTTTTCTTTTATGTAAAACAATAGCACTTTTTTTTGCTTTTAAGTTCTGCACTATCCTTTAGAATTATGGAATTCTTACCATTCATTTCCATCTATTATGATTTGTATGCTTGAAAACAGAAAATTAAAGGAAAATTAAAAGATAAACAAAAATTAAAGATCAGATATTTGATCTACAAAGATCAGGCTTTTAAAATAATGTTTAAGTTTATTTCATAAATATAAAATTCTTAATTGGTAATTCAGCTAAAGAATTTTAATTTAGCACTTAGAAAGAAAAATTAAAGAAAAATGGGTATTAGGATTTAGTGGGAATACGGGTTCCATAGTCTGATTTCACAGTTGAAACCTCCAAGACCTAAAGAAAGAAGACAATTTGTTTTGCAGTAAGATTCTCAAATCCACTTCTGTTGATTTCACTCGTGTCCCTATTATCGGACAACTGTGGTACATTCTCACCCATTTGGACTGAACTTTTTTCCCTTTCTGCCTTTGATTATTTGCCATTCAACTGAAGTACAGGGCCTTAAACAATACACTGATTACTATTTTCTCTGCTTATTTTACATTGGTATATCTGACATCTGGTGTGAATTTTCAAATTAGGGGTGCCTGGGTGTCTCAGTCGGTTAAAGCGTCCAATTTCAGCTCAGGTCATGATTTCACGGTTCCTGAGTGCAAGCCTTACTTTGGGCTCTGTGCTGACAGCTCAGAGCCTGGAGCCTGCTTCAGATTCTGTGTCTCCCTCTCTCTCTCTCTCTGCCCCTCCCCTGCTCACATTCTCTCTCTCCCTCAAATTAAATAAACATTAAAAAAATTTTTAAAAAGAAAATTATGAATTGTAACATTTTATTAACATTATAAAATGTAGCTTGCTGAAGGTTTCCAATTTTTTTTCTCCAAGACCCTACATTCCTCAATACAATGACATGATTGAGGCCTGGAAGCAGCACCTTTTCACGTGAAGTTACTCTTCTGTTCTCGGCACTCTACGCAGATTTCTCAGTGTTCTACAAATCTGTGTATCAGAATACTCTACTTGGAGAGTGTGCTTATGGAAAGTAGCTGGGATGGAGATCTTAAGAAGCAATGAACTGTTCTGAAATTAAACTAGCTAATCTTTTTGAAATACAGTTCATGGTATATTTAAGAAAAATGCATTTGAAATGTCACTGCACTATGTACCCACTATGCCAAATTCTAGCTAGGTGTTGATTTTTACAGCCAAGTCATAAACCTTTTGAAAGTGGAGCTTGCGTTTAAAATGGCAACATTTAATTATTTAAAAAATGATCAGATGTCTGAATAGTAAAGATGATATATATTGTCATAAATTATTTTTGTGTTTTTTTCAGGAGTAGGGAATTTTAGTGATTATTTTCATATGATACATTGATTTCATATGTCATTTTCGTAAAGGATGCTATTATATGCAAAACTACTAAAATAAATGTATTAACAGTACAATTAAATGTATTACATTTCAGTGAGGACATATGTTGGAAGTCAGACATTTTTTGCTAGCTTCTGGGCTACCTATCACCCTCACAGAAAAATCCCAAATGGCTTTTTATGCCTTTCTTCTTCTAATGCCATTTTTTCCCCTTCTCGTGCGTTTTAAAAAGAAATGGGACTAGCTGGATTGTGTATACCATCCAAAAGCCTTCCTATATCTAATTGGTTTTCACATACAAAGTGGCAGAAGTTTTAAACAGCAGCAATGCCACATGGATACCAGCACAATACCATGGATTATTTTTAGCTTTCCTCCTCTATTTTCTATAATAGCATATTCTATCCACAATAGCAACACACCACAAAGTGAAATGTCCATTATTGTGAATTTCAAATTGCACACCGCTGGAGCCTCTGTATCCTGACGTACTCTGTAACCTATCCTAGGCAATCATGTCTATTTTCCCAGTCCTTTTGCTTTTCAATCAAGTCTGTTACCAAGCAAGAGAGCAAAACACAATCGAAGGATGAATACCTGTTACGCTGATCAAGAGATTGCAAGTTGGAATTTCCCTGCAGTGTCTGGCTATAAATTAGTGGCTTAAAAAATGTGGCATGTAAACAACAGATCACTGTCCAGTGGACTAGAGAATGTTACTGCAGAGGAGGAAAAGAAGTCAAAAGAATGGGATTAAGCATTTGTTTTAGCAAAGGAATTAAACCTGAAAAGAACAAAGGGATCCTACTGGCTTGCTGATTTAATACTATGTGACGTGAACTGGAAGAACAAATGTAGTGGGCAAGAACTATAATCTTCATTTCTTCTTTATCATTCTTTGGTGGAAAATTCTGTTTAGGCTGACAAGGCCAATACAAAGGACACACAAAATCTATCATTTAGCAGTGTTGACATATGAAATCAAAAGTATAAGGACTTGTAATAAACATACAAACAGTTTTAGCAATAAACACATTATTCACCCTTACATTTTAATAATTTTGATAATTTTGGAGGATTTATAATATTCACTTAAGTCTTGTAATCCTGGTATGATTGCAGGGTAATCATACTATATAATTACTATAAGAAAATAGAATATAGTAGTTTGAATAAGTTCAGAAGATTTTATAGCAAACAAGAAACAAAGACTTAGAAACTGAGTTTCCTTATTTCACATTCATGTTTCCAGTCAGTTTTAAAGAAGTCTGAACTCCTTCTTTAATTTCTTTTTGTATGTCAATGTTCATAGGACTATGTGTACACATGTGTGTGCCCTTTTCACATGCATGCTTGTTGAAGCCCTGCAAATGTGCACAAGGATGGAACCGGACTGACTGATGGGAGAATGAAGAGCTAAACTAATGATACAAAGATTGGAAAATCACAGGCAAAGAGCTAAGGCTAAAGGTAAAAAGATAAATGATTGGGAGAGTACTTTATAATTGGTGAGAGTTGGGCAGGAAAGGAAAACAGAGAATTCATGGAAGACAGGTTCTACACTGACATTTAACATTCAAGCACTGACTTGCCAATCTCAAAAACATTAGTAGACTAGTAGACTCTTAGAGGATGGGGGCAAGATCCCAACATGCTGATTTTTTTTCAATTCACTTAACAGTTCTGTGTAACAAAGTATGGATTAACCAAAAACTATTGCTTCCAACCCTGAGACAGTGATGGTTTGGAGGCCATGTGACTCCTATTGCACATCCAAGACATTTGCTATAATCATCTTCAATCCCTGACATTGCAGTAAAATGTTCCAATTTCAACCAAATGTTCCAATGGCTACCATTATTTCTAGGCCTTAGAACAAACTGTCTATAATTTCTAGTAGCAGATGCTCTCTGAGTGGTTCTAATGCTTTTCTGATTGCTACCTCCAAAATGCATAATCTCTAAGGAATTCTATCTTGGCATAGGGAGTATATAGACTCCTTTTTCTCTTTCCATTAAATACTGAAATATAAAAACAATTATGTGTTTTAATTTACTTTAAGTATAAACTTTAGATTCCTTCATCACCACCCAAATTCCTAGAGAATTCCTTTGTTTATAATCCCTAATGAACTGACACTGCATTATGTATGCTTGCTTTCTACAGGAAACATCTAGTTTTGAAAGGTACGTCATACCAGTATAATAAGACTAAACTCAGAGTAGTTTTTTTTTTTTAATGTTTATTTATTTTTGAGAGAGAGCAACAGAGCATAAGTGGGGAGGGGCAGAGAGAGAGAGAGAGAGAGAGAGAGAGAGAGAGAGAGAGACAGAATCTGAAGCAGGCTCCAGGCTCTGAGCTGTCAGCATAGAGCCCAATGCGGGGCTCGAACTCACGAATTGTGAGATCATGACCTGAGCTGAAGTTGGACGCTTTAACTGACTGGTCTGAGCCATCCTGAGTAGTTTTACAACATGCCCTGATGTTGAAGTTGTAGTCATATAAATATCTACTGTCTTGCAATATTAATCAATGTTAATATTATAGAAATGCTGTTGAGGATATTTTCTATTATCACATTTGTCCTAATTCATCAAAATGACCAAAGTAGTATACTTAAAAATATAGATTCTTCACCTAGTCATTACCTGAATCATAACAACATCCTATATGTCATATGATGTTCTTTGTATTCAAAGAAAATTTTGTTTATTGCTTTGTTATTGATAAAAATCTTAGAGTTAATTCCCTATATCAACCATGCAAATGTTTCTGTATTATATATGTTTTTTTTCATCTAGACATTATTTGTATTTTCCCATTAACGACTGTTGCAAGCTATATTATATCCTTTTGTGAAGAAATTCAGTTATAAAAATAAGATTTTAAATAAAGTAATAGGCAAACATGTTAGACTATTTTTCTACATGTCTAAAAACAGGACTACATAATAGCTGATTAAAATATGAGAAGAGGAGGGCCACCTAGGTGGCTCAGGCAGTTAAGAATCTGACTTGGTTTCGGCTCAGGTCATGATCTCATGTGCATCTGCTATCCTACCTAATAATGACCTTAACTTCAAAGATATCTATATTTTTGTTTTATTTTTACATAGGACGGTATTGAGATTTGCAAAGCTAAGAGACAGGAACTGCCTCAACTGGCTGATCAACTGAGCTCTGTATAACTCAGGATTTCATAAAGTTATCATTCTGCTACAAAACAAACACTAATATTTAATAGACATATGCCTCATTTTTGACAGAATCAAACAACTAAGAATTATATGACTTTAAGTGCACATTACCCACTAATAGAATTATAACTAGCTTGAATGGTGAAGAAGAGTCTTAATGGCATATTTATATTTAAGTCTACAAATACAAAACATTGTTAAGAACATGGTTAAAAATAATCAGTTTGATAAAGAATATTTTAATATAATTGGCCAACCACCCATTTCATTCTCCCTGGAATTCAAAATTATAGGTGTAAGTCTAACATTCAGTCATATTCATTAATTCATTCATTAGGTAGTCAATAGACAGTACACAGTTGTAAAGAGAAATAATGCGTATCAGTAAACGAGACATATGTTCTTTGCCTCATCGTACTTGAGATAAATAAAAAAGGAAATACACTGAGTATTAATCTTGAGTAAGAAATGAAGCAAAGAAATGAAGGGCTGCAATAAAGACTAGTATGAGATGGGAGATAATCATAGGAAGATGGTAGAGAGAGACCTTTGAAATAGGAGAGGAGAGACTCTGGAAAATGGCTATTATATGGAGAACCCAAACATGAGAAAAAGGAAAAACAAGGGGAAAATGTTTCAGCACTTCCCCATATGGTTTGGAGAAGGGGAAAAGCTTGGAATGCAAAAGATATTAAAACAAGATGAGTGTAGGAAGATGGTGACAAGAGATAAGGTTGTTATGTAGCTCTTATCTTATGGTGCTTGCTTAAAAATGAGATGTTATGTACAATCCAGCAATTCCAATTTTAAGTATATATCCTAAAGAATTGAAAGTAGGGCATTGGAGAGATATTTGTGTACCCATATTCATAACAGCACTATTCACAAGAGCCAAGAAATAAAGGCAATCCAACTGTCCATTGACAGATGAATGGATAAACAAAGGTGGTATACATACAAGAGACTAGTATTTAGGCCTGAAACGGAAGACAATTCTGACACATACTAAATCATAGATGAACTCTGAGGATACTATGTTAAGTGAAGTAATCCTGTTACAAAAAGATCAATATTATATGATTCCAATGGTATTAGGTATCTGGAGTAGTCAAGTTCATAGAAATAGAAAGTAAAATGAGGCTTATCAGAGGCTGGTGGTAGGGAGAAAGAGAAAATCATTGTTTAATAGATAGAGTTTCAGTTTTTCAATAGGAAAAATTTTTAGAAATTGTGCCACATTGTAAATATATGTAACTCTGCTGAATTATACATTAAAAATGGGAGTGAGTTTGTAGTCCCTCCCACCCCCCTGAAAAAGAAAAGAAATGGGCAAGATTGCAAGTTTTATGTTATGTGGTTTTATCCCAATTAAAATGTTAAAAAATGATGTTGGACACTCAACAATACTTGGGAAGAAATACCAAATTCATGAGTCATATTAAAGCATTTTACTTCTTAGAAGTTACCCTTTACGTTCAATATTTGGCTAAGAAACTTGCTCCAACATTCCAATCTTGCAGCATTTGATCATGAACAAATTATTTTAATCTGTAAACTATTTTTATTTCATATATTCTGTATTTCTACTTGAAATATAATTTAAATTGTAATCCCTATTATATTAAGCATTATTTTTATATCAATTTTTACTCAGCCATATGCTTTGCAAAAGAACACAGAGATGATTCTGTGCTACAGTGTTAAAATATCTGCTCTGAACAGATATATAGTATGCTTTATAAGAGTCAAAGGGATCTCTACCTTAGGGAGTTAGTCTATAAGGATAGTGTGGGCAGAGACTTTTTTTCTGATTGTCTTTACATCCATTTTCCTTAGATTTTCTGACAGTAGTTAAGAATTCATAAATGTATTCTAAATAAGTCAATTTCAACCCTTATACAGACCAGTGGGAGAGATGGCTCATGTAATTTTATCTCATTATGTAGTCAGCTACTTATTAAAGCTGGAAATAGTAACTATGTATGTTTCATGTTGTCAAAAGCTATCCTGGGCTCCTTTTGATGCTCTGGACAAAGTACCTATTTTATATGGAGTCATTTTTTTTTAACTAGTAAACATGTTAAAAATACAACATGGTTTATTTTGTAAGTGTTCTGTGTTTTCAAATGTAGGACATTTACAGCAAGTAACTTTCTAAAATTTATTATGGGAAATCCATGAATGAGAAGTATTTAATATTCAAACTGGATGGTAATAGCTAAATTATTAAGTTTTATATAAATTTGAGAGAAGAATATAATCCATTATATGATTGATTTACACAAACTGTTCAATGTTTGTCAACAAAAATTGTACTTAATGTACATGAAGCTATAGAGAAATAAAAAGAAAAATCTTGTTAGATAATTTATTAATTGCCTGTATTCTATAACTTTAAAGGTATTAATTTTCTCATTTCCTTCAAACCTATGATTATTAAATGGTTGTCATCAAAAAGTGTCTTAGAACCTGAATAAAAAGTCATATCTTTTACAGAATGATTTTTCTACATAAGCTAACTTCCACATTTGAGTTTTTATCATTAAAAGATTTTCATCATCTATATGGCTTATACCCATCCCTTTGTTTTTCTTTTAGCATACAAATCTTTGTGTTTAAATTTGTCATGAAACTAGACAGGTATTTGGTACTTTTAAAGGCTTCATTTTAAATTCCTTGCTTTGTGACAGTTATATCACTTAGACGGATATACAAGCAGAAACATCTTTGATATTCAATTAAAATTAAAAAGAAAAAATATTGTGTCTTGGAAGTTTTCCAGACAACAGAACTGAAATATCTGCCCAGATATCCCTGGATATGCTGCCAAACTGTGTAAAATAAATGGGAGGAGTTACTCAAACCATCAGAAAAATACTTTAAGGATTAACACAGAGAAAAAGGAAGATTCAGAGCCCTGGGAAAAAAAGGCACCATTTTAATGACTTCAATAATCACAGATTATAAAATACTAAGTGTTTTCAGACAATATTTAGGCATTCAAAGCCTCTTTTAAAATCTTCACTCAAAAAATATCTATGGAGCTAAGAAGTTTTACTTTACATTTTAGACATATTTAAAACAGAATATGCCATGAAAATTCTTTTCGTACTCATACTTTGTTTCCACAATCATAAGTATTTTATCTATTTCCACTTCTTTGATGTGATTTTTATATTCAATTATCAGAATGGAATCCCAGGAAGTACTATCAGATTTGTAATTTACCAATTAGCACTACAGTAAATTGTTTCTATATGAGAAAATGAGAAATGTGGTTATAACAATGTAGAAATGGTAATTCTACTCATAATTTTCTAACTAAGAATGGTGATTCTGAATACTTTCAGTATTTAAGATTGTATCTATTTAGAAATTACAGTTATATCACAAAAAAGGATGAGATTCACAGTAAATGTATTTTTTTAAAAAGTCAATATTTTGATATGCAATGAGGAAAAGTTTTATTTTAGTAGATGAAACTTCTCACATCGCAATGAACAATGAGTTTTAACTCTCAATACATTTAATGTATATTATCATTAAGCAATTAATATTTAAATTTATCTGAGAATGGGAGATAAAACATAAAAAATATTTCAATAATAAAAAATTTTAAAGGATGCCTTGGTGGCTCAGTCTGTTATGGGTCCAACTTCAGCTCAGGTCATGATCTCACATTCATGGATTTGAGCCACACATCGGGCTCAGTGCTGACAGCTTGGAGCCTGGAGCCTGCTTCAGATTCTGTGGCTCCCTTTCTTTCTGCCCCTCCCCCACTTGTGCTCTGTCTCCCTCACTCTCAAAAATAAATAAACATTAAAAAATAAAAATAAATAAATCTGTGTCGGTCAATTAAATAAAATTAATTTCTTCTATAACACCAAAATGATTTACATTAAAAAACAGAATTAAGCAAAGCAGATTTATATGTATACATTGTATTTAACACTGTTTTTGTAAAACCCCAATATAAACATATCAAAAATAGTTCTATAGTTATTATTTAAGTAGTCATTCCTGTTACTACATCTTCATACACTATTTCCAAAGTGACTATTTCAATTATCATCTTGCCTGCCACTATTTATTTTAGAATCATGTTTACTTCAGTAAACGGTGACTTTCCTGGACAACACAGACTCTATAGACCAAAGCCATTCAAAATATATTCTTTTGTTACAAAAATTTCTCTTTCAAAAGTTTTTAGGATTATCACATGATGAAATTGCTTCCAGCACTCCAAAATATCAGCCTAAATATAAATCTAAATATGCAGTATTTGAAAATGTGGCTAAATGCATATCTATATCCATAGCATCAATATGCATATGTGCACACACATGCATGCATACACACACACACACACACACACACACACACACACTGCATTTACCCAAAATATAACACTATCATAAATCACTATTGCTCTTTAGCCTAAAATAAACAGAATAATATGCCAGAATACTTATTTATTACTTTAAAATGATAAATTTTAGCCTTTATCAATGATTCTTAAAACATTTAGTCTTTTAAAATTTATGCTGAGAGAGAGAGAAAGAGATTGAGGGAGAGGCAGAAAGAGAGAATCCCACAGGTTCTGTGGCTGTCAGTGCAGAGTCTAACATGGGGCTTGAACTCATGAACCATGACATCATGACCTAAGCTGAAATCAAGAGTTGAATGCTTAACTGCCTGAGCCACCCAACTCCCCTGATTCTTATGACATTTGAACATCACTCTGACTAGGGACATATTATGGATATTAAAGTGACATATACTAAAGATTGGCTCCCAAAACACTCTTCTCATTACCCTTCCCCAAATAATGAGACTTGAAAGTGAAATATATATGCAACTTATGAATCTCCCTGCAGATAGATTTGTCCTTATTATATATTTCTCTTCTATGAGATATAATCACAGTCTCATTTACTATATTCTATACAGATCACATGTAAACACTTTGTTATTGGGAGTCATCAGCATTTCCAATTTCTTAACACACTCACCTATACAGCCTAAAGGAACAGTACCAGAAGTTAGAAAGATTAAGTATCTCTGTCATTTTAGGTAGTAATATTTTAGTTGGGAAGTAATGGCAAGCATTATCTCACCTGTTTAGCCTTATAAAAGCATACCTTCACCAAGCTTTATTCTTTCCATTCTAAATTGCCCTTCAAAAGTAGAGTTGGCTTATCTCCATGTAAGAATAACTATAAATATATATTCTCCATTTTCTATCCTGCTGCTACCTGAGAGTTCTTAACTTTTTAGTTATTTATCAGATTTTCTGCTTCATGTTTCTCTAATTGGAGTGGCATTAATGTTATTGAACATTTTGTGTTTCTCTGCCTATCCTATTTACAGTTTGTTATTTACTACCAAACTTCTTTAGAAAATGGGTATTTCCAGTGGCTCTCACGCTTTGATTTATAGGATACTGTCCCACCCACTTTATTCACCATTTTTACATCTTTTAAAATTGCTTTTGCAATCCACTATTGTATTACTATTCTCAAACTGTACTACCTATCATCAGTGACAACATTTTGGCTTTGCAATTCATATCACTGTTAGCTATCTCTTTTCTCTCCATAGCATTCATGAAGGTGCATTAGTCAGATCTCCCTTGAAGGGAAAGTTTTGTGAGAAGTGTACAAAATGTGCTTACATTTATATTTACTCCATCATTCACACTCTGGCTGCACTTCCTCCAGACTGTTACTGACCAAAGGCTGAGACACATCTTGACAAATTAGACTCCACTGTGGGCAGTCTCTGCTTAAGCCATTTGCCCAGATCACGTTTACTCAGAACTGCACTGGATCAGAGTCTCTTGCTAGCCAGTCCTCATTCCCTCCTCATCTCCTGTCACAAGGATCAGGCAGGCATTGTGGACCAAAGTCTCTCCCAGTCTGCTCCTATTTATCCTTATTATAATGTCCTTTACTGAAAAGTCATGAAGAACACACCACAGTTGGGAATGTGGGTTATTATTCATTCTAGTGAGGGACAAATCATACCATAGGGAACTGTGGAATGTCACAGTTGAAGGGTTTTAGAAAGTACCTGTTACAGATTCTAGAGTTTCTTAGTTGACTTAAGGGAAGATGTAATTGTGTTTTAACTCTTTATTGGATATTGTCAAGAAATAGGGGTAATTTTATTATTGTTTATTTTAGTAAATTAGGTATATAGGAAGGGCAGACTAGTGAAAGGATAAAGCTATAATAAGTAAAGAAGCAACAGTCATTCAGACTAACTGAAAGGCAGAGATTAAAGGAAAAGAAAAACCTTGTGGAAATAGAAAATCTAAATAGACCAATTACAAGTAATGAATCTGAAGCAGTAATTTAAAAACCCTTCAAACACAAAATCTTAAGAGCAGACAGCTTCATACATTAATTCTACCAAATATTTAAATGAGTTAACACTTATCTTTCTATGAAATGATTTTTAAAACAATTGATGAGGAAAGAAACCTTCAAAACCTATTTTATAAGGACAATATTACCCTAATACCAAAACCAAATCAAAGATACCACACACACATACACATACACACAAGCAAACACACACACACACACATACAAAATTGCAAGCCAATATCCCTGATGAACATACATGCAAAAATTTCAACAAATTATTAGCAAACCAAATTCAGCAATACATTAAAAGTATCATATATCATGATCACAAATGGAATTCATTCCATGGATAAATCCAATCAATGTATATGATCCACAAAATTATAAAAGAAACCAACTAAGGATAAAAATAATGATTATCTCAACAGATTCCAAAAAACCCACATTTGACAAAATTCAACATTCATTCATGATTAAAACTCAGCAAAATAGGTATACAGGAATATCCCTCAACATAATTAAGTCCATATATGACAAAACCACAGCTAACATCATACTCCATTGTGAAGATCTGAAACTTTTTCTCTAATATCAAGAACAAGATAGGCATGCCTATTCTTACTACTTTTATTCTGCATATTATTGGAAGTTCTAACAATAGAAGTTAGGAAATAAAGGCATCCATATTGGAAAGGAAAAGTAAAATTGTCACTATTCACAGATGACATGTTACTATACACAGGAACCCCTAAACATTCCATCAAAACACTATCAGAATAAATGAATTCAGTAAAGTCACAGAATAAAAAACTAATATACAGAAGTGATTTGCGCTCCTATGTGTTAATAAAGGGTTATCAAAAAGATAAATTAAGAAAGTAATCACATTTATAATAGCATCAAAAATAATAAATACTGGGGCACTTACTTCCTCAGTCAGTTAAGCATCTGACTTCAGCTCTTCATCATTCTGAACTCTGTGCTGACAGCTCAGAGCTTGGATGCTGTCAGCACAGAGCTGACAGAACTTTCCCTCTCACTCTCTTCCTCTCCCGCTCATGCTCTGTCTCTCTCTCTCTCTCTCTCAAAAATAAATGAACATAAAAAATAATTTTCACTCAGTCGGTTAAGTGTCTGACTATATAGCTTAGGTCATGATTTCACAGTTCATGGTTCAAGCCCCGCATAAGGCTCTGTGCTGATATCTTGGAGTCTAGAAAGTACCTCATATTCTGTGACTCTCTCTTTGCCCCTTACCTGCTCACATTATGTCTCTCTCTCTCTCTCTCTCACTCTCTCTCTATCAAAAAATACATATTAAAATTTATTTGAATATAATTTAACTTTTAAAAAAGTAAAAGAATAAATACTTGGGTATAAACTTAACCAAGAAGGTGAAAGACCTAAACTTTGAAAACTATAAGACACTGGCTAAAAAAGAAAAAAAAGAAAAAAAATTGAAGATGACACAAAAAAATGGAAAGAAATTTTCATGCACATGGATTGGAAGAATTAGTGTTAAAATGTCCATATTACTCAAAATAATCTATAGGTTAAATGACATACCTATCTGGGCACCTGGGTGGTTCAGTTGGTTAAGTGTCTGACTGTTGATTTCGGTTCAAGTCATGATCTCACAGTTCATGGGTTTGAGCCCCACATCAGACTCTGTGCTGAAAATGCAGAGCCTGCTTGAGATTCTCTCTCTCTCTCTCTCTCTGTCCCACCCCCCTCTAAAATAAATGATAAATAACTTTAAAAATAAAAAAATAATAAATGGCATTCCTATCAAACTATCAATGACATTTTTCCAAGAACTAGAACAAAGAATCTTAAAATTTGTATGGAGTCACAAAAGACCCTGAATAGCCAAAGCAATCTTGAGAAAGAAGAATAAATCTGGGCGTATCAGGCTCTTTGGTTTCAAACTATACTAAAAAACTATAGCAGTCAAATCAGTATGGTACTGGGATGAAAGGGATACATAGATCAATGAACAGACAGCCCAGAAATAAACCCATGCTTATAGAGTCAACTAGTCTATGGAAAATGATGCAGGAATATAAAATGGGGAAAAGACAGTCTCTACAAATAAATGGTGTTGGGAAAATCTGGACAGCTACATGCAGAAGAATGAAACTTCAGCACTACTGTACCATACACAAAAATAAATTCAAAATGGATTAATTTTAAAAATTCTTAGAGAAAATAGAAGAAAAAGCCCTTTGACATTCTTGTTAGCAATTTTTTTGAGCCAGTTTCTTCAGGCAAGGGAAGCAAAAGCCAAAATAAACAAATAGGATAACATCAAACTAAAAACCTTCACTAAGCAAAGCAAAAGTGAAAAGCAAGCTGTGGAATGGGACAAGATATTTGCAAATGATACAGCCAAAAAGGGACTATGCAAAAATAGGTAATTTACACAACTTAATATCAAAAAATTAAAAAATGTGATTAAAAACTGGGCAGAAGCCTAGAATAGACATTTTCCCAAAGAAGACAGACAGATGGTCACCAGGCACATGAAAGATGCCCAACATAAATAATTATCAAGGAAATGCAAATCAAAATCACTGTATCACTCATACTTGTCAAATTGGCTACTATCAAATATAATAATAATAATAATAACAATAATAATAATAATAATAATGTCTCCCCCATACAGGAAGACACTTAAGGCCTTTTCTCTACCAAATAATATGTGGCTCTCTCAGGAGCTAATTTCCTAAGTTCCAGGCCTAAAACAATGGTTACATAATCATAAGTTGGCTGGAGACATGTTAAATCTGAAAAGGGTGGCACATAATTATACTCCAAAGGAAGTGCAAGATTTAGCTAACATACCCCATTATGAGACAGAGGGTATTCCTGAGATTCTATTTGAGAATTCAGTGATACTGGAATATAAAACCAGGTGAAAGTTAATTGGCATCAGGTGTTTTATTGGAATGGAAAATGATAATTTGAGGGTGCCTGGGTGGCTTGGTTAAGCAACCAACTTTAGTTTAGGTCATGATCTCTAGGTTCGTGGTTTCAAGCCCTGTGCCAACAGCTCAGAGCCTGGAGCCCGCCTTGGATTCTGTGTCTCCCTCTCACTCTGCCCCTCCCCTACTTGTGCTCTGTCTCTCTCTCAAAAATAAATAAACATTAAAAAAAAAAAAAAAGAAAGTGATAGTTTGGCAAGGACCTTAAGGAATAGGGCAAACTTTCTGCTAGGGTTAAAATCTTAGAAAAATGGAGAAAGTAATGGCCAAAGTTAAAGTATATGGCCAAAGTATAAATAGATGTTTAGGCTGCCTTGACAGATAGTAAGGATGTTATCAAAAAACTCAGGTAGGTGGGCCTGCTGACAGGATATGTTCAATGAAGCCATAAGACCTCCACAAGATGATGCTTCTTAGGAAGGTTAAAATGAACATACCATTTATCAAGACCATTAGGAATAAATTGGTGACAGTGACACATATATCAAAAAACTATTTGGTCATGACTCTCCATTTATGGCTTCCCCCTAAAAAATATAGGGCTACAGTTAAGTTTGAATTTCAGGTAAACAGTGAAATTTATTGAGTATAACTATGTCCTTAATAACATGGTATATAGTCCTTGGGGATTCTACTGTATACAGGGCTGATGGTGGCAGAGGAAGTCATAAAGCTGGGCCCATTATTGGTCATGTGTTGATGTGGTCCCAAAGTAATTGATGCACTAATCGCTAATCAACAGCGGCACTTAATGAATTGTCAGCAATCAGTTTGCAAAAAATACCAAAATATTAAGCCAGGTTAGTAGAGTAAACAAGAGGTCTTAACTTGCTGGCAGATATAAAGATGGTAAATAGAATGTGGCATCCTAATAGAAAGTAACCACAAGATTTCTGCTATAGAGCAATGTAAATGACAAGAAGATAAAAATAGAAAAGGAGGAAGCTAACAGCAGTCATCCAAATAAAAAGTTATGATGTCTCACTTGTTTCCCTGATGAGCCTGTTTTCTGGTCTGGACTCCAATAATAGAGAAGTTGACCAGTCATTTAATATAAGAGGCATGAAGCTGTATGAAAAGTATATACCATAATGATTTTACTAGTTCTTTAACAAAGAAACCTATTGCCATTTACTCAGGTGACAGAATGCTGAGGAAAGGAGAATGTACACTCATTTTGAAGACTATATATTGGACACAGAATTTGGCTTAACATTGATATTTGCTGAATCCCCTGTTAAAATAAAGTCTTATAATGGCCAGGTAATATATGCACACCTGGCCAAAATTTAGTAAATAGTGGGCCCATTGAGCCCTGGATCTCTACATAGTGGTCATTTTCCCAGTCCCTAAGGGTGTAATTGAGATTGACGTATTTAATAGTTGGAGTAATTCCCACATTTGGATCTTGGCTTATGGTATAAGTGTTGTAATAATGTGGAGAGCCATACTGAAGTCTGTGAAACTGTACTTCTGCCCTGATCAAAAAAGTAAATCAAAATAATATAGCCTTTCAGTGGGGGGATGGGTGAAATAGGTACAGGACAGTAAGAGCACTTAATATGATGAACATTGAGTATTGAATTGCTGACTTATCAACAATATTCTTGAATTGTATTATTATATTGTATACCTAAAACTTATATAATTATATATTATGTTAATTGTACCTGAATAAAATATTAAAAAATAATGATATGGCCTATTAGAGAAGTATCATATATTAGTGATCCCACTAAAAACCTAAAGAATCAGAGTCATAGTCTCAATCATAAATCTTTAAGAACTATTATAGAATGAGACTAGCTCAACAAAGCATTACCCTTATTTTAGGTTCTGTGACAGATAATGGTATCAATGCTAAATTAACTAAATTGCATAATGTAGCAAATCCTTCCTAGTAGAGAAGAGACCAATTCACTCTCAACTTTGGTCAATTGGCAAAAAGAGGAGGAATATGCCAAAATGAATGGGAAGGAATCACCTACTAAATTTCTAAATATTGTTTACAACTCATGTTTCAGCTGGAATGACTTACTAAAACCTTAAATTTAAAATTTCAGAACCCTAGGGGCACTTGGGTGGCTTAGTCGGTTAAGCGTCCGACTTTCGCTTAGGTCATGATCTCGCGGTTCGTGGGTTCGGGCCCCGCGTCGGGCTCTGTGCTGACTGCCAGCTCAGAGCCTGAAGCCTGTTTCAGTCTGTGACTCCCTCTCTCTCTGACCCTCCCCTGCTCACTCTGTCTCTCTCTCTCTCTCCTAGAAATAAATAAAACATTAAAAATTTTTTTTTTTATATTTGAGAACCCTAAGGCACACAGTAATTTTCACCTGTCCAACTTTTACAAGTCTGTATCAAATGCATAGAGGTAACACACAGAAGGCTGAGGAGGGCGAAGGAGCTGAGGAATATCACCCATGAGGCAGATGGGGCTTCCAAAAATGTCTATAACAAATTACCTCAAACTTGGGGATTTAAAACAACACATACTTATTATCTAATGGTTTCTGCAGTTCTAGAATCCAGGAATGGCTTATGTCAGCCATCTACAGATGACGTCACAAGGCCATAGTTAAAGCTTACTCCAGTTCTGGGATTTAAATAGAGGCTTGACCAAGAACCTACTTCCAAGGTTCTTTCAGCTGTTGGCATGTTTCATTCCCTTATGATCCCTGTAGGATTAATAGTGGATGATTTATTGGGGCGCCCGGGTGGCTTAGTCGGTTAAGCGTCCGGCTTTCACTCAGGTCATGATCTCGCGGTTCGTGGGTTCGAGCCCCGCGTCGGGCTCTGTGCTGACTGCCAGCTCAGAGCCTGGAGCCTGTTTCAGTCTGTGACTCCCTCTCTCTCTGACCCTCCCCTGCTCATGCTGTCTCTCTCTCTCCTAGAAATAAATAAAAAACATTAATAGTGGATGATTTATTGAAAGCCTGCTGGTGCTAAGTGGATGAAACAGAGAATAAATGGCAGAGGGAGAGAGAGGTACTGAGTCCAGAGATAGGTGCTATATTTGTATGCAATCATGTGCACATAATCACGTATATCATGTCACATTTGCTGTACCCACTGATTAGAAGAAATTACCAGTCCTGTGCATACTGAATCAGAGGAAATTACATAAAGGCATGAATAGCAGGAGGTGGAGAGCATGGAGACCACCTTAAAATCTGTATCCTAAGGAAAAGATAGTGGCCTATTAAAGTATACTGTACAGGAGAGTTAAGAAAAATTCATTCAGTCATGATAGGTCAAATGTTTGATGCTGAACAAGGAGGGGAGAGAGATAGCCTGATGGCAAAAAGGTTGAGATGGGAAGTTGGGACTTAAAAGCAGAGAAAATTTCCAAAGTCACCTAGAAGTAGGTATCCTAACTCTAAAGGAAGAGGAACGATAAGATGCTTTAAGAAGGTGAAAACTTTGATTATTATAGAAAACGTAAAAAGATCACCAAAGCTTTTTTTGGTGCTTAGATCCCAAGCCCTGATGAGGAGCAAGCTTGGATCTTGCCACTAAAACATTTGAAGCCAGTGTTGAACTGTTTCTAAATGAATTTGAAATGAAGCCCAGCCTCAGCTGAACAGCAGTCTCCAAATAGCAGTCACCCTAGAGCAGTCTGACAAAAGAATAGATGTTGCCTTCTCTGGAAATAAATATTTACTTCAGTCTCTTCTTAGCTTTTATACACTATTTTAGAAATTTTTTTTTTTTTTGGGATTTTAACATGGGTTAACTCTTTATTGGTAATAGGAACATAGGGACATTAAAATAACTATAATAAATGTGTTAAATGACACATTATGTAGAAAATATTGAGCATACACATGAAAAAACGGAAAATTTCTACAAGGATAAATTATTTAAAATATAGAATAAAATATAAATTATAGAAATTTGAAAAAATTATCAAAAATTTAAAAAGCGTTGGACGTACCTAGCAACATGATGGAATCAGCAGAACAAAGGATTGCCACACTTGAAGATAGTTTCTACTGACCTCATTGCAAAATTAAAAGTGAAAAAAAAATTGAAAACAAAATGAAAAAGAAGGTCAGATATCTGTCAGACAAAATCAAATTATTATAAATGTTATTGGAGTCTCCAAAAAAGAGAAATAATGGATGAGAAGAAATGTTTGAAGATGTATGAGAATTTTCTAAAAAAACTAGTGAAGGACTAACAGATGCTAGAAATCTCAAGGAATATAAAAAATGTACAGCTAGGCATATTGTAGATTAATGTTATAAACATCACATTAACATTAAGGGATGTTAAGGGAAAGTTACTAAAAGCCACACAAGGACATGTTATATTTCAAAAAGGGGAAAAGACTAAAAATGACAGCTGACTTCTCATGACAAATTAACAATGCAGGAGAAAGATATGTTTAAAATGCTGAATGAAAAATAAAAAAACAACAACAAAAACCAAAACAACCTAGAATTATATACCCAGTGAAAATATCCTTCAATACTGAAGGGGAAATAAAATCATTTTCTGACAGACTCTGAGAGATTGCATTTCTAACAGATACACACTTTAAGAAATGCTAAATTCTTCAAGCTAATGGGAAGTAATTAAAGAAGCCTATATCCACACAGAGTATGTCTTAAATTTGTTCATAGAGCTACTATAATAAAATACCACAGAGTGGCCCATAAACAACAGAAATTCCTCACAGTTCTGGAGACTGGGAAGTTAGTAATCAAGGTATCAGCATGGTAACCTTCTGGTAGAGACCCCTTACATGTTGATAATTAGTGGTTTTTTGCTGTGTTCTCACATAGTGGAAGGGACTGGGGTCTCTCTGGAACCTCTTTCATATAATCACTAATCCCATTCATGAGGGCTTCACTCTCATGACCTAAGCACCTTCTTTCTAAAGGCCTCACTCCCTAATGCTAGGTGATAGTTGAGTAAAGGGAGTAAAAATAACAACAGAAAAGGATATGTTCATTATTATGTAATTATTATATGTATGCATATATACTTAATTACATACAATGCCTATAATATATATAATTAGTAACCTACATAATTATAACACACATATATGTATGTTTGTAATTAACTTTCTATCATTGTGTAATACATTATCAGCCCTCTAAACAATATATATTTATTATCTTCATAGTTGTGAAGGTCAGAAACTTGGTAGGTAGTGTATAGATCTGCTCAGTGTCACATTTGGCTAAAATAAAGTTATCATCATGACTTCAGTTATCTTCTATGCTTGGGATCCACTTTTTTTTTAATATTTTTATTTATTTCTAGGAGAGAGAGAGAGAGAGACAGCGTGAGCAGGGAAGGGTCAGAGAGAGAGGGAGACACAGACTCTGAAATAGGCTCTAGGCTCTGAACTGGCAGTCAGCACAGAGCCCGACCCGGGGCTTGAACCCACCAACTGCGAGATCATGACCTAAGCGAAAGTTGGACGCTTAACTGACTAAGCCACCCAGGCACCCCGGGATCCACTTTTAAGTGCACTGATTGATGCCAGATATTTTTTCTTCTCTTGCTTTCCACAATGCTCCTCCATCTTCAAGCCAACAATGAAAGGTCACATTCTTGTGCTTCTAATTGCTCTAACTCACTTTTTGTTAGTCATCTTCTGGTTTTCTGGGCTCATGCGGCTAAACTGAACCCACTTGGATAACCCAGTGGGATGATCCACTTGGATATTTTAAAATCAAGTGATTAATTGATCACTTGTCCACAATGTCACTATTTTTCCATTTAATGAAACTTATTCTTGTGCATAACACCAGGAGGCCAAGGCCACGGAGCCATCAATTCTTCTATACATTCAGTGGATATACTATTAACTAATCAATTATTTTAAAATAAATTTATACATACTGTGAGATATATAGTACATGCAGAAGTAAAATATATGACATCAAGAGTACAAAGTATAAGAGAAGAATAAATGGAACTATACAATTATAAGTTTCTTATATTGTTCATGAAATACATAATGTTATTTGAACACATAATCTAGTAAGATATTTTGTATTCTTAGAATAACTATAAAGAGAAACAAATCTAAGAAGTCCTCATGTTGGGAGAGTACGATGAAATAATTTGATTTTACTTTGGAAAGGATTTCCCAGAAAGCTAAGAGCATTAGCCCTTAGATATTTTACCAAAGTAGCAGGTCTCTAATCTTTAGTTTCCACCCCATAGACTGCATGTCTTACCGAGGCCTCTAATACACTAGCCACTTGGCTCATCCACTCTTTTATTTGTATGATATCATCAATTCAATGTACTGGTGATATTCCATGTAATGTCCAAAGAGTCTAGATCTCTTTGGATGATATGCAAGAGAGTAAGGTAATCAATACAGTCCTGGGGAAACTGTAACTCTATACCATTATTTCTTCTAAGTGAATGTGAACTCATTCTGATTCTCTCTCCTAACAGAGATATAATTTTTTATTTTATTATTTTATTTATTTTTTTATTTTATTTTATTTTATTTTATTTTATTTATTTATTTCTAGGAGAGAGAGAGAGACAGCGTGAGGGGGGGGGTCAGAGAGAGAGGGAGTCACAGACTGAAACAGGCTCCAGGCTCTGAGCTGGCAGTCAGCACAGAGCCGGACGCGGGCTCGAACCCACGAACCGCGAGATCATGACCTAAGCAAAAGTCGGACGCTTAACCGACTAAGCCACCTAGGCGCCCCTAATTTTTGTTTTTAATTGTACATCTAGTGGTTAGAGAAATAACCTCTAAGTGGGTCTGTGGACTGACCAGTCCACTTAGTCTGAACTCAATTTAATACCTTCCTTTACATTCCAAATCTTTAAGGGGTAAGGGGATAATTATCAAGAGCTATGAAGTATCTGAAATTTTCTGTTTGCAAGCTAACAAGTCAACCTGTCACAAGTGCATGTATGCTAGTAGAACATGAAACTCAGGTCAGAGACAAAGGCAAAGTGTTTTTTGACTCCTCGAAGAGAAAGAATCTTGAGTGTCATGTTTGCATTAGTTCTCCCTGTTCTCTAAGTCCCATCAGGGTTCACGTGGAGTGATCCAGCAGAATATTGCACAAAGAGTGAATTTGCCTCACAACTGAGATTTCAAAATCCAAATCTAAGATGAGAGAGAGCTTTTAGAAAATTTGCTCAAATACCTTCCCAGAGGAAGACATTGTTTTTATCATCAAAGCCAAACAATATGACCTCTTCCCTGGAAGGGGACACTAAGTCTATTTTCTAAGGCTGTCTGCAATACAAACATTATTTGGAAACCTATTGCAGAACAAAAATTGACTCAATATATGTAAAATTTGAGAGGACCATGGAGAATTGTCTACCAACATCATGATGCCACATTCAGGTCTCCAGAAATACATGTCAAATTGAACATTGTGTGTGACCAGCAATCTTTAAAGTATTAAGATACTTCCCTATTTTTCCTTTCAGTGCAGTTATTGGAGTAATTGTTTTCAGTTCCTTTGGAAAAACCACCAATGAACTGCCAAGATGCTGGTCTCTCCCTCTTAATCAGTGTATCCTTTATCATTTTGGCAAATGGAATGACCTCCAAGCCTTCCCATGGAAGATGACCATCTGGTGAGCTTTGGAGAATGGATGGTGCATTCACTTTAACATACTCATTACAGGGATTATCCACCTCAGTATAGATCACTGCTTTTGTTATGATTCCGTGAGCTAAGATTGTAGCAGGTTTGCATTATCTCCAGGGATAGGAAGCAAATGTAATTGCTTTTTGTAAGATTAATATAGTTAATAGATGCCTTGCAAGACTAATCAAGAAGAGAGAAAACACTAATTAATAATTTCAATAATGAAAGAGTAGATACAGTAATTAAAATGATGCTAAAGACATACATGAACATTGCCAATAAATGTGAAAACTTCTACCAAACACAAAATTTTTCTCCAGAAACAAAAATTAAAAAAAAAATAACTTACCTAAACAAGCCCTAAACAAAATAAGAAAAATAAATACCTCTGTATCAATTAACATGGTTGAAAACAATTTAAAAAACTATGAAGAGAATTCTAGGCCTAGATGGCTTCACTGGCAAATTTTACTAATACTTTAAAGACACAAATAAGCATCTTATATGAACTACTCCAGAAAATCCAGCAGATTGGAACAATTCCCAAATTGCACTGTGAGGCCAATATAACCTGACATGAAAATCTGATAAAAATATGGTAAAAATAAAATCAGAGAGCAATTTCTTATCACCACACATGCAAAACTCTTTAACAAAATATTAGCAAATTGATTCCTATTATACAGAAAGCATGATCAAATGAAAGTTATCTCAAAAATGAAAAACTGATTTTACATTTGAAACACTATTTAATTAATTTCACTAACTACATAAAGAGATGTATATGATCATCTCAATAAATGCAGAGATAATGTTTGATAATATTCTACATGCATATACAATAAAAACTCTCAGCAGTTTAAGAATAAGAGCATACTTCCTCAGTCTGCTAAAGGAAGTCAAAGAAAGAAAGAAATTTGTATTATTAACATATACAAAAAAGCATTAGATTGAGCAAAAGATAAAAACCCAAACCATATTGACTGTTACTTTATTTGTATTAAACCCCAAAGTAAGCAAAACAATTCATGATAATATAATCAGAAAGTGGTTTCTTTAGTAGGTAGGGGTGCAGAGAAGGACTAGGGATTGACTGGAAATGTTTGGGAAATTACCATGGTGATGGAATTTTTCCATACTTGATTTTGGATAATGGTAAAAATATACAACCTCAAATCTCATCAAACTCACTTTATTATATATAGATTGTATTCATAAATATTGAAGAAAAGTATTAGGTTTGCTGGTAGTGTTTAATTTTTGTGGATGGATTCTGAACCACACCAACCAGATATAGAACTGTAGATTCCAGGGACACCTTCCTCAGGACATCAAGACTGTTCCTCTCTGCCCCTTCTTCAGACACCAAAGCCCCATTTATCACCTATATTTCTGGTCTACCAGCTATGGATTGAATGTTCCAATGACCCTCTTCAGAGGTCAATTAATCTAGTAGAGCACCATGCAAAACTTAAAGACACATTTTACCTACTGGATTACTGATTTATCATAGAAGGATGTAATAAGAATACCCAGATGGAAGAGGCACAATGGGCAAGATATGGGGAAAGGGCAGGGGCTTCCATGCCCTCTCCAGGAGGCCCTCTCTCCCCTCTCATGTGTTCATCAATCTGGAATCTCTCTAAAGCCAGTCCTTTTGGGTTTTAATGTAGGTTTTATTACAAAGCCATGATTAAATCATTGACCATTAGAGACTGATTCAACTTTGAGCCCATGTCACCACCCTCTCCAGAAGTCCAGGTGTGGGACAGTACCTTCCAACCTTCTAATCACATGGTTGGTTGTCCTGGCAACCAGCCCCCCATCCTTAGGTGGGGCCTAAAAGTCACCTCATAAAATAACAAAAGGTACCTTTATAGTTGTAATCAGTTAGGGAATTCTAATGGCTTTATGAGCAATGTATTAGAAAAGGGGACAAAGATATATATTATAACTCACAGTATCACAGCAGTTTTTCAGAGGTTAGATAATTTCTTTGTTCAAATCTTCCAATTGATTTCCAACTCAGTAAAAATCAAATAATATTTTTTATTATGCCACATAAATTTCTTCATGATTTGTCCTTATCTGTATCTAACAATACATTTCTTTCTGTCTTTACTTTGATATATTTTCAAGTTTTTGTTTAAATTCCAGTTAGTTAACATACAGTGTAATATTAGTTTCATGTATAGGATATAGAGGTTTATCTAACAGAGGTTACATATAATACCCAGTGCTTATCACAACAAGTGCCCTCCTTAAAATCCATCACGCATTTAACCCATCCCCCTGTCAACCTCCTCTCTAGCAACCCTCAGTTTGTCCTCTTAGTTAAGAGTCTGTTTCCTGGTTTGCCTCAATTTCCACACCCCACCTCATGTTCATCTGTTTTCTTTCTTATGTTCCACATATGAGTGAAATAATATGGTATTTGTCATTCTCTGACTGACTTATTTTGCTCAGGATAAATCTCTCTAGCTGTATCCATATTGTTGCAAATAGAAATATTTCATTCTTTTTTTTATGGATGAGCAATATACCATCATATATATGCCACTTCTTTATCCATTCATCAGTGGATGGGATCTTTCCATAATTTGGCTATTTGATAATGCTGCTATAAATATCAGGGTGCACGTATTCCTTTGGATCAGTACATTTGTATCCTTTGGGTAAATACCTAGTAGTACAATTTCTGGATAGTAGGGTAGTTCTACTTTTAATTTTTTGAGGAACTTCCACACTGTTTTCCAGAGTGGCTGCATCACTTTGCATTTATACCAACAGTGTAAGAGGCTCTCCTTTCTCTTCATTCTCACCACCATGTTGTTACCTGAGTTGTTAACTGTAGTCATTCTGACAGGTGTGAGGTGATATCTGTCAACAAATGGTATTGATAAAATTGGGTAGTAATATTCAAAAGAATGAAACCAGACCACTTTCTTATGCCATACACAAAAATTCAAAATGAATGAAAGACCTAAATATGAGACAGAAAACAATCAAAATCCTAGATGAGAACACAATCAGTTACCTCTTTGACATTGGACATAGCAACTTCTTACTATACACAACTCTGGAGGCAAGAGAAACAAAACCAAAAATAAACTTTTTGAACATCATCAAGAGAAAGCACTTACACACAGTGAAGGAAACAACAAAACTAAAAGGCAATATTTGGAATGGCAGAAAAGTTTTGCAAATGACATATCTGATAAATGGTTAGTATCTAAAATCTATAAAGAACTTAACAAACTCAATACCCAAAAAACAAATAATCCAATTAAAAAATGGGCAGAAGACATTAATAGACATTTTTTTTCCTGAGAAGACATCCAGATGGGTAACAGACACATGAAAAGATGCTCTGCATCACTAATCATCAGGGAAATACAAGTCAAAACTACAATAAGACATAACTATTTGCTGTTTTTCCTGCTATCCACTTTGATTCAAAGTTCAATTCAGTCTCAGATCATCATATCATTTGTTGTTACTTCTCATAATTTACCATACTTCTTAATTTTTTTTCAAAATTGTTATTTATTTTTGACACAGAGAGAGAGATAGAGCAGGAGAGAGGTAGAGAGAGAGGGAGATACAGAATGTGAAACAAACACCAGGCCCTGAGTTGTCAGTACAGAGCCCAACAAGGGGGTCAAACTCACGAACCATGAGATAATGACATGAGCCAAAGACGGATGCTTAACTGACTGAGCCAGCAGGCATCCCATACCACACTTCCTCTTTACTGAACACATTTCCAACCACACCCATCAGGTGAAAACCTATTGATCTTCATCACTCCGTTTAACTGTCTCATCTTATAAAGAATCCCTCCCTCAGAAGATTGGTTACTGCTTTCATTCGTGACCATTCTGATTATTGAGATCATTATTCTGCATATAACCTTGCTACCGTACTCATATTTATATGAGTATATACATATATATTATATACTTTCCCTTTGAGACACCAAGCTCTTCAGTAGCTACCATTTACTTGGTTCCTATTGTATATTCAGGAAGTGGACCTTTCACTCTAGATGAATATAAAGTAGATGCTAGTTCTATTTCAAGTTTATGGGTTGGAATACTACTCAGAGACTTACACTGTTAAGGGGAAGAGTCAGGATTCTACTAAAAGTTTTTCAAATCCCAAAGCTCTAATTTGCATCATAGTGTAGTTTTCATAATACTAGTTAGAACCATATCATATCACTCACTTCAAATAGATGATAAATCTGAGCCTCAGATGTCAAAACTTGTCCATGTTCAGAGACAAGACTGGATTTAAACAAATTCTAGGACATCATACCCATTTCCTATTCCTTCAGAGATTTACAGATAAATGAACAGGTAAAGACTTTCATGACCATATGGGTTTATAAGCAAAGGAATAAAGGAGACTAAAAAATGAAGCTTAGGTATTGAGATTTTAAGCTTAGTAAATGAGTGACAGAAGCAGGTTTTTGGAGTAGAGGAGCCTATTAGGTTCCGTATGGCAGGTCTTATCTTAATTATTTTAAGTGTGAAATGATGATAAGGCTTTTAGAAAAAAAAATTTAACTGAAAATTTGGAATAATTTCAATATAAACTGCAAAACTTTGCAATAAATGGTCACTGGGCTAACCTAATTTATAGAAAGTTTGGTTAATTTCTCACATTCTGACTCACGTCTGTCAAACACAGTAAGTCATCTTTTAACACCAGTGCACTACAAAGTGAAGCAAATCTTATTTACTGGGTGTGGTGTGAAGATTATGAGAGAGTAGTGGCACTGTTGATTCATTGATGTAAAAAGTAATTATCGATAACCTGTGATGCACAGGACGATTGGATAGACAATTGTTACTCATTGCAAAGTGAAGTTCATGTTTTAGAAAAGGAGGCATGCAATCAACAAGTATACAGGGAAATAAATTTATAAATAGCATGAACTGTGCTGTGAAGAAAATAAATACAAGACTATGATCTTTTAAAAAGTAATAATGCCTGTGTACATGGTAGGTAAGGGGACGTCTCTTGATCAGGTAGTCAAAAAATTCCTCTGAAGACATGACATTTGAGTTTAGAAGGCTAATAAAAAATGAAAGAAATCAAGGAAGCACATCCTCAGAAAATAAAACATGTGCAAAACCTGAGGTAGGAGCACAACTGAGTGAAAACCAGAAGGAAAGAAGGCTACTTTAAGTCTAATGTGGATTACAAATTATGTTATTTTATAGATGTAGCTTTAAGAAACTGCTATCCCAGTTATTATTCTTGCCTTGTCCTAGCAGTAAAGGAAAAGTTGGATTATTGAGTTGAGTCTCAAATCACTATCCTGCAAAGTAACATGTGCCAACTGTTGGTTCACCTTGCAAATAAAACTCCCGGAAATGCCAACCCCACTGTTTCCAAATACCAACCACCTAAACATGGCTAGTTTAGTGGATTCTCTCAAATAAAGCTGCTATATCAAAACTACACATATAGATGTTTGTTTTTTTTTTCATTCACTTAACTTTGTGTGACTTCATGCTTATTAAAACAGATGACGGAGTAAGATAGAAGTGGGATCATGTTAGGTAAACTTAATGCTGTGTTACCATGTTCGAGTTTGTTTACTACTTAGTGCCTCCATTTCCTCATAATCTAGAAAAGGGATGATAATGGACTCAACCTCACAAGATTCGTGTGAAGATTTAATAATTCATACAAATCTCTTAGCAAAATGCCTAGTGCATAGTAGATTTCAGCAAAAGTTAACTATTATTACTATTGTAAGTTGTGCTTATAAGTAAAGCATTCCTATAATTATGTTGACTTATACATAATTATCTCTATTCCTTTTCATCATTAAAGCAAAATATAGTTGCATCTGTCTTTTGAACATTACACTAAACTCTGTTTTACTTTTATAAGGATGAGAATGAGAAATATATATATACTGTAGAGAAAAATTTCTAAATTCCAAGTTAATACTTGCTTTCCTTTTTTGTTTCAACAATAAATATATATAAATACAAACAATTTGAAGCATTTTTTTTTTCATTATATATTTTTCAGTGGATAAAACCTGTGAGAGTGTGTGGGTGTACTGAGATGGGTGTGTGTTGGGGGCGATGTTTGGAGTGGTGTGTATATTAGGGTGTGTGTGTGTTACAGTGGGATAAGAGAAGAATGTGGGGCAGACATTTCATTCTTTTATTGACAGAAAGATTATTTAGAAACAAAATGAAAGGAAGACATTTATATAGATTTATTTGGATACATAATTTTAAAAGATGATTATCTCAGATCCAAGCTTAAAAACAAGTATATAATAGTTGTATAAATTGCCATTAATAGCTATTGCACATTTGAATATTCACAGTTGTAGAGGACACTAAACACCAGTGATAAATAACAAACATAATATAGAGAAGCCAGAAGAAATCTTCACAGTCATGTCCACTTGAATGTCCAACTGGTAACTAAATAGGCACAAAATAAATATATATATTTTTAATCTACCCTCAACATGATTCTGATGCAATTTGATATTTTTCAGTAAATAGAAATCCATTCTTTCAGCTTCCTAGGCCCAATTTTTCCAGTCATTTTCACTTATCTCATATTTCCCATCCAAATCCATCATCAAATCCTATCAAATCTACCTTGAAAATAATCCAGGGTCCAGCTGTTTCTCATAACCATCACAACAACCCCACTCTATAAGACCCTGGCAGCCCTAAGTCAGGGCATTGCAATAGTTCCCAAACTGGTTTTCCTGCTTTCATCCTGCTCAATGGTCTGTTCTCCATCCAGTAACCAGAAAGGTCAGATATACTGCATTTATGTTAACAGCAATCGGGCAGTTTCTCCATTCACACACATCCACTTAAGTTTTTTATTTTTTAAATTTTTTAACGTTTATTTATTTTTGAGAGAGAGAGAGAGAGAGACACGGAGACAGAACATGAGTGGGGGTGGGGGAGAGGGCAAGGGAGGCACAGAATCTGAAACAGGCTCTAGACTCTGAACTGTCAGCACAGAGCCCCACCTGGGGCTTGAACTCATGAACTGTGAGATTACAACCTGATCTGAAGTTGGAGCCTTAACCAACTGAGCCACCCAGGTGCCCCTAAGCCGAAGTTTTTAAATGACCTACAACACAACCAACTATGACACTGGCTTCATTTTTTATCACTTTCTTTTTAACACTGATGCTTTCACAGTGTTCTCTCATTATCTTTATCATTATGCCAATTTCTGCTTTAGGGGCTATCAGTTGCTACCTCTTGACCTGGATATTTTCTCCTGGATGTCTACAGTGGTTGCCCACACTTCATTTATGTCACTTCCATAAAGAGTCCTCTCCTACTAAGCATATATAAAGTAGTTAGCCTTTACATCACTTGTGATCCAACTAACTTTGCTCTGTTTTTCCCTAAAATTTCTATTGCTACCTGATATGTAGTAATTTATGCCTAGAGCCTTTCTTTTGTCCCTACTAAATAGTATTCAATACGGTAGTTTTCTCAGGGACAGGACTTTGTTTATTCGCAATGCCAGCAACTCAAGAACCATAAATGGTATTTTGTAGGCACTCAGTATTTTTTTTATTAAAAAAAATCATTGTGAATGAGTTATATAAAAATAGTGGCTATATGGAAAAACACAAGTAAACTTAAGAAAAATAGCATAACTGAAGCATTCTAAGTATAATTTGACATTTAGGAAAGATATGGAAGGTTTTTAAATTATTCCTTAAAAAATTGATGTACTTAATATTTTGCTTATAACATGAAATTTAACATTGAAAAAGAATAAAAACAATATCAACTTTTTCTGACTTGATAAAATTATGTTTTTTCCATTTAAAAAGTTTATAATACTGAACTATGTGTTGTATTCTTCATAAAAAATACATGTAGACTATGGTACTAGTTCAGAGAAGGGAACAGTCACAGTGATTTTCAAAATATGGTGAGCGGAAAATCTATACTAAAAATTTTTTGATTTAGTGCAAGTGCATATTTATATTTAGGTTTGCATTATTCTCTTCCCACTGAGAACATTAACTAAAACCACCAAGAGAAATTTTGGTTGCCTATAATGATGGGTATTTCTGTCTAATTCAATAAGGAAGAAATGTGGACTTGGGGGAAACTTTATTAAATTGTTCTTGGAATATATTTCATTTATTTCTGATAAGTATATTATCTCCAGAAATAGATTAGAAATCAATTTACCTTGCTGCATCTAGCAGCACATAGCTAAAAAATGGCTAAAGTTATATGATTCTTTTTTGGGTAGAAATTCTGGGTAAACAAGCAAAGTGAGATGTTAATTTTAAATAACATATCTCCCTATATTAAATGTATACTTGATCTTCCCTTAATAAAAATGACAAATCAAATAAACAGAATTAACAAATGTTTTAAAACAAAAATGGAAAAAACTATTCTCTATATGCTTGATACATATAACAAAATGGATATGACTGGTGAAATAATAGTAAAATAAGCAAGATTGAAAAGTACATTATGGTATAATGTTCTTAAGTTAAAAAATGACTAACACTAAATAATATAATCTGATGAAAATAGAAGGAAAAGGAAAGTAATAAAATAGTGGTTATTTGGGTATGGTGGGGGATGCAGGCAAGTGATAAGGATGTAGCATCTAGGTGCACAAAAGCGGGGCACGTGGGTGGCTTAGTTGGTGAAGCAGCCAAATTTGGCTCAGGTCATGATCTCGTGGTTTGTGAGTTCAAGCTCCACTTTGGGCTCTGGGCTGACAGCTCAGAGACTGAAGTCTGCTTCAGATCTGTGTCTCTCTCTCTGCCCTACCCTCCTCATGCTCTGTCTCTCAAAAATAGATGTTAAATTTTTTTTTAAAAATAAGTGCACAAAACCTATTACAAATTAATAGTTCTTATATAAGGAAAAAGATTCTGATACTCACTGAAAATGTTTGTCAAAATTTATCTCTTATGAGATGAAACAGTAATTGATTGATATAACTTAAATTGTGCCTTAAATGAAAAAAAAATCTAATTTTTGAATGTATCAATTAGCATTCTCAAAATTATAAAATAGAACCTAATTTTAGGATATTAAAAGAGAATTACTTTAGATATGATACAGTATTTATCTTAGACACTGAAAACCAACTACTGCCAAGCATCTTATTCACTATGAAGCATAGTTCCTTAAAAAGAAGAAAAACACCAACAGCAAGAAATTCTAAAACAACAACAAAATGTATCCAGCTGTATATGAAGATATTTGCAGATTATCTGCTTTTTATTGACAACTATTTATTTGCTTTATGCCTATTCTGGAAGGTTTGAAACTATAAACTTCCTTACAACGAATCTTAATCAATAAATTAAAGGTAAGATATTAAGCAATGATTTCTAATAAAAAGTTCATGATTTCCCCTTTTTAATTCTATTTTGATACCTTACTTTTAAAAGGAAAGGGTTACCATTTCTTCTGTTGATTTGGGGTAAAATTCCACAGTGCCTGTAGCTGCTTTCTGCTGCTAGGAATTTTCCCTAAGATCTCATTTTCAATGTAGGTTACTTGTATGATATGAAATATTCTTAATGCATCAAGGAATTTGTCTGAAATCTTCTCTAATGGCTCCTAATTATTTTCTCCTATATTCGACTTGGTGGGTGGGATGAAATAGATAACTAAAAATAAGCATGTTTATGACAGTATTTTATTGACTTACTTAAATATATGTAAAAAATCTCACATGCTTTAAGTCCTTAAAATGCACCAGAAATTGTTGTGAACAATTTGTACATACTAACTCTTAAACGCTAACTTCCTCTGAGCTAAACAAGTGTTGCATCCACGCAAAGAAGAAGAAAACAAGTCACAGATAAGTAAACTGTGCAAGGTCACATAGCTAGGCAGAAGTGGATCTGAAATGTGTAGTTTGGTTTAATTGCAGACCCTGTGGTCTTAACCATTAGGCTTTAATATATCAAGGTTTGTTAAACTATTATCACCTGAAGAATTAAGTATCTAGCAATGTGAGCACAACTAAACACATGACTGAGGGAAACAAATGTTCTCATGTTTACTGCACTATTAAGTAGCTAAAAGAAAATCAATATGGCTATCTGGCTTTTATATACATATGTTTATTAAATAATGGCATATTTAAAATAATTGTGCTTCATAGTCATAAAAAGCTCCAGTCTTTTTAAAATTTCTTTTATGTTAGTTTAGAGAGACAGAGAGCAAGTGTGGGAGAGGGGTCAAAAGAGACAGAGAATCCCAAGCAGGCTCCATGCTGGGCATGGATCCCATGACCCTGGGATTAGGACCTGAGCTGAAACCAAGAGTCAGAACCTCACCTGACTGAACCACCTCAGCCTCCCCATCCCCACCCCTAATCTCTAGTCTTTAAATGCCTAAACTTTGCAAGCACCAAACCAATAGTATACTTTGATCTGTGATGAACTCTGTTATTATGCTTCTTTGTGAACAATTGAAATGGATTTGGAATTTTAAACTGATTATACTCACATACTGTAGATTAAGTCAATATCAGTGAAGAAACTTGGGCTTCTTATAATATAGCTACATTAAAAATGTTGGGAAAAAAGAAAATTGAGTCATTTGATTTTGGGTTCTGACTAGTGCCCTACCAAAAAATAGAAATGTTCGTATTTTTATTCAGCCATCCATGTATACTTCTCATTCCCAATACCTATGTTTCTGAGCCTATGAAACACAATAATAACAACAACAAAATCATTTATTTTATGTCAAATAAGAGGGATAGGAAGGTGTGAGAAGGAAAACTCACACTGCTCCAACCTCAGAGTTTTCAGAATCCAGAGAACTCAATCTTAGGTTTGCATATATTCAGTTTGAAAGAATAATCACATAGATTTTAGGTGCTAGATCAGAAGTCAGCAAAATGCAGTCCAAATGCCTCATGTGACCTTCTGATTGTTTTCATGTTGAACTAAGAAAGTATTTTTTACCCTCAACATTGAAAAAATCAGAAGTGTTGTGTTGTCTGATGCATGAATATTATAGGAAATCAAAATTTAGTGGCTCTATATAAGGCTTGTTTTGTTTTTTGTTTTTTTTTTTTTCAAACACTCAGCACATTCATTTCTTTATGTATTGCCTATGGCTGTTTTTGCAATACATGTACATATTTCAGATGTTATGAAAGATGGTATAAATTGCAAAGACTAAAATATTTGCTATCTTTATAGAAAGGTTTGTTGCTTCTCACAAATACTACCCTTATGAAATGTTAACTGGGGAATCCTCCTGCCATGGGAATGAAGCTAATCTCCATTCCTCTGAGGTGAAGCTTTTCTGAATAGATATGCCCATTTTGAACACTGGCGGTGATTGATTATTACAATCTTTATTTATAATAATGTGTTTCTGTTGTCAAATATATAGTATTTTTAGCATATATGCAATATTATACTATGTAATCATGGTGTTAGTTTGAAAAAAAAACTAAAAGTAATTCTTATCCACAAATACTAGCACTTTTAAATAGAAATAAGTAATTTATAATTTATTTGTTAAACCATGGACTATGTCTTTGGATGTAATTTTTTAAAAATTCTAATGTTAGAATAAATAAAAGTTGGGAATAAAGCTAATCCTGGGGGATTTAAGTATACCTCACATTTTCCAAGAGCGGTTTTTCCCCCCTGATTATATTTTGGGGGACACTCTTGTCTTGTTTTCTTAGAGAAGCTTAATTTTCTTGAAGCTCACAATATTAAAATTTAAATTCATATTGATGACCTAGATTAAAACAAAATAAAACAATGGATATCCAAGGTAAACTGTTCTACCATATAAATGAGAACTCTGGATTCTACTATTAGAACAAAACTCTCCCTCAAGACTTAATTCTCCATCAGAAAATTTTCTGTATTGGCTATATGAAAACTTAACTACTTCTAAAGTTAAGGTACACATCTAATAAAGAATGGTATAATCTCTTCATACATTAGTATGAATAAACTTTTTCACTGACTTTCACTGTATGATGCAATTTGGCTAGTAAAATTAGTAATACACTGTCTATTCAATTGTTAAAGAGTTCTCAGGTAGCCTTAATCATATTCTCTCACTATATTTATTTCATTATTGTCCACAAAGTTTTCTTTTACTGAAAAGATCATTCACAAAATGCCATATCCATAGATAAAACAAATATGGAATGCTTTGTGTATTTGTGTGTCATTCTTATACAGGGGCCATGCTAATCTTCTCTGTATCGTTGTGATTTTAATATATGTGCTACAGACATAAGCACTTTATTTTTTATTTCTTTTTTTTTTAAAGTTTATTTATTCATTTTGAGAGATACAGAGACAGCACCAGTGGGGGAGGGGCAGAGAGAGAATCCTAAGCAGGGACCATGTGGCCAGCACAGAGCCCAATGCGGGGCTCAAAACAACGAAGCTGAGAGATCATGACCTGAGCAGAGACCAAGAGTAGGACTCTCAACCGACTGAGCCACCCAGGCACCCTCATATTTTTTATTTTTAATGACTTCATTTATACCCACAGTTTCCTTATAACTTATATATTACCTTAGCTCTTCAAAAGCTACATTGACAGCTTCAAATTCCGTCTTGAGCACCAAACTCGTGTCCCCCAGTGTCCGCTGAATACTCCTCTGCAAGTTTCTTGAGCAACTTAATCTCATAATGTTCAAATTTGAATTCACTTAGCTTTCCCTTTCTTCTCCAAATTAACTTCATGTTGAGTATTCCTAATTTCAGTGAATGGTATTAGTGTCCTATCACTTTTTTGAAGCTAAAATATCAGCATTACTCTCGACCTTTTCCTTACACTTTCTCCTCATTGCCATGCCTTTCCTATCTCTGCACACTGAAACAACTGGAGATCACCAACGCTGGCTCCTAAGTATCTCCTTCTTTAAGTACTAAAAACTCTTTTCTGTTTATTTCAACAGTCACATTCTCAGTTTGATTCATCATCTCTTATGCTCTTGATGTTTATATTCGTCTCTTTACTAGATACCTTGCCTAAATTCATTCTCAAACTATCCATCTTCCATAATGCTTGCACAAATGACTAGATAAATCAGCTTCACTTTTTAAAACAAGTTTGCTTTAAATAATTCAGTACACATTGCCCAAATTAAGTCCAAATATTGTTATGACATAAGGAGCTCTGAGTCTTCAACCTATATCCTCAAAAATGGATGTATTCTTACTTAATTGTATCCTATAACTCAGCCTTGCTGAATTAGGGTCATTTCCCAGCACACGTTAATTTCTTCCTTGTACTTCTGGGCTTTTTACCTTTGTATAAAAAGCCATATCGAGTTTTTCCTCTTGACTTTCTACTTGACTAATTCCTGCTGGATCTTGAAAACCCAGCTTAATTGTAATATCATCTTAAAAGTTTTTCTAGTGTTGCCAGTGAAAATGGCAGAGTAAAGAAATCCAAAAGTTCATCCTTCCATAAAGGTAACAAAATCTTATAAAAACTGTCAGAATCAACCTTTTCGGAATTCTGGAAACAGACCAAAAGCTTGCAACAACAAAGGCAAGACTTAAGTAAGAAAAGTCATCTGAATCTTAGTAAGAACAGAAAGCTTGGTAGTATTTTAACTTACCCTGTTCTCATTTCACAGTCCCCAGTTAATCCATAACCCTTATACAGGTACCAGTACCAGAGGACAGAAAAGAACTCATTCCCAAAGAATTGTGGCTATTCATTTGGACCTGTCTAATGGCTCTCTGAAAGACCAGCTGAGAGGGTTTGCCTTTATCTTGCCTAACTTTGGAACTCTACAGGTGCTAAGGCAGATTTCTGAAGCATTTGCCAAAAACATTTATAAGGAGATGTATATATATCTGAAACAATGGATAACATTTGGAGAAAAATCACTCACTAATCGAGGAGCATGGGAGAAAAGACTAGGGAATGAGATGCTTTAGGGAAACACGTGTTTTCAAAAGCTTCAACATATTCCTGGGAGTCTTGAAAGTCATGTGAATTTCCAGAGAAGGGCACATGCTCAAGAAAGGATAAAGAAGGCCCTAAGCTCACTCTGACTGACCTTCAGGATCTACACATGGAGGAAGTAAAGGCTAAGGCAGAGTTGTAAACTGCTTAGCTGGGGGTTTAAGACAGGTCCAGCATATATACACACCACTGAAAAGGACTGGGAGTTTATCGTTTTCAGGTGTTTAAGCAAATTGTGTCCATTCTCTAGCTCATCACCAACCAACAGAAATATTAGTGGCCACACATGGCAGAGAATAGGGACTTTACAAATGAGTTCAGAAAAGTTACCAAATCAACAAACAATAGCAACAACAAGGAACAACAACAAAGCCTGGGGTATGGGGTAATCTGATTTCCAGAGTTGCCAAATTATTATATTAAAAATGTTCAGTTTTCAACAAAAATATGATGCATACAACTAATATGATCACATATGGCCCATGAACAGGAAAGGGGAAATTCAATAAATAGAAACTGCCCCTAAGTAAGCCTATATTTGAACTTACTAGTTGAAGACTAATCTACTTGTATATTTCTATTTATAGGAAATGTCCAGAATTGGCAAATCCATGAAGACAAAATAGATTATTGGTTTCTAGAGGAATTAGAGGGGAAAATAAGGAGTGGCTCCTTAAAATGGGTATGGGGGCTCTTTTTGAGGTAATTAAAACTTCCTGGAATTAGGTAGTAGTGATGGTTGTACAATATTGTGAATATGCTGCATAACACTGAATTGTATACTTTAAAATGTTTAAAGCAGAGAATCTCATATTATGTGAAAGTATCTCAATAAAATATGAGTTCCTACCCCCACTGAAAAAGCTTTCAGAACTTCTCCACATTGGGTTTGGTTCTCTCCATAGGTATCTTGGGTTCCTGTTACATATCTCTAACAGGTTCTCCTGAAATTGCTATTTCTTTGCATGTCTTTTCACCTTGACTGTGGATTCATAGGTATTAGTGATAATACTTCTCAGTCTGGTAGCTAGAAGTGTGTTTGAGGTATAAATCCACCACGCTGGAAAAACTCTATAGTAGAACCTTGTACATGCCTGCTAGGGATTTGCTGTGATCATAAGGAAGATTGAAAATTAAGATGGTAATTTCCCTGAAAGGAACTGTCCAGAAGGAATACAGTAAATAGGATATGCTATAGCTATTCACTTTCAGAGGTGGTCAAAAAGAGCCACCTTTGGAGCGGCCACAGAGAGCCCTAGTCTAAGCCATCAAAGGCCTTGCTATAGCTTGAAACATTATAAGCACAAGTGAAACAGTTCAACTACAACACAAGATTCATAACATTAAAATATAGGTTATTACACACATTATACAAGAAAAACAGTAAAATAGGAGAGTTGATGCTATGGAAAGAGCTAATGGGGAAATTGTGACAGGATCTGGGCCTGAATAATAGTTATTTAAACCTTCAAAGTGACTCACCATATCCCCATCTGTATATGGAATTCTATCATGTCCAATTGGGTTGTTATCAAAATAAATGTGGTTAACAGATGTCTTCAAAGTATAAGACAATTAATTGGATATTATGGAACAAGAATAATTTGAAAATTATCATGTTTGCAAGATTTGATAACTAGAAAAACTGTAGTGCTTGTAATAGAATGAGGAAGACAAGAAGGTAGATCAATTTTGAGTAAAAGATGATCACAAAGATGATTGGACATGTTATTATGAAGACTACCTGGAACATAGATATAAAATGCCATAACTCACAGTAAGGACAGACCTTTCTTAATATAAACCAAGAGCTTTTGCAAAAAGATAAAAGTAGATGCTCTTCAAATTCAATAGGTTTTCTTGCTGTAAATAACAGCCAGAAATTCATGTAACAAATAAGGGACACATTTTAGCCAAATTATTTTCTTTGTGTTGTTGTTGTTGTTGTTTCAGTATATTATTATTATTATTATTATTATTATTATTATTATTATAAACTTAATGCTGCAATCCAGCTAGACTGAGAGGGGAGTAAGGAAAACATGGAACCCATAGAACTACAGGAAGAACACAAAGATTATAGGATATTTCCAGCAGATGGGGTTGGAGGGGTGCTCTCCTGAGCTACAGTAGGAATGGTACCATAGTTAAGACAAAAGTCATATTTATTAGATTTGTCCACATTCAGCAATGGTGATCTTCTTCTTCTGTCATTCCTGGACCCAAAGCATTCCATTGCTTCCACAATATTCATTCCCTTTTATATCTTGCTAAAGATCACTTGCTTGCCGTTCCACCAGTTAGTCTTGGCAGTACAAATGAAAAAGTAGGAATCATTTTCATTGGGGTCCACCATATACCATGGACAAGATGTCAGGAGCCATATGCTTCAGGATAAAATTTTCATCATCAAATTTCTCCCCCTGGATGGACTTGATGTCACCATGCTGGCACATTAATCCCTGAATAATCCTGTGAAAGCAGGAGCTTTTATAACCAAATCCTTTTCCCCAGTGCTGAGAGCATGAAATTTCTCTGCTGTCTTTGGAACTTTGTTTAGAAACAACTCAGAGGAGATGCAGTCAAAGGGCTCACACACAGTCCATGGTGATGTAGAAAAACACGGTGGTGTTGACCATGACTGGGTGGCAGGGATGGCATGGGGGTGGCGGCATCCACAAAGCAAGCAAATTTTCTTCTAATTCATATTTCTAATAATTGTGATTATTAATTCACTAAGTCTGTAATTAATATTTGTCAAAGGCCTAATATATGCTGAGAAAAGATGCTGAGGATAGATGGAGAAATACTATTTACAAAGATCCCACCTTTATACAGCATACATCATGATAAAGTTAAATATGTCAATCAAAGAAGTTCCTAAATTGTGATTTAAGAATATCAGTGAGTATGTAGACTGTAAAGCTGTCATCACCTAACTTGTTTGCCCTCCTGTCCTCGGCAGATTAATTCACTGTTATTATCAAATTCATGGCAAGTCCTATATGCTACCACCAAGTGGAAGCATTTTCACTAGACTACTCAGGTTTTTTTTTTTTTTTTTAGTTTTTTTCTTATTAATGTTTTTATTTATTTCTGAGAGAAAGAGGAAGAGAGAGATAGCACGATCAGGGGAGGGTCAGAGAGAGAGGGAGATACAGACTCTGAAACAGCCTTTTGGCTCTGAGCTAGCTATCAGCACAGAGCCCGACACAGGGCTCGAACCCACTAACTGTGAGATCATGACCTGAGCTGAAGTCGGACACTAAACTGACTGAGCAACCCTGGTGCCCCTAGACTACTCAATTTTGAGCCGCTAATACTGCTTCCTAAGTTTGTTGTTATTTAAGTGCCAGAAATGTGCTAAGTAAAAATTAAGTGTTTATTTATGGGGCATTGCTCAGAGCATATATAACCAAGATATAGTAGATAGTTTCCCTGTCACACACAAAATTTTTCAGTCTAGAGAATGAAGCACAAGTTTATACAAATATTAAATTATTAATTAGAGTATGGAATGAGATGCATAGCTTGTTAGCTATATGTAAAACCTGTCAAGCTCAACGTTTTAATCATAGTTTTGACATTAAGAGTTAAATACAGGTATCCCAGGATCATGATTCAGTAGAATATCCTGTGTCAAGAGCGAAATGGCTAACCAAAGTGAGAGGAGGTACTTTACATCTCATTCCACTAGCACAGTCTATGGTAGACTCTTCATTCTCAGAAGTCAACATGGGAGCATCTTGCTTGATTAAAACTATATTCATAGCCATGCATTTCTACAAATCTCAAATTTAATCCTTTAAAAAATCAACATTAATTAGAAATAAATTTAAATTTTAATTTAGATTAGATTTGTTTACAACAGAACTGAAAGTCTATAAATAGTACTTTAATTAGATAAGTGCTTAAAAAAAATAGAAAAGAAAAGAAAGCAAGCCTGTGGGGTGCCTGGGTGGCTCAGACAGTTAAGTGTTCTACTTCAGCTCAGGTCATGATCTCATGGTTTGTGAGTTCAAGCCCCATGTTAGGCTCTGTGCTGACAGGATGGAGTCAGGACCCTGCTTTGGATTCTGTGTCTCCCTCTCCTCTCTCTCTCTCTGCCCCTCCTTCACTTGCACTCTGTCTCTCTCAGTCTCTCAGAAATGAACACACATTAAAAAAATTTTGAAAGCCAGGACGTCTGGGTGGCTAAGTTGGTTGAGCATCCAACTTCAGCTCAGGTAATGATCTCAGGGTTCGGGAGTTTGAGCCTCGCGTCGGGCTCTTGTGCTGACAGCTCAGAGGCTGGAGCCTGCTTCGCATTCTGTGTCTCTCTCTCTTTCTGCCCCTCCCCTCCTTGTACTTGGTCCCTGTCTCTCTCCCAAAATTAATAACATTTAAAACAATTTTTTAAAGCCTATAAATGGAATATACTTTCATTTCAAATAAGATTGAAGGAATTATTACAGACTAATCATGTGCTAAGCCACAGAGGTATTTTTAATAAATTCCAAAGTGGAATTTAGTTTGCATGACCAAAGTAAAATTGTTCTAAAAATTTATTTAGAATTTTTCAGCAAAGACAGTCTAGTGACAGGCAACTTCAACTCCGATCACTAATGAATGGATAGGAATTGGATATAAAAAGTCAAGGAACATGTATGCAAGGGAATGTATTGCAGTGAAAGAAATACTGTGAGCAAAGATACAGAAGTCAAGTATAAGTGATGAGTTAGAGAAATGGCATATAGTTAAACTTGGCCAGAATTTAGTGGTAATGAAGAATATGCTAGGAAAGAATAGATCCCTCATTAGTCTTTGTATTAGCCATGATTTTTTATTAGCAAGTGATATTTCTTATGGAACTATGGAATTCTAAGATGTATAGCTTATTAGGGGTTGTTTATATATAGCTAGATGGAGGAAATGTTAGCTTTACTTTCTTTCTTTTTTTAGGTAGCATGATGACTGGCATAAAAAGCTTTAGCAGAAAATGTTTTATCTGCTGTAGCAGAAAATATCTTAAAAAGAATTTTGATCAAGTCGGCTTGATTCACATGTCATCTCTAAATCAGTTTTTTTTTTCTGGCTAATGGAATGGAGTTCCATTTGGTTGGTCTTATGTTAAATAACCACCACCACACCACCCTACTATTGAAATTCTTCCAATGGCTTATATTTGTTTCCCATTGCTGAACAGCAAATTACTACAAACATAGTGGCATAATATAACACAGTTATTATCTCATAGTTTCTGTGGTCAGGAGGGCAGGCAGTTTAGCTGGGTCCTTTTTTCAGGGGCTGTATGCCCATCTCTATTGAGAGTTTAGCTAAACTAGTCCACATTATTCTACTTTGGCATCCTTTTATTGTGGCCAAGTGGCCAGCAGGTCTTGAATTGACACTAGCCCCTCTTGAGAGGGGCTACCAAACACAGTCCCAATTTCAGCCTCAGAGCCAGACATCCCTACTGTGGCAGCCCCAGCCCCAGTGAACTTGGCTGCTGTGTCACTGTCCCTTGAAATGACACTAGTTCTCAATATGTGCTAGGAGTAAGTGAGGTTAGGGGATACATGGCTGCCACGCTGCTAAGTTTGTCATCTGTCAGTGTCTCCAGTGGCTTTAGCACTACTACTATAAACAGTGATTGGCTCAACAGCTGAGAGGTGCTCCTGACCAAGAAGGCAGTGGAGATGAACTCTGCACAGGCAGACATTTTCAGGTGATGAGAGGCTGTGGCAGGAGCATGGTTCCCAGTGCAGAGAAGACAGAGACCTCATTTCTTGGGATTGTAAGACTGAGGTCTCCCTTTTTTTCCTGGCCATTAGTCAGGGACCAGTCTCAACATCTATAGACTGCTAATAGTCTCTTTTCACATGGCCCCCTCAACACATAAGTACTATCTTCAATATCTGCAAGGGAGGTTTTTATTGTTTATTATTATTATTTTTTTTTTCAGTTCACTACTCATTGCTTGACCAGATGCCATTCTTTAAGGTCTGTAACAATTTCTCAAATAAATGCATGTATGTTTAAAATCTTTGCTCTAAAAATTAAATATAATCTCCAAGGTGTTCTTATATAATTTTCACTCAAATTTACTTACTGATTTTTCTTTGAATTATCACCTCAAATCCCTGCTTGCTAATCTATTTTCTTTCTCACATTCACATCTTTTTCCAAAAACAATGCCTTATATATAGAAATAAACATTTACAACCTACTTTACCTACTCAGCTTGTCCAGCAAGCTTGAGTTCACTGATTAAAAACAATGTCCAGAGGTGAATAGCATAAATACCTTTCTTGATCAACCTAAGACAACCATGGAGGAAATGGATACTTTTCTGATTTGTAATAACAGCTATTATCTATATGAAGTGTTTCTCAGAGACTACATTTATACTTTAAGTCTTCTAGAGTTATTGGTCCTTTCTAAATTAACATCAATATTTTAGTGATCTCTTAAAATATCATTTTTACATTGAACACATTTTCTGACACAATAAACACTTGTAAAAGGCAATGTCTGAATTATTTTCCTCAATATAGTAAGGTCTAACTTAATATACCTATTTTTTACTCTGACAAAACTCAATAGCATTATGAAGCCTGTGGTCAACTAAAACTTTCAAATATTTTAAAGAAAGTTTTTGTTCAGCCATGGCTTAATAATCTTATATTTAAAAAGTTGTTTTTTCTCAAAAACAAGATCTATTATTCATATTTGCCAAGTTTACTATTGTTAGTATAAGTCCAATTTTCTAAAGAGGTATAATTTATCCATTCAGGACTAACTAACCTTAGCATCACTGATGTGTCTACTAGTATGAAAAGTTTGCCTTTTAGACCTTGATTTCCAAGTATTAACTAAAATGTTTTTGAGTGCAGTTTGGAGGTTAGAAACTTTGACATACATTTTGCTATAAGCTGGCATAGTTTATGAAGAAACCCTTTGAGAGTATTATTTTCATTTATAGTTATGACCATTTAATCACATTAAATCTAAGGTTTATGAGATCTTACTGTAAGTGTCACTAAAATCAAGGCAAAGATATAGGAGTTCTTTTTTTTATTTTTTAAGATTATTTATTTAGAGAGTGGGAGGAGGGGCAGAGAAAGCAGGAGAGAGAGAGAGAATTCTCAGCAGGCTGCATGCCCTCAGTGCAGAGAGCCCAAAGCAAGGCTTGAACTCAGGAACCACAAGATTATGAACTGAGCTGAAATCAAGATTCAGATCTTAACCCACTGAACCTGTCAGGTGCCATTGTGTGAGTCCTTTCTATCTTCTCCTTGATAGCTGTACCAATTCTCTTCTTTCTTCTTTCTGTTCTTTTCTCAAATGTTCTCTTTTCCATAACAGCCTCTATTGTTACTCTATCTAAATGGTAACACCCATCACCCCAAGCACTCCTGGGCTCCTTCTTTATCATTCTTCATCTTCTCATTTTACATATGTAATTATTTGTCTGTTAGCCCCTCCTTAGAATGTAAGTTCCAGGAGAGCAAGGGTTTCATTTGCTGGTTTGTTGTTGCTGTTTGTTTATAACACCTGTTCACAGAATCTAAGGAAGGGCTTGTAAATAACAGACACTGATCACTATTTACAAGTGAATGTGTATGTTACTTTCATTAGTCACAACATTTTATTCATTTTCTTGAGTTAATTTATTTATTTTGAAAGAGTGAGAGAGGGCATGAGAGAGGGGCAGAGAGAGGGAGGAGGAGAGAGAGAAAGAGAGAGCTGGTCAGGCTCCATGCCATCAGCTCAGAGCCGTATATGGGGCTTGAACCCACAAACTGCAGGATCATGACCTGAGCTAGAACCAAGAGTCAGGATGCTAAAACTGTCTGAGCCACCTAGGTGCGCTTATTAGTTGTAACATTTTAAAGAAAGACATTGTGTCATATTACTACCTATGCATATAACATGTTCTTAATAAAGTCTTATTTATGTTAACTGCTCATCAACCTTTCTAAAATGACATTTCTTTAATCATTCTAGATTATCCATCTAGAACATCCATCAAATCTTAAAATCAGTATATTTTTTAATAATTTTTACTCTCCATTTTCTTCTCATCTTTTCCCAGATATTTTTATCCTCCAAAAAGTTTTCAGTTTCTTTAGAAAATGATATTAAAGTCTAAATCAAAATATTGTCTATTATTTTTACTTACAAAACTGATTATGAATAATGTAAACCTCAAACTGAACATTTATATTATTCCTCAAACTGGATTTTGCAAAAGTATGCAATGTTATGTTACCTTGTGTAATAACTTTCAAGCTTCTAGTGTTATTGTAGACATAAAATCTTTAATATTTACTTAAATATTAAACTTCTGTTAAAATACATTAATGGGCAAAGAAATTGTAATATATTCCATTCCATAACAAAGAGTAATATTAGCATTCAACGAGTGAAATTCTTCAGAAAAGGAAAGAACTGTTAAAAGATTTAAAATGCTAGAATAGAGCCTGCATTTACTATAAACGCATACTAAGGAACTTGCTGTATCACACTTTAGAAATTAAAGTTCGAGAACCATTGCTAATGAAAGAAGAAAATAATTACTATTCAAAAGTAATTTTAGTTTAATGCCAAGAATTAATTTAAAATAATTTCACATTTGACCTTAAGACCCTTATGTTTTGGCCTACATCTGTATACTGCAAGTTCCCTTGTGAAATTTAATGAATTGTCTTGTTTAAGTATCAACTACTTTTCATGAGCTTGCTCATGGGCTTTCTTATACATGACAGTTAAGAACTCCATCATTTTAAAATTATGAATTAATTCTGCATTTAAAGAGCTATTTAGATCTTCTTTGCTTACTTCTGGATTAAAATGTAACAATTATTCCCTAAAGGTACCTATGATTATATACTAGCTGTGCAATAATATGCTCTCTCTTACCCCTTGAACTATCATTATACCCAGCATACAGTTTGTTTTTATTCACAAGTAAAGCCATAATAAAGAGATGAGTATATTTACAAAATGTATAGCCATTGGCTTACCTAGACCTTGAGATGACTCTGCTGAATACACATGATTGACAGATCACTCTGCTACTTTCATTACTGCTACTAAAAATTGAAGCATCCACAGTGGAATAATGGAATAATTCTAAGATCTCACTATTCATCACCTTTCTAAGATCTCATCTTCCTAATTTGAATCTACCTGGGGAAAAATTCTCAGTTATTTCTGATCTTCAAATTGTAGGTCTCTCCTCTCTTACCTTATTATTTGCAAAAATTTCTAGCACCAATTTCTCCCAAACTGCTTTTTGTAAGATAGTAACTTACAAAAGTTGGAGTTGCTTAAAATAAAACTCAATTTCTGAAATTTGTTAAATTTTGAAAGGGAATAATATTTAATTTGAATATGGATATTCTGAATCATAATAGGAGAATGTGGTATGGGATGATCCTAAATTATTCTAGCTACATTTCCTTCCTTCCTTCCTTCCTTCCTCCCTTCCTTCCTTCCTTCCTTCCTTTTCTCAAAAATCTCATTATCTTTTGGCAGTCAGTTTCAGAAATAAACAAAAATAATATTCATGATTTTTATATCTCATTTAAATTTCAGATGTGATTCCTAAACAGATGAGAACTAAATTCAGTATATGGTATTCCACTAACAACTAAATATCAGGTTGAATACAATTAACTGACAATTCCTAAGAATTCAGTTAAGATAGTTCATGGCACCTAATTATACTATACTACTAGAGTGGTAGTCCCACCAAATTCAGCTAATTTTCTTAGGTCATTCACTTTCTTTCCCTAAAGTAATAATAAGAATGTCATACATAATGGTTTGCACTCTACAGGTGTACTTATATGCATTATTCCATTTTCATTTGATTCTCCAAAATAACCTTATGATTTAAAAAAGGAGTTGTAGAAGTCATATTTTATAGGTAAAATAATTACAGCTCAGGGAGAAATAAAGTGTCCCACTTCCCACTGCTTATATATGAGAAAGCAGTAATCTATTTCGGTCTTTTGATTTCAAGTTTAGCATCCTCCTAGGAAATACTCAAACTTTAAAATTTTTATTTATAATTACAATCGTCTAAAAATCACAAACAATGATACTCTCCTCTCAGTCAGATTTGGACTCTTTCCCTTATCAATAGTATTATGAAAAACAAAAAAACAAAAGACAAAAATAAAAACAATACCCAAAATGAAGGCCTTCACAATACTTTCAATACTTATTCAGTACCAACTACATACCAGACAATGTTCTAGGCACTGTGAATCCAAACACAAGTATAATATGCGAAATCATTGAAGAAGTTTACATATTATTAGAAAATCTAGATATATATAAGTATATGAAAATAGAATGCACAAATAAAAGGTACAGAAAACATAGAAGGCACAGAGGTTAAATAGAAAGTAAACGTCCCTTTTGAGAAAATTGGTGGTAGTCAGGGAGGGATTTACTGGGAATCTATAATATGATGATACTCTTTCAGAAAAACAGAAGTTTGTCATGTATTTAAAAGTAGAAAGAACCTAAGGAAGGAAGTTCCTTAGATGTTCCTAAGGAACATAAACTAAAATAAGAAAAAAATTATGAAGAGAGTAAGGCATGAAAATTATGAGATTTTTAAAAAGTAGTATATTTTTATATTGCTTTAGTAGAAAAAGAGTTGGGAAAGAAAAGAGTAAGATATGATCCAAAACAGATAGGCAGTTTGGTAGAGAGAAAATGACCTTAAGTTTGAGGCCAAATATTTAAATTCCAGATCTGCCATTTATTTAACATTTTACGTTAGCAAAGATATTCAATTTCTTTGAACCTTTTTTCCCCTAAGAAATTGGAATAACAATACCTACGTCTTACTTATCATGTGTGTAATGAGCCCAGTATACCATATGACAATGTGTAAGTGCTAAATAAATGTGAGCTATTGGTATGGAAGAGTTGAAGTAGAGATAAGCCAAATCTCAAACTTGTAATTTTGCTATGAATCATGGATTCTGTCATGAATCATCCTCAAATGATTTTACACTGTAAATTGTAGAATAAATACATTCTGAGCCATCTAAACTCAGTTTTATTTTCTTTGAAAAAATTAAAATGACTCTTTTAGCACTTGATCCAAGATCCATTTTCCAAATGTGCCATATTTATTTTGTATTATATTTCTAGCTTGGTGCTTTATTTTTATCATATAACTTTAGCTAACCTAGTTGAGTGTTTTTCCACATCATTTAGTGAATATGTCTTATCATACATAATTATGATGGTGTCATATTCTATTTAGAAAAGAGATCTGAAATATAATTCAAGTATTAAATTTTATAACTGAATAGCATATGATTTTTATCAACAAAGCTATTTTCTCAATGTTTAGTGTTCACTTTAGAGGAAAACAAAGGCCTAACAGCCAAAGCACATTGCATTCAAACAGCACTAAAAGTGACAGTTTATAAATGTTAATTATATTAAAGAAAACATCACAATAAATATGAACCTCAAACTTCCTCCATGATTGAACTAAAGATATATTTAACATATGTATTTATTAAAGTAGCTTTCCAGTAACATTTTAGGATAACGTAGTAATTCTTGGTAGCTTTCTTTGGCATACCAGGTTATAAGTAGTATGGAAACAATGATTTCACTTGCTTTAGAGAAAATCTGAGACATTAATCCTAATTCTAGGAGAAATTTCACCAGTTTGAACCTTCCCCTTTGTTCTCATAATGCTATGTTGGTACTAATTTAAAAGTATTATTCAATTTTAAGAAAGGTAAACATATGAGGTCATATGAAATATATATGTAAGTATGTATGTATGTGTATATACATTTATATATATATGTATAAAAATAAATAAATTATATTATAGTTAGGTATATTATAATTACTCTCATAATATCAAAGTCCCTTTAGATATTTGGGCTGTTTGAAACATAGCTTTCTCTGAGGAAATTAAGTCTGAAATTGACCTTAACCATGAGGAAGCAATTTTAATTATCAATATATCAATTCTCTTTATGAAAATCTCCCTGATTTACTTATCTCTATGTAATTTAGTTTTCTTTAGTCAGTTTTGGGGTCCTTTTATTCTTTAGGGTGGTCAAATCAATTCCCTTAAGTGAATTCAAAAGATTTTCACTCTAACTCTAATTGACTTTCATGATCACATCAGGATCATTTGATGACAAGAATTCAAAACTGGATATTTTTTCTTCAAGAATAACTATAATTTATAAAAATTGTTCATCCAAATTATTTTTTAAAGTAAAAATTCCTAAGCACTCTATGCCATGTAGGTTTCCTTTAGATACTCCTCCCATTTATTTCTGATTTGAAATGTCCATTACTATAATATCAAGGTTTTACTTTCGACGGTCTCCAGAAGCTTCTGAGTTACTTTCTCACTCAGAATCTAAAGCCATTGAATCAAAGCTTAATTCCAAACTAGCTTATATAGTTTGACTCAGTAAAGTGACTCATTCTCACTTAACTAATTTGTTTTTTTTTTTCCTGTTAATTCATTTATTTACTTACTCATTATTTTAAGGAACATGTATTGAATACCTACAATAGCCTAGAAAATGAATGATAGTTTCTACTACTATCAAGGAAATACTTTATAAATGCCAATTAAAGAAAAAATGAAGTCAACTAGACAGCAACTGTTTGCCTCGAAGTACTTCAAAGTACAACCAAACATTCTGTGGATCTGGAAAGATTGCCCGAAAAAGGTGATATCTAACCTTATCCTAAAAGGGAGTTGGCCAGTTCAAGAGTATAAGGAGGAGTCTGGAGAAAGGAAAGAGGGACCTGACAATAAGGCTTTAGAATGACTTAGAGGATCCTCTATCTCTTCATTTTGGAAAGATTCTTTATGTGATTTTGACATCATAGGTTCCGGCATAAGTAATTTGGAGACATTCCATTTATTTTGATAATGTCTTTTCATACTCGTTTGGTACAATGTATTGGCAATAACCAGCATGCTTGATTCTCAGTTCAGTCATCTGACATAATGCCTTCAGGATAAGAGAGTACATGTATTTCCAAGAATGTCACTAAAAAACTTCAACTTCTTTGTCTTTCCTCTTGTGCTACAAGATCAAATTTCATCTATTTAACCCTGTCTCATACATGCAGTCCCAAATCAAATTAAGTATTGCAACAATATTGCTGTCGCATGTACCAGTTGTGCCTACCACCAAAATCTAATTGAGTTAGTTTCTTAAAATTCTTTCAAAACTTATTTAATAGAAAAACATTAGAAGATAAGAAGCAAGTTAATATGTTATTATCAAGAATCTTCTCTTGTCTTTCAGTAAATCAAGGTGTAAACTCTAAATCACTTATATAAAACACTGATTTTTAGCTTGCCTACCAGTGAAACAGTGATGATGATGCCACATACGTAACTGTGATAGTTACAAAAACTGCTATAAATAGTACTGCAAAGCATATTTAGGGGAAATATGATTATTGAAAACAACAAAATTCAAAATTTTCATACAGATTTTAGTGCCAAATAAATCAGTTCTTATTGGTTTATCTGAGTAGTCTCTGATTCTATAGTTGTCAGACAAGACTTAATTGATTGCTATTGTACTTATCAAATGGTGCCTTTGAAAGTGAATTTGACTCCTCTTTATTAATTAGGATCAAACTATGCAAAAAGTATATCACATTATCCAAATCCCAAAAACAAGACTTAATTTATAGTTAAGATATTAAAGCACATCAGTTTGTTAAAAGTTTAAGACACAAAAAATAAAGAGGTGAATATCAGATTTTCTAAATTGGCCACTTTATTTAAACAGAACAAAACCCACAATGTTAATTATGTACACATGTGGGAACCCTACAAAGATATGAGACTCCTAGATTGACTAATTTTACCATCAAAGATGTTACTTGTTTCAAATAAGTTTCCTAAGAAAACATCTTTAGTTTTAGAAAGAACTCTTTTATGTGAAAAAGATAATTTACATATAACATTCACATTTTAAATACTACTTACTGAGTTATTTCTTCCTTCACTTAATTTTCTGAAAATAAGGATAAACACTTGAGAAAGAATGGTTGTTAAATATAGCATAATAAAATATAGACATTATGCTTATTAAAGGTAGGAAGAATACTAATTTCATTTAGCCAATGCTGTAGTAAAACTCCATCCATCCTTTCTAATGGAGTCACCTATAGGCATTTGGTATTTAATGTACCAAAATAGCTTCAACATTTACAGTTGATTTTAGTTTCAATAATTCATCTTTAAACTAATACTTGGCAGAATGGAAAACTGAAATATTATACCAAATGGTACAATAGTAGTGGACTTTAACACCACACTTACATTGATGGATATGACATCATATGTCATCCAAACAGAAAATCAACAAGGAAGAGTGACTCTGAATGGCACATGGAACCAGATGGTTTTAACAGATATATACAGAACACGACATCCTGAAAGAGCAGAATACATTATTTTTATGAAAGAAACATGTTTCCTGGATAGAATCACATATTAGGTCACAAAACAACTCTTAACAAATTCAAAAAATAAAAATTATCCCATGCATCTATTGCTCACAGCTATATGGTCAGGTAATCTTTGACAAAGCAGGAAAGAATGTCCGATGGGCAAAAGACAAGTCTCTTCAACAAATGGTGATGGGAAAACTGGATAGCTACGTGCAAAAGAACAAAACTGGACCACTTTCTGTCACTATACAGAAAAATAAATTCAAAAGTAATTGAAGTTTTTTTTAATGTTTTTTATTTACTTTTGAGAGTCAAAGATAGGGGAGGGTGAGAGAGAGAGAGAGAGAGAGACAGAGAGAGAGAGAGAGAGAGAGAGACAGAGAGAGAGAGATACAGAATTTGAAATAGGCCCCAGGCTCTGAGCTAGCTGTCAACACAGAGCCTGGTGTGGGGCTCAAACCCACAGACTGTGAGATCATGACCTGAGCTGAAGTCAGATGCTTAATCGACTGAGCCACCCAGGTGTCCCAAGGATTGAAGATTTAATTGGAAGATCTGAAAACATAAAAATCCTAGAAGAGAACACAGACAGTATTTTCCTTGACATCGGCTATAGTAACATTTTTTCTAGGCATATATCCTGAGGCAAGGGAAATAAAAGCAAAAATAAACTATTGGGAATACATCAAGATAAAAAGTTCCTGCAGAGTAAAGGAAACAATCAGCAAAAGTAAAAGGTCACATGTGGAATGGGAGAATATTTGCAAATGACATATCCAATAGGGTCTGTATCCAAAATATATAGAGAACTGATACGAGGAAATAAGCAAAAATAAATAATCCATTTAAAAACTGGGCAGAAGACATGAACAAATATTTCTTGAAAGAAGACATATAGATGACCAACAGACACATGAAAAGATGCTCAACATTAGTGATCATCGGGGAAATGCAAATCAAAACAATAAAATATCACTTCATACTTGTCAGAATGGTTAAAATAAAAACACATAAACAACAAGTGTTGGTGAGAATGTGGAGAAGAAGAAACCCATGCATTGTTGGTGGGAATGCAAACTGGCGTAGCCATTCTAGCAAAGAGTATGGAGATTTCTCAAAAAGTTAAAAATAGAATGACCTTATGATCCAGTAATACATTACTATTTACCCCAATAATACAAAAACATTAATTCAAGGGGATACATGAATCCCTATGTTCATAGCAACATTATTTACAAAAACCAAGATATGGAAGCAGCCCAAGTACTCATTGGTGAATGAATAAAGAAGATGTGATATATATGTATGTATTCACACATGCACACATATACACATATGCATACATACATATACACACATATACGTGTATGTGTATGTATGTGTATATATATATATATATATATATATATATATATATAAAATATTTTTTCAGCCATAAAAAAAAATAAAATCTTGCCATTTGCAATGACATGGATGAAGTTAAGAGTATAAAGCTAAGTGAAGCAGGTCACTACAAGAAAAGGACATTTCATATATAAGTAATTTTTTAGAATCACTAAACAATACTCTTCAGTGTTTTTGTTTTTTGTCTCTGCACTTACTTCTTTTGGCAACTAGAAATAGTATAAGTCAAAAAATAGAATTCTAATTCCTAGGGATACTGTGAGAAGAAATATATAATTTAAAAAGAAATCTGAAAAATAAAAATCATCAAGACAAACTACATTTTCTATAACTATTTAGTATCATTTAACAAAGAAAATAATAATCCATAGGTCTCAAATTATGTTTTTTTTTTTTTAATTAGAGACCAAAGATAAGAAGCAACTAAGCTGTCAATTGGCTTTATCCAATCTTTATCCAAAACTTAACCATCTTTCTTCAAGGCTCTTATTGCTGATGGAATCAGAAATCAGATATAAAATGTTTTAGTATTTTCCCTCTATTAAGAGGGAAAGAAAATTTTCTTCTCCATTAATGTATCCCTTTTTGGCATACTGAATTTTCTCTCCTATAAATCTTTGAAATTTCCATTACATATGCAACTATAGTAAAATCATATTTGATATTAATTTTGCATATCATTGTTTAACTCACATGTCATTTTTATAACCTAAATAACTACATTGTATATTTCATGCAGTAGGTATTCAATGTATTCTGTTGAATCAGTGGATAGAGGATTTGCTTTTAAATGCAGTGAAGGCTAGTTTTATTTTGTTTGTATTGCTGATGCTTTCTACAGTCTATAATACTGATCTTCAAAAGATATAAATTATATTGGATTCAAAGGCATCCATTCTTATAAAGACCACATTTAGATATTTAGTGTATGTGTTAATTCTAATCTTTGATAATGTCAAAATAAATTATAAGCAATCTAGAGAACATGTAGAGTGGTACACTTCACAAGGAGTAAAATGAAAGTAAATAGAAATGAGAAAATCTACTTGGTATTAAAAGAGAGTAACCTGACAATATATCTTAATGATTACTAAATGATATTCAAAAATAGTGTTGCTACACAGTGCAAAATGTCAAGAACAGATCTCATGCTTAGAGACCACCCACACAGAAAGAATATAAGACAGAAGAATAGGACAATAATCTTTTTAATTGCACTGTGGTAATAGTTTTTCTGGGTGCAATTTTCAGACTGGCAACTTGACATTATTATTTTCCAGTTATTTAGAAGAGGGCTAAATCTTTGTTCTCTGTTCTTTTATTATGAACCAAAGGGTTGTTCATCAGGTATATGTAAATGATTCATTTCATTATTTAGAATATTTTCAAAGTAATTTTTGGAGTATTGATCAATTTTATATAATGCACACACCATTTACTCTTCAAATATTTAGAAAGCAATGTTAGTTTTTAAACATTTTCTTTTTAGGTAGAATACATATTTAGAGAGGTCAAGGTAATGATACTCCTATTCCCAATCTACTTAAGTTATAACCATATGAAATAATTATTATTTCTGAGCCAAATAGGATTATATCCTCACATTATATGATTTATTCTAAACTCTTCTTCTAAAGCAAAATTAAAGATCTATCCACATGATACAAAAATACTCTATCCCTATGTCAGAGACCTGAATTTCTTAATATATTTAAGTTATATTCAAATTATGGGATGCAAATATCCACAAAATATTCTGCCATTCTGGTCTATTCTGGAGGTAATAATGATCATTGATCAAAAAGCATAAAGGTGAATATATCTACTCAACTAGTAAATGTCACTAGAAAAGAAGGGAACATTATTGATTAATCAACAGGGGTTATCAAAACAAACAAGGAAAATGAAATTGTCCAAAGTGATCAAATGAGATAGAAAAGAGAAAGAAACCACTGTAAAGGCTAAAACTATGAAATCAGACAGAGTAATTCAAACCTATCAATAATCGAAATAAATCAGAATGAGTTTGACTCTCACAGGATACAAAAATTGTTTAAAAGATTCTCTAATAAGAGATACACCTAAAATAAATGAAGACTGTGGATACTATATGCCAGATAAATGCTAGCAAAATAACAATGGCAATATTATCACCATATATATTAGATTTTATGCCAGTATTATTACTTTAGGATGTGGCAGTCATGTGAATATGCCTTGCTGATACTCCATTGTAGGTAATATAAATGACCAAGGCTATTTCCACTTTAGAATCCATCACCCTATCTGCACAGAAATAATGTCATATTGGAGTGCATCTGATACACCAAGCCATGTGAATACTTGGGAGGGACGGGGTCCCTTTGGAAGCTTACTTTTGTTCAAGGACAGTGATGGCTTCGCAGAACCTTCCCTGGAGTACTCAGCAGTCTAGGATGCTCTTCACCCAACATTCTCTCTCTTTCCTTCATTCAAAACTAGAACTTAATCATTATTGGACCACTTGTCCACCCATTTCCAGCTTTTTCCCTTTTTCTATAACAAGGCATTTCCCCTAATATAATCCTTGCACATTTAATCTTATTTTCATGTTTGCTTTTTGAAGGGCCTAGTCAAAAGGACACAGAATAAAGGGATATTTTATATGTACACAATACAAATTATGAAAAAATTGGAGAGACATGAAATTGTATGTATAAGCAAACACCATATATATATATATATATATGTAACAAAAGATAACAGCAATAGAAGGAGAGATACAAAAATGTTTAACTGAGGTTTGGTTAGTAAATCCATCCAATTTATTAAAGACAGCATACCAAACAGAATATAAAATAATGAAAAGATAATTTGGATAACACAAATAAGATACATGCATACTCATAATCTATTAAGACAGCACTTTATACCCATAGAAGTTATATATTTGATATAATTTTTTAAAATTTACCATATATAAGTATAAATATTTTCTCATAACCTAAAAAAAGAAATAATTTGTTCTATACCTACTAACCATAATAAATAAAAGCAAACCATAATATCTCAAACAAAACATACAAAATTCAGATTTTCCTTTGTAATAGAGATTATCTTCTCTAAGTATCTTATGATTGGGGAAAAAATAAAATTTAGAAATTAATTAAAAATCAGTAACAAAATAGTTATATATAATGTAGGAAGGAAATATATACACTATAACTTTAAGTTAATCTTTCAAAGATAAATATTAATTTATTTATATTAATTTAACCAAAACTTACTGTAGCAATGATCAAAGAAACCTTAACTTAGAAGATAGACAGTTTTAAAATGTGTTTTTTTCATTATCTTGATATTGCATTGGTATTTTGCTATTGATTTTTTCCAATATTTTTTAATTATATCATGTTAACAAAGACTTAGTTTGATTCAAGTTTGGTGCTATTATCAGTAACACTACACAAAGATACATCTGTATTTTTTTTTTTTTTTAATGGAAATAAGCACTTCCCTTTGGGTATATAGCAAAGTGTGCAGTTTCTAGGAACTAGTAAAATCATGTCCTTAGCTTCAATGTACACTGCCTAAGAGTTTTCTGAAGGACTTGTTCTTATTCACAGTTCCACCAACAATGGGTAAACATTCTGATTCCTTCACACTTTTTAAAAACTTTTTTTAAATGTTTTATTTATTTCTGAGAGAGAGACAGACAGAGAGAGAGACAGACAGAGTGAGCAGAAGAAGGTCAGAGAGAGAGGGAGATACAGAACCTGAAGCAGGCTCCAGGCTCTGAGTAGCTGTCAGCAGAGCAGGGGGCTCGAAGCAATGAACTGTGAGGTCATGACCTGAGCCGAAAAATGACACTTAACTGACTGAGCCACCCACGTGCCCCTAAAATTCATTTCCAAACATAAAAATATTTTTCAAACTGGGCAAAACTTTTACTTTTACTCAATTTATTTATTAATGAGCATTTGCAAATTCATTTTTTAAAAATTTTTAAATGTTTTATTTATTTCTGAGAGAAAGAGACAGACAGAGTGAGCAGGGGAAGGTCAGAGACAGAGGGAGATAGAGAATCTGAAGCAAGCTCCAGGCTGAGCTAGCTGTCAGCAGAGCCCGAGGCAGGGCTCAAACCCAGAAACTGTGAGATCATGACCTGAGCTGAATTCAGACGCTTAACCAACTGAGCCATCCAGGCGCCCCTGATTGCTTCATATTTTGATCTATCTTATTATTGTAATTCTTTAATTTTACATTTTTTACATATGTTAGAAGCTCATTTCTTATTTTTTAAAATAATGATCCAACAATTCTACATACTAGTGCTCATCATGTACTTATAATTCGTTTTTTCCTTCTCATCCACTCCTCTGACCCACCTCCCTTATGACAACCACCAGTTTGTTCTCTGTATTTAGGAGTCTGTTTCCTGTTTGCCTCCTTTTCTTTGTTCATTTATTTTATTTTTTAAGTTCCGCATATAAGTAAGATCACATGATATGTGTCTTTCTCTGACTGGCTTATTTCACTTAGCACTATGCCCTCTAGGTTGTTACAAATGGCAAGATCTCATCTCTTTTTATAGCTGAATTATATTCCATTGTGTATATACTACACTTTTTAAAAATCCATCAATCTATGGATGGACAATTCAGTTGTTCCATATTTTGGCTATTGTAAATAATGCTGAAATAACCGTAGGGGTGCATGTATCTTTTTGAATTAGTGTTTTAATTTTATTTGGTTAGAACCCACTAGTGGAATTACTAGATCATATGGCAATTTTATTTTTATTTGTTTCAGAAAGCTCCACACTGTTTTTCACAGTGGCTGCATCAGTTTGCATGAGGACTGCTTTTTTTCCACATCATTGCTAACATTTGTTGTTTCTTGTATTTTTTATTTTAGCCATTCTGACATGTGTGAAGTGATGTCTCACTGTGGTTTTTATTTGCATTTCCCTGATGATCAGTGATGTTGAGCATCTTCTCATGTATTTGCTGGCCATTGTATGTCCTCTGCCTATTCAGGTCTTCTTTCTGCTCATTACTTAATTAAATTTGTTTATTTTTTTTTTATGTTGACTTGTATAAGTTCTTTATATATTTTGGGTATTGAGCGTTTATTGATTATATCATTTGCAAATATTTTCTCACAGAAGGTTGACTTTTGGTTTTGTTGATGATTTAATATTTTTTCTTGTTCTCAGATAATATGAAACAACTTTTCATATTAGTCACTTAGATATCCTCTTTTACTACTTTTTAAAAATTTTTTTGCCCGTTTTTTAAAAACAAAATGGGTTGTTTGTGTGTGTTAATGATAAAAGGTCTTTATAAATTCAGGACACAAGGTCTTTGGCGGATACAGTACTAGGAAAACCCCCTTTGGCTTGCTTTCTCATTTTCTTAATGGTACATTTGAGGTCACTAATTTCTAAATTTCAATTTTGTTCAGTTTATTACCTTTTTATTTTATAATAGTGCTTTTAGTGTTCTGCTCTAGAAAATGTTGCCAACTTAATGGGCATAAAATATACTATATTTTTCCTAGATGTATTACATTTTTTATGTCTATATTCCATTTCAAATTAATTTGAGTTTATAGTATCTGATAGAGGTCAATGTTCATTTTTACTTTTAAATATCTAGCTGACACAGTATGATTTATAGATTCTTATTTTCTGCCTTATTGGTCTATTTGTTTGTGTTTGTCCTGATATTACACCATCAGCAATTACTATGACTTCATAATTTATTTTGATATCCCAATATTTTCTTAGCTGTCCTAGTCATTTGGTATTTCCATAAAAATTTAGAATAGTTTTAATTTAAGAAAAATAGTGCTTCTGATTTGGATTATCTTATGCCTATGAATTGATTTGGGGAGAACTGACATAATAAAATTGTTTTCCAATGATTAAACAAGGTTTAGCTTTCCATTTTAGTTTTTTTTAATATTATTTTGCCTCATTAATATTTTGCAGCTTCCAGTAGAGATGACTTGCATATTTCAAAGGATTTATTTTTAAGGTGCTTTGATTTTAATGCCATAATAAATGGAATCCTTTCTTAAAGTTTTAAGTTTAGTTGTCAATTGCTAATATATAAAATATAAATTTATTTTTGATTGCTCCCATTTTTCCTCTCAGAAATCTGCTTAATATACATTTAAATTCTAAGAGCCTCCTGGTAGATTCTTTGGCTTTTCAATGCACACAACTATGGTGTCAAGGCATAATACAAGTTTTATTTTGTTCTTTTAAATCTACATAACTTGTATTTTATTTTAATTTATATTTTGCTATTTATACTTCTAGGAATTCCAGTGCAACAATGAACATAAGTAGAGGTATGAGGCAATCCCATAATATCTGATATTTATTTTTAGTAAACAATAGGAAAAGATGAAGAAAACTCCTATTTCTACTTTCCAAAGACAATTGAGATGATCATGAGATTTTTCTCTTTAATTACTAGGTGCTCTTAATGTGGTGATTTATAATTGATTTGACAAAAAATATATTTAAACCTCAAATTTCTGGATTTAATTATTTTTTCATGACATATTATTTAGAATCCTTTGTGCATATTCATTCTTGATAATGAATATACATGTATACATATAATGGGATATAGATAGATGTTACATTTTTGAGAGCCTTGGAACTTCCTTATACTTTATGATCTATCAACAATTGTTCAATTGGATTTCATCAATATTTTAAATGTCTTGTCTTCAAGCAACACAATTAGAAATATCAAAAAGCAAAACAGATTATAGACTAGACAAAAATAATTGCAAGACATATATCTGATAAAGGATATACATCCAGAATATGTAAAGAATTCTCAAGCCTCAGTTATAAGCAAGCAAACAAATTAAGTAAAAGCACAAAAATTTAAACACATTTTACTAAAAATGTATTTATGGATGGAAAAATAACCTGATGAAAATGCTGATATTTATTACCCAATAGAGAAAAACAAGTTAAAACCACAGTAAGATACCAGTGGGGATATCTAAAATTAAAAAGAATAATCAACTCAAAATGGACAGAATATTAAATATTAGACCTAAAATATAAAACTCCTAGAAAAAAACAGAGGAAAAATCTTGACATAAGTCATGGCAACTATTTCTTAAATATGACACCAAAAGTACAGTCAAAAAGACCCACAAATAAACAAGTCTATCTATATATAACCAAAAGGGTTTGTATATATTATATACATAATACAATGTAATAGCGAAAAAATAAAATGGTATGAATGTCTTCCAAGAAGACATACAAAAGGCCAACAGGTATTTGAAAAAGTGTTCAACATCACTAGTCATCAGGAAATGCGAATCAAAATCACAATGAGATATCACCTCACACAATATCCATACACGTTAGGATGGCTATTATCAAAAAGTCCAGGGTATGTGTTGGTTACGATATGGAGAAAAAGGAACCTTAATGTACTGTTAGTAGAAAAGTAAATTGGTACAGCCATATGGAAGACAGTGTATTATATAACCTACTAATCCCACTTTAGTGGGTATATATCTTCAAAGAAAATAAAATCTTGAAGAAATACTTCATTTTTTATGTACAATCCAGCATTATCACAATAGCTAAGATTTGGAACCAACATTAGTGTCTATCATTATTCTTTAATATTAAAAATCTTAAAATATTTGTAGAATTTGTATGCTACCATTTAGACTCAGTGTATATGGGTGCCTGGGTAGCTTAGTTGGTTATGCATCTGACTCTTGATTTTTGCCCTGTTCATGATCTCATGGTTATGAGATTGAGCCTTTGCCAGGCTCAGAATTGAGTGTGGAGTCTCCTTGGGATTCTCTCTCTCTCCCTCTCTCTCTGTCCCTCCCCTACTGGCCCCCACTGACTCTCTCTTTCTATCTCTCAAAATAAATAAATATTAGGAAAAAAAAAAAAACTTAGATCAAATGTATAACTTCTGTTTGGGACTAATTTAAGACAGAAGGTAGAAAATAGTAAATTTTCATCAGGAACACTATATCCTTGATCTGTCCTATGAACTACCAAAGGCAAAAACAAAAACAAAAACAAAAACAACTATCTCCCAGTGATTCCAGAGAGATTCACAAAGGCACAGTGGTTAATATTAGCAGAGCAGAGGTACACATACAGATGTATGACTGCTAGTGTCAGAAAAGCAGCTACAGGACTGGGTGGTTTTAAGCTTAGCCAGTAAGCCCAGTATAGTGCCATACTGACTGAACTTTAGAATTACTTAGTAACCATTTACAACCTAGAGGTTGCTGACCACCATTCTTGTTAATTCTTACTTAATTGGTCAATGGTAGACCTATGTCTTGGTATATTTTAAAATCTACTAGAGGGCATCAGTCAATTAAGTGCCCAACTTCGCTCAGTTCATGATCATGCAGTCCATGAGTTTGAGTCCCGCATTAGGTTCTATGATGACAGCTGAGAGCCTGGAGCCCACTTCAGATTCTGTGTCTCCCTCTCTCTGCAGCTCCCTTGCTCTCTCTCTCTTTCTCTCTCTCTCAAAATAAATAAACTTTTAAAAAATATTTTAAAATATCCACTAACATACTGATATGTTTAAGACCACTATTAATGCAAAAAAAACAAAAAAACAAAACAAAACCCAAAAACTGATCAGTGCAAAATGGAATGCCATTCTCCATTCTTCTTTTTCTTTTTTCAGTCTTCTTCCATTCACTAAATCTGTACTCTTCCCTTTCCATAGGAAAAGTATGACCTCTATGACTGGGGAGCTAAAATAAAAGAATTAAGAAATCTTAAGTCAGCCACTCCTATATTTTCTCATCTAGTAATAACCTGTCTTCAGAATTTGCAAGGTCTCTGATATTTTATGTGGAATATTCCTAGGGCAAGACTTATTCTACAAGATATCTGCATGTGGAAGATGGGAAGAAAAAATGTGGAAGGCTACTAATCTGGGTATATGGGACATAATTGTGGTAGAACTATTTTTAGTATGGGTCCCATAGAAAATGCCTTGGTATACCTCTTAGATACTCTCTCCAGGACTAAAAGTTTTTCTTGTTGCTGGGTCATAGCTGAATCCCTGCAAAACTTATTATTAGGCAAAAAGAGTTGCTCTCAAAGTTACTCTTCCTGCCTGGGGAAACCTACTTCCAATGATTGCTTGATACAAGTGTACGAAGCCTCCCCGACTCCTACACATCAGATCCAATGCAGCATCTCTGAAGAGCTACTCCAGCTTCAGATCAACCCATGTGACAGGCTGAGAATTTTGCTTCAACTGAACTGCAGGTCAATTTTCTTTCTGCCCTGTCCTGCTTCCTTGCTTCCTTCAACTTCTTAAAGGTATTATTTCCAGAGCATTCCCCAATATTCTTAAGATTCAGTTTTTGGCAAAACCAAGCTAATGACAAATTGTGTCAGGAAGAAATAGTCTCTAAAAATGGGATTTGGGAGATGATATATTCATTGTCCAGTTTGCAATCAGGATCCCATTACTGGGACAGGTGGAGAACTGATCACCTCTGGCATAAGACAGCAGTGTCATTGTTAATACTCACACAAATGGTAAACTGGAATGGTGTACCAGTGAAGGAATGCATCAAAATCTTAGGCATTTAAGAAGTTCATAGTAATAAAAACTTATGAGGAACATAATTGCTAGAGGTGTTGCTACGGGTGATCAGTGAGTTAGAAAAAGACAACAAAAGACTGAATTAATTCATCACTAACTTAAAACAATGTGTTTAAAAGTCATAATGCCTCTTTAGCAACATAAATGGAGAATTTCATCTCCTGCAGCTAGAAAGCAGGAAGCTAAGACCAAAAATCAGCCTATTGTTATAATGGTGATGTAGTTCCTGAAAAGACTGGAAACTCCACTCTAGCAATTCCATTACACCATGATCCAAGCCTTAATTGAGAAGGAATAGGACCCTTATTGGGATGAAGACATGTGTTCCAATGTGCATGAACATCTGGAATATACATATTCTCCTGAACTCTGAGACTACACAGTCTTCTAATCATCTGAAACTCTCAGCACTCACCATAATCCTCTGGCACACCTCCATGTTAAAATTTTACAAGTACCTTGTTTCAAGAAAATCTACCAATTGTTTCCTTAAAAGGTAACATGTGTTCAATAGAATCTCCACTTCTGCAGTTCTGTCCCTGAGAGCAATAACGTATAGTAAGTGGCAATATAACTCAGCTGAGCTGGTACTTGACCTACTAAGGAAATAAAAGGACTATAACTGAAAGCTATACAGCCATGCCAAATGTACTAACATTAGTCAGGGCCTATGTAAGAGACTGGATGCAGAAAATCTATTTTCAAGGCTATCATGACATAGTCAGATAAGGGGGAAGGTTATAAAATTGGGAGCAATCTCCAATGAAACTATATTTAAAACTCTGTCAAGGTCACAGAGACAATGCTATCCTGATAGGGTAGCAGTTTAAAGCCTGAACAAGTCAATGTCTCCCATTAAGTGAAAAATAAAAGCCATAACTGCAATGCAAGCAGTGTAAAAAAAAAAAAAAAAAAAGGAGGGATTGAGAAGCTCAGTAAAATGTAATGTTGGAATGCATACCTATTATGTAAGCCTGGAAACCAGTAGCCAACTATATTTTAAAGGAGGCCTGAATGACACTCCATTTACAAAGTCAATAAGGCATGTACTTCTGAGAAATGAAGCAGTGGTTTCTCTGTAAGACTCTGTAGTTCAGGTCTGACAGTTGGAAAGCTCTTTCAGAACTGGGTTCCTAGGTAGCAATAGCAATGGTAATGAGAGTTTCCTGAAAGTGGACCATGTGATGGTTCTTAATGGTCAGAAACAAGATGGATGCAATTACTGTAATAAGCAACAATGTCATAGTAAAACTAGAGTAGAGGCTGACATTCAGCTATAGGTATTTTTTAAGATCTGGCAGTCTTGGGGGAAAGATACATATGGCAAGATGGATAGCTCAATCTGTACATCAATCTAAATAATCAAGATGAATTAAGGATGCATGAACAGGAGACTCAGAGTAGCCATTCACAAAATCATGATGCTCTGACCACTTTCTGTTCTGGGGCCGGTTTTCAGGCTGGAACTATTTGACTAAAGGATGGTCCACATTCTAAGAAGGAATGACATTGAACAACTACATAATATGTAAAATGTAAATAGTAATAAGTCACCTAACCTCTTTCCAAAAAGATCTAGGATCATTTACTCAGTAAATAATAAACTAGGTTAATGGGAATACATAAATCTTTAAAAGATTGAGGAAAGAGTCCAAGTTGATGCTAATATATGGCACCTGAAGCTTCATAATTCTTGCTAGAGTGGGGACCAAGTTGTATGTAGAGCACTGGTCCAAATCTGGTTTACAACAGAGTCGATTAATTTCACAGACTCACTATCACCTAGTCCTCATTTTTCCAATACCTGAGTGTATAAATTAATTAGACATCTTGTCAGTAAACCAGTTCCCAGATTGGTATCTTGATGCATGTAGTTAAGAAAGCCTTTTGTAGGTGAAGCCATTCTCCCAGCCAACCTATTACATAAAAACTATATTTAAGAGGAATATTAAGAGGAAATAAGGAAGGTCAGTGCTACCTTTAAGTACCTAAAGAATTCTAGGATTATGGTCTCTATTATATCTTCATCTATTCATCATGCCAGTACTTAGAAAAACAAGATGGGTCCTAGAGAATTACAATCAACTACCTCAAATTTAAGCAAATAGTGCCAATATTGCTGCTGTATAAGAGGAGCTATCTCTTTAAGAACATATTAACATGACCTTAGTTACCTGGTATGTAGTAGTTGATCTAGTCAATTCATTCTTCTTAAACTACTTCTGAGGAGGACCAGAATCAGTTCACATTTACATGGGATGCCATAAGACCATGTAACTCTCTCCAACTCTCTTATAAAGTAGTCCCAAGGAATCTAGACTATTGGAATGCTGTGCAGACTATTACATTGACCCACTTTTTCAACTAAGGAAACCAACTAAGGGGGAAAAAAGTATGTTTGAGACCCGAATAAGATCCATGTGTGCCAGAGGGTGGAAAATAAACAAAAAAGCTACAGGACCTATCATGAGAGTTAAGTTTTTACTTATTCAATGAACTGGGGTATACTTTTTTCCAAAAGTAAATAACAATAGATTGCATCTTGCACCACTTGTGACCACAAGCAAAGCACAGTACTTGCTAGAAATTTTGTATTCTAGATGCAACATATGCTACACTGGGTATCATCACTTTGACCAATTTCCTGGTTGATTTGGAAGGCTGACACATTTTGGTGGAACCCAAAGCAAAAAAGTTATCTACAGCAGAAATAGGGTGTGATTCAAGCAGACCTTCTTCTTGAGCCATATTGACCCTGCAGGAATAACACCATAACATATGGCAAGCCCCAGTAGAAGTATCATCAAGTAAAGCCTTAATTTTCTATAGCAGAGTCATGCTATCATGTGAAACAATAGTGTGTACTAAAAACAAATGGAAAATCTGATTAAGATGTATCAAGTGACCTTTAAATAAGAAGCCCATCCTGACTAAGTTCTATCAGATCCACTAAAACAGCAGGTCAAAAAGCTGAGGAGGTCCAGTAGCAATGCATCAGTAAGACAGAAGTGTCAAATGAGTACAGGGTACAGCTATAGGTCCATAGAGCAGAAATAAGCTGCACAAGCAAGGGGCATAGGCTATGATGTCCTCCAATGTTATCCCAACACTTCTCAGATCATACAGACATATTCCTGGGAGGTATCAAAGGGGGAAGGGGACACTTAAAACAGATGATGGAGGGGCTGCCTGGGTAGCTCACACAGTTAGTTAAGTGTCTGACTCTTATTCTGGCTCAGGTCATGATCTCATGGTTTGTGGGTTCGAGCCTGATATTGGATTCTGCTCTGGCAGTATAGAGTCTGCTTAGGATTCTCTGTTTCCCTCTCCCTCTCTGCCCCTCCCCTGCTCATGCGCTATCTTTTTCTCTCTCAAAATAAATAAATAAACATTTAAAAATAACAGATGACAGAGGAAGAACAAAGATTAGCTTGGTTTATGCATAGGTTAGCTCATATATGGATGCAAACTGAAGATGCATTCTTCCTATGTTACAGTCACATTCAGGAATGGCCTTGAAAAAAAGTGCAATTTCCTAATTCACAGAGCTTCGACTTCACAAATTCAGGTCAATTAGCCTGTCTTCAGTAACCCTAGTGCTGATATAATGGAACATGTGTGACAGTAATAGAGCTAGTCCCATTCACCAAGGTTAATATAGCTACTAACATCTCTGAATATCCAACAGAATCCAATATATAAAATCTATTATGAATTCACCCTTAGAAGATATCAATGAGCTACTTGGTGGCAAGGTTATTACACCAGGACCCTTGGATGCTCTTCATCATGACTAGAACTAACTCACATTCTGGACATGGGTTTGTCTTTCTCTCTCATAGGACTTCAGCCCAGCATTTCTATCTATAGATTTAAACAATGATCCACTGACATATGATCCCTCATTAGGTCAGATGGGACTAAGTAGAGGATGTGCCTCAGTGAGCACATGACCATAACATGCATTCATTCCTTCATCTACTACACAACTCAACAACCATTGGCCTGATGAGAATGGAGCACAGTTTTGAAAGTTTACTTAGATTCCAGCTTGGAGACGGTACATCAGAAAGATGGGATCAACCATCCTTTGGGATTTAATATAAACTCTAAATCTAGATTAGTAAAAACCATAGTTGTATGTATACAATATGGAGATATGGGACAGGGAAGCAAGAACTATAGCTATGGACTCTTTTACCAACGTCCAGTGATTCACTTAAGATTTCTGCTTTCTGTTTACACAACTAAGTTTTATAGGTATAGATATCCTGGTTACCAGAGGTGGAATTCTGCCAGAGGAAGGAGTAAGAATCCAGTTAAAATGAAAATCATAGCTTTGATAATTTGTACAATTTTTATGGTAAAAAAATAAAAGGAGTTATTATACTGGTCTGATTTGCAAGGGGAAGCTATTAAACATGATGTAGGAAAGGATGCATTTAATATTTAGGTAATCTAGATAATCTGCTGGGATGTCTATTACTGTCCTACACATTTGTTTTGGTAAATGGGTAAGGGCAGCAGCCACAGCCTAAGAAGTATCTGGCAGCCAGACTCATTCAGACATGCAGAGGGAGAAGCTAGATAAAGTAATAACGGAGCAAGGTAATATGAGTAAGTTGCAGCCCTGAGACCAGTTGCAGTATCATGGGTTATAAGTCATTTTGCTATCTTCTTGTAAGTTTTCCAAGGATGGAGGGCTGAGAGAGACTACTTAGAAGCCCAGAGAACCTATTCCAAAACAAAATAAGAACTTTTTACACACAATAAGTGGATTCAATTTACAAAAGGGGTCATTTTCCCAGCAGCTAACATATTCCTTGCTAACAATATTTGGCTTTTGCCCAAACACACTGAACTTGCTCAAGTTTTCAGCCTGTCCCCAGGGAGAATCCTCCACCAAAGATTGATCTAGGGTGATTACAAAGGCCTGATTCTTTTGCATTAATAAAACCCCCATCTTGTAGATTATTTGAGCAATTGCATGAGATCTCTATAGCAGCTGGTCTCTTTCCCCCATTATTCTTTTCACAGTTTCTTACATAAATTATCTGCAAGTATATCATCACTTCAGTCTTCTTCTTATTACCAGACTCAAAACAGATCTAACGTATAATCTCCAATCCAGACAGACAATATTACCATTGAAAATAACCCAACCTCTGATGAAAATTGGCTGTTGTGTGAACTGCACAATAGCCAGAATGGTTGATGTATGGTGGGTGAGATGTCATATAATAAAAGATGTATTCAGAGAAATAGCCAGGAACAAATTAAATAGGATTTTGCAAGCCAATACAAGGAGTTTGGATTGTACATTAAGTGCAATGAGAAGCTAAGGATTTAACTGAGGTGTTAGAGGGAGTCTAATTTTCTTTTTGAAAAGATTACTTTTGCTGTTATGTAGAAATGGACCATAATAGAATGGAAACAGGAATACCCTTTACAAGTCTATTGGAAAAGTCCAAAAAATGAATTGTCTGTAACTTGAATATGATGATGTTTTAGTAGAGTTGGTTAAGTGTGAATGTATTGGGGTAGAATAGACAAGACTATTAAATTGAATCATGGTATGATGTGCTGTAATAAATATTCCTGGAGATCAAGCAGATTAGAGAGATAAGTAAGAAAACACTGCATCATTACATAGTTTTATACAGTAACTGTTTCTGTATTTATATTATTTCTTTACAATTAAATTATTATATTGCTTTACAATTAAATTTTTATTAGACTTAGTTCCCTTGCTTGTGTAAAAACCATTAAAATCTTATTCAAAATGAATTATTAAAATTATTATTGACATCAACATGTACCTTAGAATGAGTTAGGCTTTTTTATAATCAGCATTAACATCATAGTCAATACTAGCATGTTACCAATTTTAACTGTAGTGCTTTGGTAATAAAGTTGGAAACAATAAGTCAATAAATATTTAGGGCAAAATTTGTTTTAAAAATTATACTAGAAAAAGGCAGTTTTTCTTTTTCTGAATAATATAAAAATACTTAAACATAAAACCTCAAATATTTTGAAATCATTCAGTTTATCAGAATCTTATTTGGTTAGATGACTTTCTTTGATTCACCTCATGAGTGACCTGCAATAATGTACTTAAAGTAGTCATGCAGAGGTCTCTATGTAGCAAGGAATTTGTTTCCTAGGTAACACTGCAAGGATATGAAAACTCATCTCCCAACTAAAAATGAGTTGGGTCAATGTCCAATTTATTCTTAAGGTTAAAAATTAAAGAAACGATTTCTATTTTACAAAAATAAAATCCCTTCCAGATCCCTTGGTTTCTCTGTCATTGATGGATTAGCTTGGCAAAGCAATTGCCAAAGCTGACCATTATTTTATATTTAGATTGTAAGGATTAAAGTGAGATCAAGTAGATACAGGAGGAAAATGATCACAATTAGGCAGTGATGCTTACATTTATTTTAATTATCTCCTCTTTATACTGTCTATCCTTGAAAGGTTTCCAGATAAATTTCATGGTGAGCCTCCTATTCAACAACTAAGTACATCTATCTCTATTTCCTCTCTGCTTTGATCCACTCTTTCTTCCTTCAGACATTTAACTGTTATTTCTTCCTAAAGGGAATGTTGAACATATGTTTCTTTTAAATATTCATTTCTGAGAATGAGAACAATGTACTCATGAGTAAAATTAGAGTAGGCCATTAGATTTCCAAATAACACCTGGAAACTATGTCACATATCTTTTAAGAAAAAAAACTATGATAGTGTTATATGTAACAATATGAAGTAAAATTATGAATTTTACAGAAAGCTAGTGAGATACATGCTATCACTACTATCAATTAAAATAAAATTACATATTTCCCTGTATATGAATCCTACAGAAAGAGAGAAAAGGGGAGGCAGTAGAGGCTACATAAGAGGCATAGTGATCGGGGTTGGGTCTATGTTGGTTCTTTAATTTATAATTTTGTGTTTGGGTCTCTGTAGAATAAACCAAGTTGGCCCTACTGCATTATTTTCCCTAATAAGTAAAGGAGCTAATCAAATTTTAGTATCATGAATATTTACTATAAATAAATGAAATGATAGCTTTCAAAAATGAGTATCCATATAAGATACACAAATTTCCACTTACACACTACAGTTTTCTTCTCAGAATTTATTTATTTTTCTAATTCTTTTCTTAAAGTTTATTTATTTATTTTGAAGGGCAGGGACAGAGGGAGAGGGAGAGAGAGAGAGAGAGAGAGAGAGAGATCCCAAGTAGGTTCCATGCTCAGCACAGAGCCCTTAACAGGGCTCAGTGTCATGAACCATGAGATCATGACCTGAGTTGAAATTAATAGTCAGATGTTCAACCAACTGAGCCACCCAGGAGCCTCTAAGAATTTATTTCTTATGACATATTGGAACTCCATATTCTTTCACTTCCCTAGTATGACATCCTAAGGGACTGATTCATTAGGTGTCTATTCTACAGAACAGGATTCTGAAGTCATACTCTATGAAAGCATGGATGTTATATTGTTTGATAAAAAGGAAAAATAAATGAAGGAGAGTAGGAAGGGAGGGATGGAATGATCATATTTATATGTGGCAAATTAGGAGAATACAAAACTGGCTAAAGGATTTTTAGCAAGAGATCCATGTTAAAGTTGGTAAAATAATGATTCATGCTCTTTCTGAATCAGTGTTAAAAAAAAAAGAGCTTTATAAATAAAATCCTGTTCAAATATTTTGGAGGTAAGAGTTTTACCTTCTATTACCTTGAAGATTTGGTGAGAGAAAAGTAATACTGGGGAAGAATATGTAGCAATATTAGGAGCAAAGAAAAACTATCATAATCAAAATTTTGAAAGTCAAACTTAAGCCAAAAGTTAAATATTTTTCATCAGTGCAGGGTTAATTAAATTGTAAAACCAATATAACATGGAAAAGTATAAAGGGTCATGGAAGGCATAGCAGATACAATTAGTGGAGAGAGCTGACATATGAATCCACTCCTGGTATGAGTCACAGTTCTTCTATTAGTTATGTGGTCTTGGATGAATTATGTATCCACTGGCAGAAGTGCTTTGAGAATTGCCTAGAATAAGTAAAGAGGAAACACTGAAGGGGCGCCTGCATGGTTCAGTCAGTTAAGTATCTGACTTTGGGTCACATCATGATTTTGAGGTTCGTGAGTTTGAGCCCCACATCAAGCTCTCTGCTGTCACCACGGAACCTGCTTTTTCTGGCCCTTTCTTTTTCTGCCCCTCCTTCTGCTTGTGTTCTTCATATCTCTCAAAAATATTAAATAAACTAAAAAAAGAGCAAACACTCTGCAATTCATAAATGTTTAAACAAAAAATGTTTACTAATTATTTTTCTTATTTTCTTGATTTTTATTTAAGTTTAATTATTTATTTTGAGAGAGAGCAAAAAGGGAGGTGTCAGAGTGAGGGACAGACAGAATCCCAGGCAGGATCCGCAGTGTGTGTGCAGAGCCTGACAGCGAACGCTGAACTACCTATGGTCCCAGTGTGTCTGCAGTGTGTCTGTGTTCTTTTTTAGATAGATAAAAATGCTCTTAATTCTTTTTCAGCTATAAATGTTTTACCATATCACAAAATAATTAAAATTTAGAAAATAAAATATAAAAATAATTTAAAGTATATAAGTGCAGTTACTTATATATTTAATATATAAATATACATTTAATTATTTATATAGTCACATAATTTAAAATATAAATATAACAGCATATTTAAATATAATTTGGGGCGCCTGGGTGGCTTAGTCGGTTAAGCGTCCGACTTTCGCTCGGGTCATGATCTCGCGATACTACTTCAGAGCCTGGAAATATAGCTAGAACTAGACTATTGCTGAATAATGAGGGCTAATTAAAAAATGCTTTTAATCGGGGCACCCGGGTGGCTTAGTCGGTTAAGCGTCCGACTTTCGCTTGGTCATGATCTCGCGGTTCGTGGGTTCGAGCCCCGCGTCGGGCTCTGTGCTGACTGCCAGCTCAGAGCCTGGAGACTGTTTCAGAGTCTGTGACTCCCTCTCTCTCTGACCCTCCCCTGCTCATGCTGTCTCTCTCTCTCCTAGAAATAAATAAAAAACATTAAATGCTTTTAATAAATTATTTTGAATATAAACTCCAGAAAATTTGAAATTTATATAATTAAATATAAATAAATGAGAAATTTTAATAATGATTAAGATATTATATGTGGAGGATAAAAAGGAATTTTTTTGTAAATTAAAGCAGAATTTTAATAACAAATATTTAATTGATAGGTAACTGATAAATGGTTATCTGTTATTAGATAATTTAAATACATTTGTCTCAAAAATGTTAATAAGTTTTCTGAGGACAAGAATAGACCAGCTCAATATTCTCTGGAATTTACTGCATGGTCTGTAATATAAATAATCTATAAGGTCAAAAGATTTCTTCTTCTCCATCCCCCTTCCATTTTTCAAAAAGTGAATATTCTGACAGTTTTTCATGTCTTTCACATGGTAGAATTTTAGCTAATAAATTCTGAGTTTCTATTTGATACAGACTTCTAGCTTCTATATATAATTTTAACATTCATCTTAATTAAAATTTATATATAAACATAGACATATTTGTTTTTGTTTTCAAAATTGGTAGTTATAAAATTCTTAGCAGAATTGTTTTAGCACACTGAGGCTGGCCCAGGAAATAAGAGTTGAGAAAAATTCACATTATTCGCAGAACCAACTTTCTATGGATCGAAACATGTATCTTTTCCTAAGTTCTGTAACTACAAAGCTCCTCTGGTATATGGAGTATTTTTTCCTTAAAAATGGAAAGTCTACTAAAAGAACATGATTCACTCAGAACAAGATTTCATATAAAAATCCAAGAATAATATATATTAGCCATTTGTGTTTGTCAGACTGCACACAAATTATTTCTAGTTCTCAAAATTCTATAAAATAGAGAGGAAAAATTGAAGCTATAAAGAGGTTAACGAATATGCTAAATGCACACAGCTTAGAGAAATCAAAATAAACACCAAGTATATCTCACAACAAAACCTGTGCTTTCTTCTCTTCATTCCCTAAAGGTCTCCAAATAGGACACTTCTGAGAAGTAATGGTTCTCTCTTCTGAACATGATTTTCCCAACTATTTAATTTTATAGACTTCCTGTGGGAGCTTTTCATCCCTAAAGTACATCTGGTAAATCTTTTCCGAAGCACCACCTACTCCATAGCTTTAAATCTGGATGAGAATTTTTTTTTCAGCAAAAATCTTTATGTCCCAAGGACTGTCCAAGGGGTTAATAAGTCTTATCTAAGTACGAGTTCTTCCTAATTTCAAAGAATTCAATATTTAGTTAGGACACATGGACATATAGACAATTCAAACTTAAGATCTTGCTATAGCAGGAAAGAGAAGGAAACCATTATATAATAGGTACTTTCTCTGTCTTATATTCTTCCCATTTCTTGTTGTCATTTATGACACTCAATAGCTCTACAATGTTAGGATCAGTTTCCTCTTGGTGTTGATCGGAGGTCATCAACCTCAAGATACATGAATATGTAGCAGGAAGAGTTGGAATTTGAATCAAGTATGTGAATTCTAAAATGTAAGCAGCTCCAACCCCACCACACAGCTTCCTATAAAATTTATGTTCAAAACAGTCCCAGAGGAGACTTTCAGTCCCAGTTCAGAGATGTTCAGAGCTGTGGAGTATCATTTCTACACTGACAGCAAGGAAAAAGCTGGAAATCTATAACTGCTTTATATGAGGGAATTGAAATGGTTTCAGGAGAAACAATTAACACCAAATTTGGAGAAAAACAGGTGACTGAAGGTAGAAACAGGACCTAGGCATTTGCTCAACTAGGGCAGAAGTTTCCAAATGTCATATAAGCAAGAAAAATGAGTCAGCTTAGTAATTTTTTAACTAATTGCTAAGGGTCAAGAGTGGGCTAGCATGAGCCTATGAAGCCCATAACAGATGCAGACATATGGAGATTGATACCCTCTCATGGGCTTTTCCTTCTGGAATCCTAGTAAGCTCTAACAAGATCAAGCAAAATTCTGAGAAAACTTCTTTCCTGTGGGGATTGTAAGGCAACAGTAGTTACCACTGATAACTCATACAGACTCATCTTCCCTATTGCCCTCTGGAACAAAAACTTTAATTTGCAAAAGGAATAGTGAAAAACTGTAACCTGACAGCAGTGATGGAAATCCATTGCTTCTAGGAGACGTGAAATAAGAAAGGAAAACAAACAAAAGAAAACTTTATACTTTAGGAATGGGCAAGAATACATGCTAGGTTTATTATTACACCTAAGGAGGAACAGTAAGTAGCATTGGTGAACACCACACTCCTAAGACTCAGGTTCATATTATTGGCCTAAGATTGAGGTTAATCCCATACAATCAAATAACATCTCTATCATTCACCCCCACTATTGTGCTAATAAGCGTCAGGCAAAAATAACAATATGAACCAATGAGAAAGCTGCAAGAGACTTATTTCCTCTAGGGTTCAGCATAAAAGACCCTAGGCTGGACAGATAGATTGGTCCAGAGTCAAACAGAAGTCAGAGATGAAGACAAACTCTCTAGCAAATTAGCACACTCTTTAAATATAGTTATCACCAGAAAAATGTGAAGCCTCTGGTGCACTCAGGGTAGGCACAGAAATAAGAATTGCAAAACCAGTCCAACAGGGCATTTGGGTGGTTCAGTCAGTTGAGCATCTGACTCTTGATTTTGACTCAGGTCATGTTCTCATGTTCTTGGGATTGTGCCTTATGTCAGACTCCATGCTGACAGTACAGAGCCTGCTTGAGATTTTTTCTCTCCCTCTCTCTTTGGCCCTCTTCTGCTCTCTCCATCTCTCTCTCAAAATAAATAAACTTAAAAGAAAACAAAAAACAGTCTAACACCTGAGTAGATTAATAGAAAACTAAACACTGAAGAACTTGAAAAAGTAAATTTTAAAAGTCATCTATCTTATTATCTAGTGTTCTAGGCAACCTGTCCAACTTTCAACAGCAAAAATGAGACACACAAAAATGTTTTTACACAGTCTCAAGAGACAAAGCAATCATCAGAACTGTCTTCAAATATTATAAGATGTTGTAGAGGCATCTGGGTGGCCCATTTCATTAAGCATTTGACTTGGCTCAGGTCATGATCTTGCAGTTAATGAGTTTGAGCCCCATGTCAGGCTCTGTGCTGACAGTTCAGAACGTGGAGTCTGCTTCAGATTCTGTGTCTCCCTCTCTCTACCCCTCCCCTACTCATGCTTTCTCTCTCTCTTAAGACAAATAAACATTAAAATTTTTTAAATAAAAGATGCTGTAACTATCAGACAGGAATTTTCATGTAACTATGCTTGACATGTTAAAGGTTCTAATGAAAAAAAATTGGTAACATCATGGTCAGATAGGTAGTTTCAACAGAAAGAGAAAATTCTAAAAATCAAATGGAGATACTAAGAAATAAGACACAGTAGCAGAGGAAAAAGATCAGTAGATGACACCGTCAACAAAATAATCAGTGTACTTGAAGATAAGTCCATAGAAGTAACACAAACTGAGATGCAAAGAGGAAAATAAATATTACAAAGCATCTAAAAACAGTGGGATAAATATTAATAGGAACATTTGTTTCACTTAACAAAGAGAAAATAGGGCAGAAGAGATATTTGAAGAAGAATGTAACTTTCCAAAATTTGTAACAGATTCTAAACCACAGATCCTGGATTACAGAACACCAAGTAGTACAAACAACACAGCCCAAAAGAAAGGCAAAACAAACAAACAAACAAACAAACATCTATATATATTATATTCAAACTACTTAAAAGCATAGAGAGAAACTCTTCAAAACTACAAGAAAATGGACACTTTCCCTGTAGAGAATAAAAGGTAAAAATGTCAGCAGACTTCTCAACACAAACTATACAGAGAAATAGAAAATAGTGTGAACTATAGAATTCTAAAATAAAATAAAATTCACCCAGTACTCTGAACCAAGAATAAATATTTGTCAATGTGAAGGAGAATGCCATCTCAAGGTAAAACCAACTGCATAAAAGAATATGAAGCAGCCTTACCCACTCTCTCAAAAAAATCAAGATTGAATCCATAAAGCAACTAGATTTAACTATCAATTTAATGAAAATAAAAGAAAGCAATATGTTAAATATTACAATCGTACTGAAATCAACAAAAGACAGAATGTGAGAAATTCTACAGAGTAAGAATGTGAGAAATTCTACAGAGTAAGCAATTTGGTTTCTTCTATAAATAAATTGCAAGTAAAGAAATGAAAAAGAAGGAAATGAAAGCTATAATTAAAAGAGACATTAGTGTGGTGATAGTTTCATAAATACAGTCATGTGTAAAAGTTGACCCGACTGTACACTCTAAATATGTGCAGATTAGGGTACCTCTAATAGAACTCAAAAAATTCAAAAGAAAAAATATGCTGAAATATAGAACAAAGACTCTCAGACAAAAATGATAAAATCATTGCCAGTTTATCTAATCTATAAGAAATGGTCAAGAAGAAATATAACAAAGGCCAGAAACTCAGATCTACAAAAATAAATGAAAAGTATTAGAGATAGAAAAAAAAGATAAACTATTTTTCTTAGTTTAAACCCCCTAAATAATCATTTGAATCATAAAATAGTAACAATGCATTGTTTTTTATTACATACTCAAAAAATAATTGAATGACAACAATGGTAGCAGGGATAGATTCAAAATATTGGGAAAATACTGTTAAAAATTTCTTATACTACACATAAAGCTATAAAACGTTTCTGAAGGTATACAGAAGTTATTTTGAGATGTACAATTCTAAACTTAACAAAGACACTAAAACATGGAAAATTAAAAAGAAACAATAGTAAAATAAAACTGAATTATCAAATATACTGAATTTGAGTAGAAAGCAAAAACAAGAATATTTTAAGAAAGAAAGGACAAGTGAAATAGAAAACAGAGGAGTCTTTATTTTAAGTTGGCATAGAATATATGGCTGAATTTTACGTGTTAAGTGTGCATATGCCATGACTCCACTAATCATATGTTTTGAATTTGGCATTTATAACTATAACTAGAATGCCAGAATAAGCTCCTTTCCAATTTAGATTTAAAAACTGCCACACCACCAAATGAATCATATAGAATAAAACAGCTAACACATGAATATTGATATATGTTTATAGTCCCATTAAAAGGAAAAAATGTAAAATAAAAACAAAATTGACAAACATGTTAACAACCTAAACAGACAGTTCTCTAGCGGTGATAAGACTCTAATAATTTCACTTTGCTTTTGAATAACAGAAAGGTTTCCCTCAGTAGTTTTGTAAGAATCATCATACATTTATTTGTCTTCTCTGCTCATCTGTGAAGTAGCCTAAGAACAAACTCAGAAAACTAGGAAAACCAAAGAATGACTAGAACAATCTAAAAATAGACATCAGGATATATCAGTCGTTCAGTAAAAATGTTTTCTAAATAAACTCATAAAAGCTTATTGTGCAAAGCAGCTTAGACTGAACAAGACACATTCAATTCAGGTTTGATGGACAAATAACTAATAGAAGATAAAAACCACTGAAGTGTTCAAAGAACACACAGAGAAAATAGCTGATGAAACCATATTTTATTCTAACCATATCAATAATCACTTTAAATGAGCCAAATTACTCAGTACTTTGGAAAGCAGTCAAGGGTTTGCAGCAACCAAGCAAATGGTGATTGAAAAAAAAATACACCTTAAAAACTGTAGGAAAAATTTAGTGGTATTTTTAATTTCCCTTGCCTCAGAGTCTAGGGCTTGGTAGTCTGGAAGGCAGCACTATGTGTCCTCTACTGATGGTGTGACCCTGTTAACTGGCTCCAGGAGGAAGAAGAGCTGACCATACTTGTAGATCATTGTTCTTGTCTACCCTAAATTATCTGGGGGCTACCTATAGGACTGATATAAGGTACTTGTCCCTATTGTGCCCAACTTAGAACCCACCCAGGGTGGAAAAGCATCAGGAGTTGTTCAAATCATTGTAAGGCAAACAGAATGTCCATAGTTAACCTGAGGCAAAAGATTATACTTGGGACATATAAGAAATAGCCTTAATTAAAAAAGAAAGAAAGAAAGAAAGAAATAGCCTTAAGCCTGGTAGAAAAGCTTAGCAGAAAGAGTCCTCAGGGCATCAGACATTTAAAGTGTCTGTGTGGGGCGCCTGGATGGCTTAGTCGGTTAAGCATCCGACTTTCGCTTAGGTCATGATCTCACGGTTCGTGGGTTCGAGCCGGCTCTGTGCTGACTCCCAGCTCAGAGCCTGGAGCCTATTTCAGAGTCTGTGTCTCCCTCTCTCTCTGACCCTCCCCTGCTCACGCTGTCTCTCTCTCTGTCTCCTAGAAAAAAAAAGTGCCTGTGTATACAGGAGAATTTAAAAAGCCATGTATGTGGCCAAGGAAGAATGTGTGCAGAAAAGACCTGAGAAAAATGTAAGTTTTCACTTTTGTATGATCTCTATTTTCAGTACAAGTAAGAAGTGAAGTCTAAGGAATTGAAAAGAATAGAAATCATACAAAATTTGTTCTCAGACTATAACAAATTTGAACTAGAAATCAATAATAGAAAGATAAGTATGAAATACCAAAATATCAACCATCCCTAAGTAACTTATGGGTCAAAGGTGAGGGGTGTCTAAATTAAAATATCAAGTATGAAAGAGTAGATGTCACTGCTTATCATACGGTCATTTAAAAATAGCAAAGAAATACTGTGAATAAATCTATCTCTATAAATTGAACATTTTAAATGAAATTGTCCAGGAAACTCAAGATACTCTGAATAGTCCAACCTATCACAATGGTTTAAGAGAGAGGTCTCTGGGGTCTCAGTTGGCTGAGCGACCAACTTCAGCTCAGGTCATGTTCTCACGGTTCCTGAGTTCAAGCCCTGTGCCTGACTCTGTGCTGACAGCTCAGAGCCTGGAATGTGCTTCAGATTCTGTCTCCCTCTCTCTGACCTTCCTCTGCTCAGGCTCTCTCTCTCTCTCTCTCTCTCTCTCTCTCTAAAATAAATAAAAATTAGATTTAAAAAAACTGCTTAAAACACAGAAAAAGTTTATTGCTGGATGCCTGTAGATTTTGTAGGGCAATGAATTGGTAATGTCAAGACACTGAGTTTTATTGTGCATCTACTGTGAAAACACTAAATACAAAAGGGAGTGACTTGTCAAATACACAACTTTGAAATATACCATATCCCAATTCTGTTTATTACTCCCACCAAAAACAATGGATGACTTCTTTTTTGTGTTTGTTTAGATACATGGTAAGAAAGATATTCCAATGGATACTCTATGATATCATGGCTACTTACTCTAAACTATAGGTTACATTGTGATTGTATACTTGTAAATGTCTTAGGTCTAATCCTGCCTCTCTCTTCATATAGATAGATAGATAGATAGATAGATAGATAGATATTCCTCTAACCAGTATGCTTATGTTAAGCTATCCAGTTGAAAAACAGTAACCAAAACTATATTATTTTCCCCTTGAAAATCCCTCCCCAATTCACCCTATATACTTCTTCTGATTTATTTCTTTAAAAATAATAATAATTTTGTGACCTTTACCTTGCCAATAAATTAAACACAAACATCTCCATCTGGCTGTTAAATCTGTCCACATTGTGCTTATTACCTAGAACTCAGCATTTTTATCCTGTCATTTCTTTTAATGCACTCACACTAAAACCAAACAGGACAACTTACACCTCCATAAAGGAGTTCTATGCATACCATTGGTATACACTTCAATGTGTACACCCACCAAATATTTATTCAGATTAATCTATGCATTAGGCACTATGCCTATACTGCATTGCTGGGAGAAAAATGATGCATAAAATGTATTTTCTCCTCCCTAAAGATGTAATCTAGTAAAGAGATATTCAAATGTACCTGCCAGAAAGTGAATCTAACCAGCTTGAGCCAAAAATGGATTTACTGGCAGGATATCCGATTGAACTGAGGCTTAGGAAACAGGCAGGATCCAAGCAAGGTCAGAAAGGCGAGGGAGCAGGAACCAGAGCAAAGGATTTATCTGGTCCACCTGTGGCTGCTGTGGCTGAGATCAAAGTGACCTCTAACTAGCTCCATGTTTTCCTAACATTCATTTAAGTTTCAAAATCCCAGCGGAGAGAATCTGCCTGGCCAATACATGTTCTGTATCGCAATCTGAGGATCCTACATTACTATTCGAATAGACTTTCTTCATGCAAGGTGCTGTATAGTGTAACGTTTTATCTTTTGAAATCATACATACATTGCAATCATGTCTCACCCAATTTGCAACATTAAAACTGTAAATAGAGTGCAATTATAACTTTAGAAAATAATATGCCTAAAATTAGAAGGAAATATACCAAGATAATAAGTATGTTTATACAGAGGTGAGGGAGAGTAGTGGTATCCTTTCTCTCTTCCATATCATTATATTTCTGTTTTTATAAAGTATCATTCACTGGAAAAAATAGTTTTGTGTAAATATCCACAGCATGATGGGGAGGTTAGGGATTTCAACAGTAGGAGAAAGAAATTTGAGAGTGCTAAACCACATTTGTAGTTGAAAGTTGACACTAGTTAGTATTACAAATAGATTTGCAAGTATCATAAATGAGTCTAAATTTTTTTAATCTTCATTTATTTTTGAGAGAGAGAGAGACAGAGAGAGAGACAGAGAGAGAGAGAGAAAGAGAGACAGAGAGAGAGACAGAGAGAGAGAGGAGATGAAAGAGAGAAAGGGAGACACAGAACCTGAAGCAGTCTCCAGGCTCTGAGCTGTCATTTTGGAGCTCCACAATGGGGTCAGACTCACAAACCATGAGCTCATGACCTGAGCCCAAGTCATACACTTAACTGACTGAGCCACCCAGGCACAAAACATCCATTTAATAAGTTGTCACTTTCATTAATACTCATTTAGTAATTCCATTATTTTACAGAACTTGATTAAACAGTGATTCTATTTCTTACAGTAGTAAAGTTCGAATAGCTTATCGTTCAACTATTTATTTTAAATAAACTTTGAGGTGTAATTTGCATACAATAATATTCAGCAATTTAAAGCATATAGTTCAAGGAATTATAATAGTAGTATATTTCCATTTGTCCCATATTTCTGGTGTCTCATTGTGATCAATCCCAGGAACGAACTTTCATTATTATTGCCCTTACATTTTAGTTTGGTCTGTTCTAAAATTTAACGTGGAATCATATTGTGCCATTTAATTTAAATAAAAATAATACAATTTCTACAATTTCGTATTTGGGTTCTTTAGCTCAGAATACTTTTGAATTTCATCTTTGTTGTACATATTAGTAATATTTTGTTATTATTTCTAGTAATATTTAGCTTCACTGATATACCTAAATATGTCCATCAATTCACTTCAGTGAAAATTTGAGCTGGAACATATGTGAATATACTGTAAGTACCTACTTGGTTCTTATTTTTCTTAGTTATTTTACCTATTATGGTTCCATTGCATTTTTATATAGATTTTGTACCCACTTGCACAAAAAATTTTCAGTCAAAAAGTTCATAATAAAATTCTCCATTTTTTAGTTCCTCTTTAATTTCTTTCTGTAATATTTCATAGTTTTCATTGTAGATATCCTTTACCTATTTTGCCAAAAGTATTTTTTTACATTCAGAATTTTCATGTTATATCCATTGATACTTTATTTCATAATCTAATTGTATATTTCTAGTACATGAATATAAAAATCATTTCTCAGTATAGTTTCAGTGTCCTCTGATCTTTTGTAAATCCACTTACTAGTTCTAGATTTTTCTGCAGATTTCTTGGGGTTTTACAAGCACACAATAATATTTCCTGTGAATGAAGTCATTGTTATTTATTTTGCTTCTCTTTGGTACTGGCTAGGATCTCCAATACAACATTACATAGAAGTGGTGAGAATGGATTTCCAGAAGACACTGATATATCCCCCCAACTTTAGGGTTCTACACACTTCACCCTTCCTGTTGAGGATAGTGGTAGATATCTCTAGCCCACTGCTATTCCAACTATGTAACAACTAACTCATTTTGATTCTCATTCCAATATATTTCCTAAGTGAACTATACATTCAACATACAAGGGAGTGTACTGATTTATTTTGATAAATATGTCACATTAGGCTCAGTGACTATGATGGAGACAAGGACTTGCTAAGGTTACAGAGTCCAGTGTCATTAGCCAGAACCTATCTGATTTTTGGAGGGGCTAAAAGGTGAATTGAGAATGAATAAGGTCTACCACTGCTTGCAGTCTATGAGAACAGCATTATTATCTACGATTCTACTCAGGGTTTTATATTGCTTCTGATTTATTTTTTCAGTCAGGAAAGGGTAGTTTCAAGGTCTTCCATTGAAACACTACCTTGGCTCTATTCTAACCAAAGAATCAGTGTAAAAGTTCTTCCAATTTCCAGGAATGTCCAACATAATTATATACTTCAACGTCAAGAAAATAACCAGAAATTGGGTCTATAGATTCTTCAGCCCTGGACTAACACTTGATATAGCACCAGGTCTCCATAAGGCTCAAACTTAAACAAGGGATGTAATTGTATTAGGTCCCATTGTAGGCTCAGATCCCATATTAAGCAATCTGAAGGAATTCCCCTTTCTTAAAGTACAGTTACTCATTTGAATAGCTGCAGGCCCTTTATCAAAGAAATGGGAAAATATGCACTTCATATACATGTGGTGACTTTGCAGGCCCCTTCCTCAGGAATATCTAGAGTTCCATTTTATCAGTGGGCTCTGGATCCTAACTGGCTCAAATCTGAAAATAGGGCAGGGGAACACACTTTCCCATAAAGAAAACTAATATCAACTTACTCTGGTGAAATAAGTCAAACAATAGCTTACCTTCCTGCCTATTTCTCTCCTCCCTGAGGCCACCATGGTCTAACAGTCATAGCCATAATTTCTTTGAGTAAATATAACCTACCCCTCTATTTTATTCCTATTATTACCTTTCTGTTCATCTTGCCTAGAAGTGCCATCACCTGTCTTTTGCTAGAAAGGAATTATATCAGACCAAGCTCCCAGAAGCATTACTCACTATTAATTCTGGGTTACAAAAAAATAGCCAACATTAACCTTCTTAAATACATGATAAAGACCCTCTTGGTAGTGTATCATATCACTTGAGTGTCCTTTGGGCCTTCCAAAGTATACAGTCTTAATACTTTGCTAAGGAGAGCATGGCATCCCCATATCACTGACTGCAAAGTGCTACCACATGCAAGCTGTAAGCAGCCCTCCTTTAAGTGTCATTAAAACCAGCTCCAAGTGTTCACACAGGTTATTACACTTTATGCTACTGGAGTGTGGCTCCAGGTAAACACAACCTTACTTCTCCAGTGCTGTCTAGTGATATTCTCAATATCCACTCCTATAAATATTTCTGAGTTTCTGTTACTGTATATTTATCTATGAGCCCTTTCTGAAGCTCATCTAATGAGATAGCTTACTCATAGCAGAGATTATATATCCCTTCTTAGAATGAGAGTTAAGTATATTTATAAATTTGAGCCAAATATTAAGGATGTGGATGACTTTAAGGGGGAAAATGATCCTACTGCAAGGCACTCACCCCAGGTGGTTTCTTCACATTGTCCTCTGTCAAGATTCAGCTTGCCCTCTAGCAACAGTGATGGTACTGCTTTCAAAGTCCAGAGATATCATGAAATCTGGGGGTGCAACATTCTCAGGTCAGTCTTTCCCAGCAATCTATCCAACTTCTCAGAGTCTCATATATTAACTACCACAGCCCTAATATCAGGAAGCCTCCAGAAGCTGAGTATTCTGTATCTTTTGCATTTGTTCAACACTTATAAAAAAATCCTGGACCTATTTTTTCAATGCAGTGTGTCCTTCAGTTGCAGGTAATAAACCATCTAAGAAGGGTAAGAAACCCTTCTTGAATTTTGAACATATCCTGAACTGACAGTTGGCTAACTGAGACTTCCATTCTCTTACTTCAGGTTTTCTGAAATGGTTGAAAGAGGGTGAGCTACCTCCGCAAGCCTTTTAAATACCTTGCCCTCATAGTTTTCAAGTGCTAGAGCTATCAGGTAAACCTGTTTTACAAAATGTAGTAAAGCAAACCCAGAGTTTCCAGCAACTCATTTATCCCCAGCAATGGGGTCTTTTTTGCTTTCTGACATACAAGGAGACCAATTTCAGAATTCATATTGAGGGGCTACTTTCAATGATTCCTTACAATACCAACTTACTTGGTTTCGGTTTCTTCCTGGAAGCAGATCATGGAACAAGCACTTGGAAACATGTAGGTTTTGGGAGAGACTGGAGAAACCAATCTGGGAGAGAAAATGAGATGGGGAAAAAAGAAAGGCCAGTAATTGAGCACTGACGGGGTGGTTACTGTTGTGAGCAATGAGGGTTCAACCCTCTCTCAGGGAATTATTTGAGAAACTACTTTGAATGTACCCTACAATTATCCTTCCATAGACCATGGGGAAATGAAATATCTATCCATTTATACCATTGGTTGAGCCTCACTTGAAGGGCATTGAAATATCCTTACTTCCTAATTCCTTTCATTGTAATTGAATGGCATCACACAGGAGAGAGACATCAGAGTACTTGATCTCAAAAACTGGCAAAGGTGTGTGATTACCTATACCAGCTGTGGGTACTAAAATCAGACAGGCTAAGAGCATGTGGCATGGAGCTTCACATGTAACTATGATAGCACAGTACCTGTGTTCTTTTGCATGCCTGGAATTTAGTAGGATTTCAATAATTATTTTTAAATTCATAAATGATAAATAAATTAATATAGTTGAATTCTAATGAAGCCATGAGCATAAAATATTAATCTAGCACAAACTACTAAATTCTTGGGGGAAAGTCCTTTACCTATTACTCCCATAAATGGATAAAAAGATTTTATCCTTCGATCATTGTTTTAGCTGTAAAGTCTTAGCAGATAAGAGCTATCTCCTGTCCATCAATAAACACCTCTCATTTCTGGGTTGCACTTTCTCATCTGTTGGGTATGCTTTGTGTCCTTTATTATAGTCGTGTGTTTGTAAGGAGAGTGACTGAATTCTGGTGTGCATTAATGTGAAATGTTCATGGTATTTTTATCCTTTTGAGGTATGTGTCTGTTATATATCTTTTGACATTGATGTTCTAATATAGTTCATTCATGTCAGATTTCTTTTAATCCCAACTACCTTGGCTGGAAAATCATTTGAGGAAGGTGGGGGAATGTGGGGGAATCATCTCTATGCTTCATCATGCTATAATTATCTCAGAGGCTGAGGAAATTTAACAATGTGCTGCACTTTAAGCACTTTGTGATAGTCATCACCTTTGATCAATGTTTTAAAGCTTCACTGCTGATAGAAAGGATAAAAAGAAATTATACAACATTACTGTTGAGCTGTTATTCAAGGTCCATCATGTTTTTCATTTTTCCCCTGAGCTCTTGAGAGCAATATGTTGTATAACACTATGACACAAGCCATCATATTTTATTTTGAATGGTTACAAAACTTCTTTCTTCCAATTAAAGTCATTGATAAAGCATTTGTTTTGGATTGAACTATTCATTCTAAATAGATGATGTTTATACTCACCATGAAACTTTTTTTTTTTTTCATGTATACGTTTGCTATTCCATTTAGGTCTAGTTCTAAAATATAATCAACAAGTTCTGAAGCTGTTTTCCTTACATAACCATTCATTAGTTGAAATAGAGAAGTGCATAAATCCTCATTACACTAGATTGATGATTCATGGGACATGTTAACTGTTCATATATTTTAAATTAAATACAAGCAAAATTGGATTAAATACCAAATATTACATATGCAATGCATATCTGACTATTAGAACCCAGTAGGATATTTTGAATAAGGAAATTATCCAAATATTTTAATTTCAAACAAATTTAAACACAAAGTTTTTTAACTTTAATACTATTCAAAGGTTGAAATTAATTTAATAGTGATTAAAATAATTTTTTATATTAGGAATATATACATAGTAAGCCATAAATGCAGTATGCTGAGTAATTAAGAAATAAGGGCTAATTAGCTTATTGACAAATTTATTAACTCTTACTTTAAAAGGAATAATAAAATATTTACATCTTTAATGTTAAAAAGAATATAACATTTACTTATGGTTAACAAAATGCTTTAAGAAAAACAAGATCTAATCTTCGAACTCTAGTGTAGATAGATAATTGTCACATTTTTGACTTTTGTGAGTTTATAAACATGTCATTGTTATTTGTACTTATTTTTATTTACTAATTGGGCTCTAGCCTTTCTAATTTCTTCCCCCACCAAAAATGGAAGAGAGAAATTTTCTAAGCTCCTTAGAGCAATTAACATACAGTTAACTGGGTGAAAGTAGAGGTCCAGGCAGAGGGTGAGGAAGCTGCCCTTCCCATATAGGGTGCCCAAGATCTCTTCCATCTGGCCTTTCCTAAGTTTCAGTGGTTGCCTCCTCCACCTGTACCCACAGTTTTGCTCTCCCCAACTTCCATCTGGGGTTTACCAAGGAGGTCCCAAAACCGGTGGTCCTCCTCCTGTAGAGTCATCAGATGGTCCACAGTGGCCTAACCACACTGCTTGGTGCCTACGTCACTCACCTCATGTTATCCTGTCAGTCAGGGGTTTTACATGTCACTTCACCAGAGGAATGATTTGTAGTTAAGATGGCGGAGTACTAGGGGTACAGGGATTTCCCTGGGATTTCCCTCCTCCCTCAAACACAGCTGTATTAAGGTCAGAACACTTGGAACACCAAGGAACTCTATCTGTGGAGTGACAGAAGAATCTCCACAGGTGGAGAGAGACAGCTTGGCAGACAGAGAACAAAGGAAAAACCTCTCCAGACCACAGGCTGGGGAAGGAGAAATATGGAGAAAACCAGACTCTACTTTGCAAACAGCAAAGGAGCTGAGGATAAGAGCTTTCCAAAGTGCTCAACTCTCTTCAGACCAAAGCCACCAGCGTGTGTACACACCTGGCGGCGAGAGAAGCCAGCCCAAGCACCGGAGTGAACTCAGGGGAGCTCTAGGAGAGAGCAGTCCACACCCTCCAGTACTGTGGGAAGAGGGGATATTGCCCTCCCAAGGGCAAAAGACCCTGCAGGCACCCACCACATCAGCAGGGCAGAACGGTGCTACCCCAGAACTGGTCCTTGCTGTGTGAGATCCTTTAAGGCATCAGGTTTTGAATCTCTGCTGAGCACTTAGAAGATGCAGGAGACTGTGGAGCAGGACATGCCCCACACCCATGCCACCCTGTGAGGGCTGCCAGGACAGCAGGGTTTGAGGGAGGGGAGGAGAGACGATGGGAGTTTTTTCTCCAGTTTCTCCCCCAAACCAACATGGTGGTGGTTCAGGGAACAGGACAGCGGTCCCTAGAGGAGGCAGGACCCCTTACGCTAAACCTCGCCCCACCCCCCAATGCCTGGTGACTGTCTATCTACTGAAGCATGAGTGACACTGAGTGAACCAGGCCGCCTCTGCCCCGGACCAGCACAGCCACCAGTCCCAGGCACCAGACAGCTGTTCTGCGGTTTTGTACGTTAGTCTGTTGCCCTTCCCTTCCCTTCCTTTCCCTTTCCTTCTTTGTTTCCTTTTCTTTTTCCTTCCCCTCTTTTCTTTTTCTTTCCCTCTCTTCTCTTTTCTCTTCTTTTTCTTTCTAATCTCCCCCTCCCCCCTTTGGAATCAGGCTCATAGTTTCTGATTTGATTTTTGGTCAATCCTTATTATATATATTTTTTTTCTTTTTTTTTCTTCTTTTCTGTTTCTCTGTGTCATCAGACATTTTTACTCTATTCTTTTAACACCTTTTCTATATCTCCTCCTTTATTTTCCTTTTTCTCTCTCTGGATCAAGACTTAGAGTTTCTTTGAGTCTCAGCTTGTTTCCCCCCGGCCCCCCTTTTCATTTTTTCTCTTATATAGGATCAGGCTTCCCCTGCTTCTCCTATTTTTTCCAGGTTACTTTAATGAACAAATCAAAGCACACCTGGAGGAAGGTCCCAAGAGTCCACCACTATGAGTAAGGAGGAGCTTTGTACAAGATTGACCAGTGGGAGAGAAGAGCCAAATATGCAACATCAGAGTGGATACAACACACTCCAAAAACTCTTTCTGAAGTGCACAGCCCTAGACAGTGTGTGACTCCTTTGTAATATAGTAGTTCTCACAGGTACAGGACTCATGACAAGCTATTAAAACATATAAAAGACAGAAACCTAGACAAAATGATGAAATGGAAGAAATCTCCTCAAAAGAAATCCCAGGAAGAAACATCCAGAGACTTGTTTAAAAAGATATTAACAATATATCTGAATCAGAATTTAGAATAAAATCATAAGACTAATAGCTGGGGTTGAAAAAAAGCATAGAAGACAGCAGAGAATCTATAGCTGCAGAGATCAAAGACCTAAGAAATAGTCACAAATAATTAAGAAATGCTATAAATGAGATGCCACATAAAATAGATGCAGTGACAGTGAAGATAGAAGAAACAGAGGAGAGAATAAGTGAAACAGAAGATAAAATTGTGGGAAATGATGAAGCTTAAAAAGGAAATGAAATTACCAGATCATGAGGAGAGAATTAGAGATCTAAGTGATTCAATGAAACAAATAATATCCATATCATAGAGGTGTTCTAGAAGAAGAGAGATTAAAAGGAGAAGGTTTATGTGAACAAATTAAAGCTGAGAACTTCAAGAAACAGGCATCCAAGTCCAAAAGGCACAGAGAACAACTTTCATCATAAAAAAAAAAAAAAACAACAACAGGTTAACACAGATAGGGAAACTGGGAAAATAAAAAGATAAAGAGAGAATTCTGAAAGCAGATAGAGACAAACAGTCCTTAACCTACAAGGCTAGACACATAAGGGTATTAGTGGGCATGTCCACTAAAACTTGGCAGCCCAGAACAGAGTGGCAGGAAAATTAAAATATGCTTAATAGGAAAAATATGCAGCCAATAATCCTTTATCCAGAAGGCTGTCATTCAGAATACAAGGAGAGTAAAAGGCTTTTCAGACAAAAACTAAATGAGTTCATGACCGCTAAATCAGCCCTTCAGGAGATCCTAAAGGGGATTCTGTGCGTGGAGTGCTGTAAACACTATGAAGGACCAGAGACATTACCACAAACATGAAATCTACAGACAACAAAATGACACTAAATTCATATCTTCCAATAATCAGTTTGAATGTAAATGGGCTAAATTTCCCAATCAAAAGATACAGGCTATCAGAATGGATTAAAAAAAAAAAAAAGATCCATCTATATACTGCCTATTAGAGACTCATTTTAGACCTGAAGACACCTGCAGATTGAATGTGAGGATATAGAGAACCATCTATCATGCTACTGGATGGGAAAAGAAGTGGGAGTAGTCACTCTTATACCAGACAAACTAGATTTTAAAACAAAGACTGTAACGAGAGATGAATAAGGGCATTATATCATAATTAAGGGGTCTATCCATCAAGAAGAGCTAACAATATAAATGTTTATGCCCCCAATGTGAACACCCATATCTATAAATCAATTAATCACAAACATATATAAATGTATAGATAATAATGCCATGATTGTAGGGGACTTTAATTCTCCACTTATAGCAATGGATAGATCATCTAGGCAGAAAATCAGTAAGGAAAGAATAGATCTGAATGACACATTGGACCAGATAGGCTTAACAGATATATTCAGAACTTTTTATTCTAAAGCCGAATATACATTTTTCTCAAGTGCACATGGAACATTCTCCAAAACAGATTACACACTGAGTCACAAAGCAATCCTCAACAAATATAAAAAGATTGAGATCATACTATGCAAATTTTCACATCACAATGCTATGAAACTTGAAATCAACTATGAGAAAAAATGCGGAAATCCCCCAAATACATGGAGGTTAAAGAACATCCTGTTAAGAAATAATGGGTCAACTAGCCAATTAAAGAAGAAATTTAAAAATATATGGAATAAGTGAAAATGAAAACATGACAGTCCAAACTCTCCGGGATGCAGCGAAGGCAGTTGTAAGAGGAAAATACACTGCAGTTCAGGCCTATCTCAAGAAGAAAGAAAGGTCCCAAATACCCAACTTAACTTTACACCTACAAAGGAGCTACAAAGGCAACAGCAAAGAAAGCCCAAAGCCAGCAGATGAAGAGAAATAATAAAGATTAGAGAAGAAATAGACAATATAGAAGCCAAAAATAAACAAAACAAACAAATAAACCAAAAACAAAAAACAAAAACAGAACAGATCAATGAATCTAAGAACTGGTTTTTTGAAGGAGTAAACAAAATTGATAAACCCCTAGCCAATTTTCTCAAAAAGAAAAGGGAGAATGGAAATAGATAAAATCACGAATTAAAAAGGAGAGATCACAACCATCATCACAGAAATACAACAAATTTTAGAGAATGCTATGAAAAATTATATGCAAACTGGACAATCTGGAAGAAATGGACAAATTCCTAGACACTCACACCTACCAAAACTCAAATGGAAAGAAACAGAAAATTTGAACAGACCCATACCAGTGAAGAAATTGAATCAGTTATCAAAAAATCTCCCAACAAATAAGGGTCCTGGGCCAGATGGCTTCCAGGGGCATTCATCAGACATTTAAAGCAGAGTGAATTACTGTTCTTCTCAAGCTGTTCCAAAAAATAGAAATGGAAGGAAAGCTTTCAGACTCATTCTATGAAGCCTGCATTATCCCAAGAAACAAGTTAAAGAACCTACTACAAAGGAGAATTACAGGCCAATATCTCTGATGAGCATGGATGAAACAATTCTCAACAAGATAGTTACAAATCAAATTCAACAGTATATTAAAAGAATTATTCACCATGATCAAGTGGAATTCATTCCTGAGCTGCAGGGCTGGTTCAATATTCACAAATCAATCAACATGATACATCACATTAATAGAAAGGATAAGAACTATATGATCCTATCAATAGATGTAGAAAAAGCATTTGACAAAATTCAGCATCATTTCTTAATACAAACCCTCAGGAAAGTCAGGTTAGATTTAACATCATAAAGGGCATATACAAAAGGCTTACAGCGAATATCATCCTCAATGGGGAAACAGAGCTTTCATTCTGAGATCAGGAACACGACAGGGATGTTCACTCTCACCACTGCTGTTTAACATACTGTTGGAAGTCCTAACCTCAGCAATCAGACAACAAAACAAAATAAAGCATCGAAATTGGTAAAGAAGAAGTCAAACTTTCACTCTTTACAAATGGCATGATACTTTACATGGAAAACCCAAAAGACTCCACAAAAAACTGCTAGAACTGATTCATGAATTTAGTAAAGTCACAGGATATAAAATCAAAGTACAGAAATCAGTTTATTTTCTATATACCAATAATAAAACAAAAGAAAGATATCAAGGAATTGATCGCCTTTACAATTGCACCAAGAACCATACTATAGGATTAAATTTAATCAAAGAGATAAAAGATTTGTGTGCTGAAAACAATGGAAAACTTGTAAAAGAAATTGAAGGAAGACACAAAGAAATGGAAAAATATTCCATGCTCATGAATTGGAAGAACAAATATATGCAAAATTTTTATACTACCCAAAGCAATCTACACATTTAATGCAATCCCAATCAAAATAGCACCAGCATTCTCCACAAGGCTAGAACAAATATTCCTAAAATTTGTATGGAACCACAAAAGACCCCAAATAGCCAAAGTAATGTTGAAAAAGAAAACCAAAGCTGGAGGCATCACAATCCCAGATTTTAGACTGTATTAAAACTGTAGTCATCAAGACAGTATGGTATCGACACAGAAAGAGACACACAGACCAACGGAAAAGAATAGAGAACCCAGGAGTGGACCTGCAAATATATGGCCAACTAATCTTCAACAAAGCAGATAAGAGTATCCAACGGGAAAAAAAGACATCTTTTTGATGATGAAGAAAAGAGTTCTCCCAGCATCTTTAGCAAATGATGCTGGGAGAACTGGATAGCAACATACAGAAGAATGAAACCAGACCATTTTCTTACACCATACACAAAAATAAATTCAAAATGGATGAAAGAACTAAATGTGATACAGGAAACCATCAGAATCCTACAAGAGAAAACAGGCAGCAATCTCTTTGACCTCAGATGCAGCAACTTCTTTTTTTTAATGTTTTATTTCTGAGAGAGAGAGACAGCATGAACAGGGGTAGGTCAGAGAGAGAGGGAGACACAGAATCTGACACAGGTTCGAGGCTCTGAGCTGTCAGCACAGAGCCTGATGGTCTCGAATCCACAAACTGTGAGATCATGACCTGAGCCAAAGTCGGACACTTAACCAACTGAGCCACCCAGGCGTCCCGCAACTTCTTGATCTGTGACTGAAGGCAAGGGAAATAAAGCAAAAATGAACTATTTGGACATCATCAAGATGAAAATCTTCTGAAAAGCAAAGGAAACAATCAACAGAACTAATAGGCAACCAACAGAATGGGAGAAGATATTTGTGAATGACATAAAAGGTTACTATCAAAAATCTATTAAGAACTTATCAAACTCAACACTCAAAAAAATAAATAATCCAGTGAAGAAATGGCAGAAGACATGAGTAGACACTATTCCAAAAAATACATTCAGAAGGCAAACAGATACATGAAAAGATGCCCAATGTCACTCATCATCATAGAAATACAAATCAAAACCACACTGAGATATCACATCACACCACTTAGAGTGACTAAAACAAACAACTGAAGAATCAACAGATGTTGGCAAGGATATAGAGAAAGGAGAACCTTCTTTCACTGTTGGTAGGGATGCAAACTGGTGTGGCCACTCTGGAAAACAGTGTGAGGTTCCTCCAAAAATTGAAAATAGAATTATCCTATGATCTAGCAATTACAGTACTAACAATTTATCCAAAGCATACAAGAGTGCTGATTCAAAGAAGCCCATGCACCCCCAATGTTTATAGCAGCACTATCAATAGTAGCTAAATTATGGGAAAAGCCCAAATGTCCATCAACTAATGAATGGATAAAGAAGATGTGGTATACGTACACAATGGAATACTACTTGGTGATGAAAAAGAATGAAATTCTGCCATTTACAATAATGTGGGTGAAACTGTAGGGTATTATGCTAAGCAAAATAAGTCAGTCAGAGAAAGACAGATATCACATGATTTCACTCATGTGTGGAATTTGAGAAACTTAACAGATGACCATAGGTGGAGGTCAAGGGAAGGAAAAATAAGATACAAATTGAGAGGGAAGCAAATCGTAAGAGACTGAAACACAGAGAACAAATTGAGGGTTGATGGGGGTGGGTAAATGGTTAATGGGCATTGAGGAGGGCACTTGTTGGGATGAACACTGAGGGTTGTGTTAATTAAGTGATAATCATGAGAATCTACTCCTGAAGCCAAGACTACACTGTATGTTAGCTAACTTGATAATAATAATAATAACAGCAACAACAACAAAATGTAGTTAACATATAGTTTAACTCTGATCACCTGAACCTAGTATATGTCCTGTGTTTGAGAAAAATTAGTTTAACTAACATGTGAATGAATAAGAAACCATGTGTTACATGATTGCTACATTTGTCATTTTAGAATGTATAACCACCCCTAGGTCTTTGTAAAGGTCATAAGCATTTTCCAAGTTGATTTAATCATCACTATTGTTTGCCATTGTCACCACTGTTTCCTTCTTCTCCTCCTCCTCCTCCTTCTTCTTCTTCATCTCATCATCTTCACCAGTGAGAATAAACAAAGACCTTCTCTACTTTGATTATCTCTCTCTTCCTTCCTTCCTTCTTCCCTTTCTTGCCTCCCTTCCTTGTGTTCAAGAAATATTCCTTGAGAAACACAGTATTTTTCTAGCATTATTCTTAGTACCAAGAAAACAATGTTAACCAGACAGACAAGATCTCTGATATTTTAGCAAACTATCTAGAGAAAAATGCCAGGAAAAGGTATGCGCACATAGAAAAAAATTCCAAAATTCGTATGGAACCACAAAGACCTCAAATAGCCAAAGCAATCTTGAGAATGAAGAGCAAAGCAGGATGTATCACACTTCCTGACGTCAAGATATATTACAGAACTATGGTAATAAAAGAGTATAGTGCTGGCTTTAAATGAGGTACATAGAATAATGGCACGAAAATGAAAACCCAGAATTAAACTAAAAAATATACAGTTGATTGATCTTCAACAAGAGCATTATGAATATGCAGTGGGAAAAGACAGTCTCTTCAACAAATGTTGCTAGATATTCACACACAAAAGAATGAAATTGAACTCTCTCATTACATCTTGCACAAAAACAAACTCAAAATGTATTAGACATTCAAACACAAGGAAAAGCTTCAGGACATTCATCTTGACAATGATTTCATGGATTTGACACCAAAAATGCAAGCAACAAAAGCAAAATAGTCAAGTGAGATGATATCAAAGCTTACTACATCAAAGACTACTAAAAAACATCTATACAGGGGCGCCTGGGTGGCTTAGTCGGTTAAGTGCCCGACTTTCGCTTAGGTCATGATCTCGTGGTTCGTGGGTTCGAGCCCCGCGTCAGGCTCTGTGCTGACTGCCGGCTCAGAGCCTGGAGCCTGTTTCAGTCTGTGACTCCCTCTCTCTCTGACCTCCCCTGCTCACGCTGTCTCTCTCTCTCCTAGAAATAAATAAAACATTAAAAAAAAAAAATCTATACAGCAAAGGAAACAACATAGTGAAGAGGCAACCAACAGAATGGGATAAAATATTTGTGAACTATTTATTTGATAAGGGGTTAATATCTAAAATATATAAGGAGCTCAACTCAATAGCAAACATAATTTTTAAAATGGGCTAAGGACTTGAGTAGACTTATGCGAAGAACACACACAAATTGTCAACAGGTATATGAAAAGATATTCCACAGCACTAATCATCATGGAAATGAAAATTAATACTACAATGGATATAACCTCATACCTGTGAGAATGGCTATTATTTAAAAAAAAAAAAAAAGACCAGAGTTGGCAAGAATACAGAGAAATTAGAAATATTGAACACTGAAGGTAGAAATGTAGAATGGTGTAGCCACTATGGAAAAGAGTCTAGAGGTTCCTCAAATAATGAGAAATTAAACTATTAGATGATCCATCGATCCCACTCTTGGTTATTTATTCAAATTAACTGAAATCAGGATCTAGAGAAGATATATGCACTACTGTATTCACTGTGCTATTCACAATAGCCAAGAATGGAAGCAACCTACATGTATATTGAGAAGTGAATGGATAAAGTGCAATGGCATATTACCAACTTTACAAAGAAGGAAATCCTGCCATAAATGACAATATGAAAGTCTGGAATATATTATATTAAGAACATAAGCCAGTCATAAAAGGATAAATGTTGCATTATTCCACTTATATGAAGTACCTAAAAAAGTCAAACTCATAGAAACAGAGTAGAGTGATGATTGTCAGAAGCCGAAAGAAGGGGTTAATGGGGAGTTGCTGTTCATTGAGTATAAAGTTTCAGTTATGCAAGATGAGTAAATTGTAGAGATTTTTGCAATACATTCTTGCAATATATTTTATAAGTAACAAAATCCAAAACAAAATTCTATCAAGTGAGCCTATCAACACATAAAACAAACTATACGCCATTTCCAAGTGATCAGTCCCAGGGATTCTAGGTTTGTTAATAATTGAAAATAAATGAATGCAATATAGTATATCAATATAATTAAAAACAAAAATTACATGACCATCTTAATAGGCACAGAACAAAACTTTTTACAAAAACCAACATCTTTTTATGATAAAAATGGTCAAAAAATTTGTCACAGAAGGGAACTTTCTCAACTTGATAGAGGACATCTATGGCAAACTCACAGCTAACATCTTACTTGATGGTGAAAGACTTGATCCTTTCTGCATATGGTTAACAACAAGATAAAGATGTTTGCTATCACCACTTTTATTGGCATTGTACTAGTGGCTCTAGGCAGGAAAATTTGGCATGAAAAAAATTTTAAATGCACCCATATGGGAAAGGAAAAGGTAAGACTATCTCTATCTATCCCAGATGATGGGACAAGGGAGGTATAGCTAAAGGGTATGGTGTTTCTTTTGGAAGTAATAAATATTCTAAAATTGACTGTGGTGGAGATTGCACATAAATGTGAATATACTAAAAAATGAATTTTAAAATTTAAATAGATAAAATGTGTGGTATAATGTACAGCATGTAGATTACAACTTGATAAAGCTGGTTTTTCAAAAGTAAATAAACAATGTAATATGTCAATTCATGAGGGGGAATGTTTATTTTTTTAAATGTTCATTTACTTATTTTGAGATAGAGAGTGAGAGTGGGTGCATGTTGGGTAGGAGCAGAAAGAGAGAGAGAAAGAGAAGAAAGAAAGAAAGAAAGAAAGAAAGAAAGAAAGAAAGAAAGAAAGAAAGAAAGAAAGAAAGAAAGAAAGAAAGAGAAAGAAAGAGAGAGACAGAGAGAGAGAAACAGAGAGAGAGGGAGAGAGAAAGGGAGAAAGAGAATCCCAAGCAGGCTCCATGCTCATTTTGGAGTCCAATATTGGGATGGCTCATGACCTAAGCTGAAATTAAGAGTTGGATGCTACCTTAACTGGCTGAGTAACCCAGGCACCCCCAGGGTGGAAAGTTCAGATTGGATGGTCATGGAAATCTCTAAGAAGGTGAGTGCTGTGCAAACTCATTATTTAGCTTTTGAGAATGGTTATAAACTTGTTAGGAAATCACTAAATAATATTTATGGCCAATTAGTACTTATACAAGTTTATATATTTCAATTTACTTTGTCAAAATTCAGATACATTTTGGGTTTCTTTTATTCACAAGGAGAATAGCTCTATCTCAACAGAAATGTCATAAATCTGGCGTTACAATTCTCTATGAATTTATTCTCTCTGGTTTTAAAATTACACATTTCTTTACTAAATAGCCACAAGACATCCATAATAAACTTAAGAGTTTTTTCACTAGTATTGAATTAAAGATAACTCATATTCTCTTGTAAAATATAAATTCAGACAAAATATCTCTAATTCTAGCTTTTAGATTAGACTCCTACATTTTTACCTTAGAACTTAAGAATGACTATCTCCTGTATGAGCTAGGCAATACAGACTTATTTAAAATAATATGCATGATCTTCTTAATAGCTCCTCACCAAGAGTTTCTTTGTTCTTACATTAATAGTAATTTATCTTTTCTCAATCTGAACATTATGGTAGTCAAAACATAAACACAATATTGCACTTTATGGTTTCTTTCACTTCTATTGTGTGTGCGTGTGCATGTGCATGTATAATCCACAGTGTTTTGTGAATGTAATATTATTGGGTAATAGCAATTCAATAAAGACAATGCTTACACAAACAAGGGATTATATCTTCCTCATAGTGTATGTCCTTTATATCTCTGGTTGTCTGGCTCGCCTCTATTGCCTTCATTCCAGGATCCAAAGTGAAGAACCCTCCACAAATAACAAACTCTTTTCATAAGAAATGATAAAAATAAAGCTAAAGGAATAAAGTTACAGCTCTTAAAATTTCTCCTAAGAATCACCATATTGTCACTTCTGATTATATTCCATTTATCTCCCCTGTTGTCACTGAGAAGAAGTATACTCCTTTCACAGGAAGTTACTGTATGTCAGATCACAATGAGCAGGGATATATAATATATCTAATCTTTTTTTTTAAATGTTTTATTTATTTCTAGAGAGAGAGAGAGACAGCGTGAGCAGGGGAGGGTCAGAGAGAGAGGGAGTCACAGACTGAAACAGGCTCCAGGCTCTGAGCTGGCAGTCAGCACAGAGCCCGACGCGGGGCTCGAACCCACGAACCGCCAGATCATGACCTAAGCGAAAGTCGGACGCTTAACCGACTAAGCCACCCAGGTGCCCCTAATATATCTAATCTTAAAGGAAGAGGAGAAAAATAGTGCACTTTCCCACATATCTTATGCAATTTAATAAATGCATAACTTCTTATATATATATTTGCATGGTATTCATTTATTATTTTTTTGAGAGTGAGAGAGAGGATAAGTGGGAGAGGAGTAGAAAGAGAGAAGAAAATACAGAATTTGAAGAAGGCTCCAGGCTCTGAACTGTCAGCACAGAGCCCGATGAGGGGCTTGAACCCACAAACTGTGAGAACACGACCCTTGTCAAAGTCAGATGCTTAACCAACTGAGCCACCCAGGCACCCTGGTATATAGTTTTACCAAAAATTATTTAAAGAACTTTGATTTGTCTTGAGAGAAAATGGCAAGTCATTATTGCCTTTTTGCGAGTCCTCATGATGATACGTATCCATGTCTTTGTGATTGTATTCTTCCTGACAACATTGCTCATATGCATTCATATTAGTAAAGGTATTTTTGAAATCTTTGTCAGAAGACTTTAATTTTTAAATGTTTTATTTATTTCTGAGAGAGAGAGAGAGAGAGAGAGACAGCGTGAGCAGGGGAGGGAGAGGGAGATACAGAATCTGAAACAGGCTCCATGCTCTGAGCTAGCTGTCAGCACAGAGCCTGACGCGGGGCTCAAACCCATGAATGCGAGATCATGAATTAACCGACTGAGCCACCCAGGCGCCTCCCCTCCCCCCCCCCTTTTTAAATGTTTTGTTTATTTCTGAGAGAGAGACAGACAGACAGCGTGAGCAGGGGAGGATCAGAGAGAGAGGGAGATACAGAATTTGAAACAGGCTCCAGGCTTTGAGCAAGCTGTCAGCACAGAGCCCAACACGGGGTTCAAACCCACAAACTGTGAGATCATGACCTGAGCCGAAGTCGGACCCTTAACTGACTGAGTCATCCAGGTGCCTCAGAAGACTTTAGTTTAATAACATGAGTCTCTTTAGATGGCTTTTAATGTTTCACAAATCACTACATAAGTTTTAAAATATGTTCATTTGCAGGGTGCCTGGGTGGCTCAGTTGGCTAATTAAATTGCTTCAATTCAGGTTATGATCTCATGGTTCATGACTTTGAGCCCTGCATCAGGCTCTGTGCTGAGCCTGCTTCCAGTTCTGTGTCTCCTCTCTCTCTGCCCCTCCTCCACTTGGGCTCTGTCTCTCAAAAATGAAAAATGTTAAGGGGCGCCTGGGTGGCTTAGTCGGTTAAGCGTCCGACTTTCGCTTAGGACATGATCTCGCGGTTCGTGGGTTCGAGCCCCACGTCGGTCTCTGTGCTGACTGCCAGCTCAGAGCCTGGAGCCTGTTACAGTCTGTGACTCCCTCTCTCTCTGACCCTCCCCTGCTCACGCTGTCTCTCTCTCTCTCTAGAAATAAATAAAACATTTAAAAAAATGAATAATGTTAAAAAAAATAAATAAATTGTGTTCACTTGCTTTTGAAATAAAGATCATGAGAAGCTAGTCTTTCAGTCTTCAGTATTTAGATATATGTGTTTGTACAATTTTCTTTTTCCGCCAATTATAACTTACACTCTTATCGTGCTTTGGTAAACCTTTCATAATGCAATTTTTTCCTTTTCAGTTCCCCCTTATTTTACTTCATGAATGAAGACTGCTTCATTTCTCAGAGTTACAGATCAGATGTTCTACTTCTGACTGCCTTGATCTTCATAAAAGTTAAAATACCAGTAAAGTATGAAACAAATTTACATAACCTGCTTTTTATTTGAATGAATCACAGAAAAGATTTTGAGGTAAGTCTGATCTCTCACAACTAATATAGTTTACCTAATATTTTTGCAGTTTGCCTTATAAATGTGGTGATTGTTTCATTTCCCTAATATAGTTTAATGACATACATAATATAGCAATTTACCAAGGCGTTTTCTACTGTATTCACCCCTTTAGATTATACTGTGTCATCACAAGGTATTGACATCCTCACTTACTTAAGTCTTGTGACTCATATCCATAAGTTCCTTCTTTCCTTAGGCCATAAATGGAGATGTCCTTAGCACCAAGACACCAGGTCCCTGACAGCTAATATCCTCTTCATGAACCATCCCTTTTGCTTAGAAATAAGTTAAGTCTGAAAGAAACTAAATTAGTTAAGTAGTTATAGGTACATGAAAAAGTATCTCTCCTCTCATCCCAATATTCTTAGTGGCAACCTATAAGAGGTAATACCCCTGGTTTTATATTTATATTTATGTGTAGATTCCCATGCTGACCTTCACCATCTCTTCATTAACCCAACCACCTATGTTTCCCATGATCCTCAAATCTTTCTGCTGTCACAGAAAAAAATCATAGATAGCATGCTTTTTTATTTAAAAATTTTTAAAATATTTATTTATTTTGAGAGAGAGAGAGAGAGAGACAGAATGCAAGTGGGGGAGGAACAGAGAGAGAAGGAGACACAGAATCTGAAGCAGGCTCCAAGCTCTGAGCTTTCAGAACAGTGCCCAACACGGGGCTTGAACTCAGAACTTCAGATAATGACCTGAGCTGGAGTTGGATGCTTAACCGACTGAGCCACCCAGGCGTCCCTAGATAGCATGTTTAAGAAGTTTCTCTGCTAAATATTTTCTATGTACAGTCAATAAATGTGCAATCAGGAGAACATGAAATCACACTGGTATTTTAATAGAAAAAATTGAAGATAAATATTTGTTTAATGAACACTGAAGAAATTAAAAGACCAAAGGGCAATACAGAGATATCACAGAATGCAGTTCTAACCCAAAGTTTAGAGAAACAAAGCAGAATTTTAGGACTTTTAGAATTTAGAGCTTGAAGGTGGGAATCAGCAAAGCAGGGATGCAGACCTCTAGAGGGAGTTTGTTTCCTGGCTAAAAGTGTCACCTCTGGGTATTAGCACTGAACGCACAGAGATGGGCATCATACTTCTATAAGAGAGGCCCCAGCTGCTGGTGCTCATATCTCTGATGGGTGCTATGAGCTTGATTACAGGAGTGACAAGAAAGTACCTGCAAACTGAAATCATAGCTCCTACCAAAACCAATTGCTGCTGCAGAATACAGAAGGGTGCTGTTGTTGTTTTTAATTTTATTTATTTATTTTGAAAGAGAGTGCATGTGCATGTGGGGGAGGGGCAGATAGAGTGGGAGAAAGAGAGAATCCCTAGCAGGCTCTGCATTATCAGCATGAAGCCTGACGGGAGCTCAAACTCCCAAACCCTAGAGGACCTGAGCCAAAATCAAGAGTCAGACACTCAGCTGACTGAGCTGCCCAGGTGCCCCAGAGGGTAGCTTTAAAGCTGAGAGGTAATAGTTGCTTTATAACAGACACACATGCATTAGCTTGTTTAATTGCCTAGTATGGACACTAGTATAACTTCATTTTCCAGATGACTAACCAGGAAGTCATTAAGTTGCTTAACTTGCCCAACGTCACACAGGTAGCTGAGACCGAGCTCACACTGTCTGGCTCTGGGGGTTATGTTTGAACCACAACTCTGACCACCTGTATATCACAAGCATCCCGAATCTTCAGGTACTTATTTGAAGATTCATACTTTCCAGAAGACATCAATCAAAGTTACTTATTTTCTTATAGCCCCAAATCACATTAATCTGTAAGCCTTGTCATTTCCTAGTCAATTTAATTTTCATAAAATTACTTATTTAACCCTTTTTTAAAGGGCATTATTTTCAGTTCTACTGCTTTTTAAACTCCTCCACTGCTAACACTTAATCTGAATAGCTTCCCCCATTCTCACCCCTCTCCTAAACAAGGATGTTGAAATCAATTTTGGTTACCATCCTGAATAAAAGTATATTCACAAAATTATTTAACATCTTACACTCTTGGTTATTGGTTTCTACCTCATTATTGCACTCCATTCCAATTGGTCACTTACTCCTATGACCAAACGTACATCTTGTTGACATTCAGAGATGACAGACAATTCATAAATTCATAAATTTAACTACATCATTATAATTACAGTTGCTGTCTTACTCAACCTCTGGTGCATTTACATTGCTTATACCTCCTTTTCAATCCCGTAGAGACTATTAACATTTGGATCCCTTTGTTTATCTAATTTCAACCAATTGGCCATTCTCTCTCGCCAGTTCCTTTTCTATTATTTTTAGATTCCATGTACTATTACATCAACTAATCTTTTGAAAATATCTCTGAATTTATCAAGCTTTAATTTCTGTAGTTACCTCTCTTTCACTGGTTCTCTATGTAAGATATTTAAAGTCCTTTCTATAGTTTTCAGTGTTCAAATTTATTTCCCCTAACCTGAAAGGAGCTATACATTTTAATTAAGTGCTTATAGCCAAATATACTTAATTACAAAGACAGTTATATTTTTCTCTGCTCTCCTGTTAAAATAAAAGATGTGACTCTTTTTTTGTCTAAACCTCCTTTCCTGTCTGGGATTTGCTACTTATTCCATTACGCCTAATTCCTATCATTATTTAAATTTGCTCATGTTGACTCTTCTGGGAAGAAAAAAAGTTCTTCCATGAACTTATGTATTCCTCTGCTACCATCTTATCTCCTTGCATCTCATAATGGCTAAATTTCTTAAATATATGTCTATATTCATACTTTCTATCATAACATTCCCTTCTCTCATGTCAACCTATTTTTGTCCGGCTTATACCTTGAAATTAAACTAATTCTTGACAATATAAAAAATAATCTTCTGGTTCTCATTCTGGAAATAACTGAGTAAGCACATTTCATTCCATTCCAACTTTCCCACCCCTCCCTAACTAAAACTTCCTGGAGCAAATTCATAGAGCGGTTGACTAATGATTCCAAAACACAGAGAAAAGAGAATGTAGACACTATGAACCACAAGACTTGATTAATAAACCAGCAGTAATTTTCTAGACCTTTTTTTTTCCTCATGTATATTCTGTTTGGTGTACTGGGGTAGTCCACTACTCAGAAACATCAATAGACACAGAGAAAACAAACAAACAAACAAGTAAAACCTGACCTCTCTAGACAGAGTACAAGCTAAATAGTGGTCCAACAGAGGAGAAAAATTTTGACCATATATGCCTTACTCCAGGTGAACACTATAATAAAAATGTTGCATAACTCTCCCTTCCTCTGAGGTGCAGAGACTGAGCAGAGCTGTCTTCTATCCTGGCCCTGAAACAATAAGGTGATGTGACACCCTGACCACAGTGACAATGAATGGAGACTTATCTTTCATTTCTGTCCTGCAATGAGTTGGGAGCATTATTCCTTATACCACATACACATTGGGAAAAGAGGCCAGTCATATATTCTCAACCTGCAATAATGAGGCAACACTCCTCTCTCTCCCCAGCAGACCTCACAGCTATGGAGATGGAGAGCTCTGTCTATCAGTCTCTCCCCAGAAAAAAATGAGACAACTTACCCTTTTTTTTTCAACAAAAGAGTGAGGAAAGGGAGGATTTCAGCAGAGATGGAAATTTTAATTTTGTGTATGAAGGGATGGGCAGACCTCAGAGCAGTTAATATATGAAACTGACCAAATACAAAATAGTAAAAAGTTTGATAACTGAATTCTGGTGTGGAATAGAACTTGCATTCTAGATTGGCCTCTAGGTAGCACATAAGTGGGATAGAACAGAATAATATTGCAAAGGCTTTAAAAATAAAGTTGATATTTCAACCTCATGGCACAAAGTTGGTCAGGATGCATGTTCTGAACCTTTATATATTGCATGCCTGAAAAAAAAAGAGACTTTTAAAAGAAACCAGACACTGTCAACATAATACTCAAATGCCCAGAATATTCTGAAATTATTCATCACTCCAAATGTCAGGAAAATCTAAACTCTCATGATAAAGGCAATTGTTGGGAGCCATTCTGAGCCCACTAGTCGAGAAAACTCCTGGTGAGGTTAAAGCAAGTTTGCACGGTCTCTTGCCAATCAGATGATGACCGATATCTACCCTCACTCAATTATTACTGCTTGAGCACTGACCCCTAGGGTACCTTGTTGATCAATGTCGGGAGTGACTTGTCCCCTTATTCTGGCCCTGGTATGATGATTGCACCTTATGAAGGAACTTATTGTGGGAACTTCTTCTTTTGGTTATGGGAACAGACATCGTGTCTCCAGAAGGTCCTATTTCCCTCCATACTTTCTCTTGAGCTATGAACAGGCTAATGACCCTTAGTCATAAAAGATTGACTTTTACGTGTACAATTCTGTTTCTACCGTTGCATTAGTCCAAGATGTTCATACAGCTCAACATGTAAATCAACTAACCAAAAATGTCTTTCATGCCCTAGCTATTCAAGAAATCATAAAAGTAGACACAAAGGTAAGTGCACTCGTAGAGGCTATTCTACATATTGGGAAATAAGCTAAACTCTTTAAAGGTATGGTTGGCTCTCCGGTGCAATAAAGCATATAACTGGAAAATCAAGTCTCGCCCGGAGACAAAGAGCCTAACTTAGAGAAAAGGAACAGATAAGGGCAGAAGATAAGTTAGTACATACACCTTTGCTAACTGATGGTGTATAGCAGCCCCGTCCCTAAGGCCTACTTTCCACAAACACCTTCTCTTACCCTGGCAGCTGTGATGAGGATGGATAAGAGTATCTACAAACCTATGACTTAATCTTAGTGTTATTAAAATGTGAACACCTTGTTATTTTCTTAGTTACTCAACGTCACTATAATTGGGGCAGTTCTGCAAGAAGACTTCTGTAAAACCTGTTTCTGTACATTTTCCAAAAACACCTTATCACAAAGAGCTATCCATTGTAAAAATTCCATTTCCTGATGCCATGTTAACATGTAACCTATAAATAAAGACACCAAAACCAACAGGACGGAGATGTCTGCCTGGTGATAAGAAAGGATCTCGAGGCTCTCTCACTCTCTCTCTCTCGCCAACACTGTCCATCCTTCAGGGACCCCTGGACCTGCCGGATCCGACCTCCACCAGGCAATTGTGGGGAATAAATTTAAGAACTCTCTGAGCTTGCACCAATGAGTTAACAAGGCTTAGAGCAGAAAGCCACCACAGGGCAAAAGTGCCCAGCATAGAATAAAGCATAGAGCAGAAAGCCACTCCCACAGGATGCAAGCGACCAAGAACAGGTAGGGGCAGAAAGCCTCCGCAGCAGGACCAAAGCACCCAGGATTTATCATTAAGTAAAACAAAGCATAGAGCAGAAAGCCATTACAGGGCAAAAGTGCCCAGAGCTAATTAGTGAGAAAAATGCCTTGTTAACCATGAGATAGCATGCTCTCTGTCTTACCCCTAGAAAAATTAAGATAAACAGCGAAGGTGCCTGGTGCCTGCAGTAAACTGCCCTCTGGCATGGGGGCTTTGATTCATATTGATCCTAACCCCTAACATGGCATACTTTCAACTCACCCTTTCTCCCACACATCTCAGTTAATGATCACTGTTTTATTGTCTTTTTCTGAACGTCCATCACATTTGCAAGCCTCTGAACCTAATACATACAGAGCAAAGACCCTTACCCTGGGGTCTTGTCTCCTCCCAGACATTAGCCTCTTTCATATTCAATTCTGCATCTACTCTCTTGCTGGATAAGAGAGAATTCCAGATTCAAAGTCTGCAAGGCAATCAATAGGTGCCACTATTTGGGTACCTGGGTGGCTTAGTCAATTAAGCATCTGACTTTGGCTAAGGTCATGATCTTATGGTTTGTGGGTTCAAGCCCCATGTCGAGCTCTATGTTGTCAGCACAGAGGCTGCTTCATATCCAGTCTCCTTCTCTTTCTGCTCCTGGACACCTTGTGCACACTCTCTCTCAAAAATAAGTAAACATTTAAAATAGGTACCATTATTGAGATTACAGATATCAAAATTAGCCAACAAAATTGTAAACCATCTGTCATAAAGATTTTCTAACAAATAATTACAAACACTCTTAAAACAAATGGAAAAATGATAAGTATCAGGAATAAAAGATAAGAAAAACAATGAATAAAAAATACAATGATCTAATTATAAAAACTCACTGGTTTGAACTCAATACAGAATGGAGTTGACATTCTGTTAGGAATGTTAGGAAATTTAGAAATAGATTAATAGGTATTACTAAGTCTGAGGAGAAGAAAGAAAATGAAAAGAGCCTTATCAACCATTTTCAAACAATAACAAAAGTAATTTTATTTTATTGTTATTATTTGAATTCTTTTGCTTTCTACTTCTTATGATTCTCCTTGGCCTTTGCTTTTGACATAATGACTAAAGATAGTTTTTAAATCTATTATCTGAAATAGTATTCCTCTTGTTCCATACATATTGATTCTCATAGTATTGAAATTTCATTCAGAACTTAATAACTCATCTTGAATTTAAAAAATTAAAAAGAAAACTACCTATGACCCAGCAATCACTGCTAAGTATTTATCCGAAGGATACAAAAATGCCGATTTGAATGTGCACAAGCATCCTAAAGTTTATACCACCACTATCAATAATAGCCACATTATGGAAAGAGCCCAAATGCCCATTGATTGATGAATGGATAAAAGAAAAGAAAATGAATGTATATATATATATACACAATGGAATGTTAATCAATGATCAAAAAAAAAGAAATCTTACCATTTGTAACAATGTGTATATAACTGGAGTGTATTATGCTAAATGAAATAAATCAGAGAATGATATATCATATGTGATACATGATACATATCTTACGTGGAATTTAAGAAACAAAATAGATAAACATAGGGGCAGGGAAGGAAAAAGTAGATAAAAACAAAGAGGGAGGCAAACCATAAGAGGCTCTTAAACACAGAGAACAAACTGAGGGTTGTTGGAGTGGTATTGGGGTGGGGGAGATTGGCTAAATGGGTGATGGGCATTTATCAGGACACTTGTTGGTATGAGCACAGGGTTTTATATAGAAATGATTAATCACTGAATTCTACTCCTGAAATCATTATTACCCTATATGTTAGTTGGACTTAAGTAAGAAATAAATAAATAAAATTATGTTTTAGAATTGAAAGCAAAAATTACTGAATGTCATTTCAAAATATGTAGACATAATAATTAGTAAAACTATGTTATAAATTAGAGAATTCATGGGACTAAAATGCAATAAGATATGGACTTTCCCTTAAAATTGGTTAAATATTGATATTAGTAAATGGTAATGTTACATATATAGATTGTGATCCCTAAATAGAAGTGTTTAGTAAACTCTTACCCTAGACTAAAACCCATCCTCCATTTGTTTTTGTACATAAATTTAGCCCAATGTATAACTGTGTTCATTCATTTATGTACTACTTATGGCTATTTATTTTGCTACTTTCGCAGAATTGATAGGTGACCATATGTTTCACAAAGCTTACATTACATACTGTCTGATCTTTTACAGAAAGTATTTATCAATAGGGAAGCAACCCATAAAAACTTATAAAATTATATAGAATAACAATAAATGAGGATAAATCAGGCAACAAGATAAAAAATAAATAAGTTAAATTACATCAAACTAAAAAACTTCTGTTGGTAAAACCATAAAGTGAAAAGGTAATCTATGGAATGGGAGACCATGTTTATAAGTCATCTATCTGATAAAGGATTAATGTCCAAAATACATAAGGAACTTGATAGCAAAATATATTGTATATACTTTTATATATATATAATATTATATATAAATACATATATATAATATTATATATATATATATATATATAATTTTAAAGTGGGCCAAGGACTTTGAATAGGCATGCCTGTAAAGAAAACACACAAATGGCCAACAGGCTTATGAAAAGATGCTCAGCATCACTTATCATCAGAGAAATACAAATCAAACACACAGTAAGAAATGACCTCACATCTGTCCAAGTAGCTGCTGACAACAAGTACAACAAAGATCTGATAAGTGTTGGCAAGAATGTGGGGAAATCAAAACTCATACACTTTGTTGGTAAAAATGTAGAATGGTGAGTCTGCTTTGGAAAAGGGTATGGAGTGGAGGTTACTCAAAAAACTAAATATAGTACTGCTATATGATCCAGCAATCCTGCTTCTGGTTATATGTCTAAGACAAATGAAGTCAGGATGTCAAAGAGATATTAGCACTCCCATATTTATTGGGGAACTACTCACAACAAGCAAGAAAAAGACATGGCAATAAATTACATGTCTATCCAAAGATATATGAATAAAGAAACGTGGTGCATATACACAGTGGAATGGTATTCAGACTTACAAAGAAGGAAATTCTGCATATGTGATAACATGGATGCATCTGGAAGACATTATACTAAGTGAAATAAGCCAGGCATAGAAAGACAAATGCTACATGAGTCCACTTTTTTGACAAAGGTGTTTAAAATAGTCGAATTCGCAGAATCAAAGAGTTGAATCATAGTTGTCAGGGTCAGGGAGAATGGGAAAATGAGATACCCAACAATGGGCATAAAGTTCCGGCTCAGCAAGATGAATCAGCTCTTATACCTATAGTTATAACATTATACCTATAGTTAACAATAATGTACTGTATGGTTAAATTTTTGTTAAAATGATATATCAGAAGTTCACTATTCTTACCACAACAAAATAAAATTTGAAAAATATAGATAAAACAAAATGGTTACTAAACAGTGTTCAAATAATCCACAGGAAAAGAGAAAAGAGGAAAGAATGGAACAAAACACACACAAGCACACACACAGAAAACAGAAAATAAGTGATATAATGGCAGATTAAAATATTTCCTCTTATTTAAGTAAATTGTTGTGATTCTTCATTTCACTTTTATAATTTTCTTAGGATTTAGTCATTTAGAATGTGTTCATAAATTTTACCTATTGATGTTAATAACTTTTGCTATAACCAGTCTCTGGTGACTGATGACATATGAATATTATTTGATGAAATAAATTCAGCAAACATTTATTGAACACTACTATTTTTTGTATAATTTACTAGTTTTTGGAAGTTATAATAAAGCAGCTCAAAATGGTTACAGCTCATATTTTAAGTGAATAACTTAACTCCAAACACTTTCCTAGAGCTTATAGTAAAGAATGGTGAAGGAAATGTTTTAATTTCAATGATTACTTAGATATATATATTTATCCCTCACTAAGAAACTAGCAATTACTTAATATTGAAATATTAAATAGCATTTAGAATGATCTGTATTATGCAAGATACATATAAAATAGTCATTTAGTGGCATGAAATCAGATAATTAATTCTACACAGTGGATAAGAGAAAAACTTCTTTTAAGAGATGACATTTAATTTTCTACCCAAAAAGGGGGAATTTTGTTATAAGCAGAGGAAAATACATGGAAAAATATTAAAGCAAATGAATATTATGAATATATTCAAAATGCTCTGGTAGGAATTAGATTTTAATACAACACAGATGTTAGAAAGAGAGAGAAATGCTTAATCATGATAAATGCAATAGTGGGGGCACCTGACGGGCTCTGTCAGTTAAGCATTGGACTCTTGACTTTTGCTCAGGTCATGATCACAGTTGAGGGACTGAATCTCTAGTCAGACTCTGGACTGACAACAGGGAGCCCACTTGGGACAATCTCTCTCCCTTTCTCTCTGCCATTCCTCTGATCACTAGCTCCCTCTCAAAATAAATAAAATAGTAAAGACATTCCAAACATATGCTGTCATGGTTGGCAAGAACACTGTGTGACTGGGAATAAGGCAAGGTAAGAATGAACAACCAAGAATGTGTATACAGGCAATGGTGGGCAGAAAGACTCGTGTGTGTGTGTGTGTGTGTGTGTGTGTGTGTGTGTATGATTTATATATAAAGCCCATATTTCACTGTAATCTTTGCGCCATGATTTGAAAAAGAATAATGAAAACTCATCAAGATAAGTATCTCAGAGTAAAAGTTTTACTTTTTCTTTTCATAACTTTCAGTTTAATAAAGCAAACCAAGTTAAAGGAAATGAAACTTAAGTAAGGAATGTATTTTTAATACTCAAATTAAGAATATTTCAAGGTCAAAATATTGATTTCTAAAAGAGATTTTAGAAGTATGAGAATCAATACATATGGAACAGTGGGAAGACTATTTTAGACAATAGATAAAAAAGATCTACTGTCTTCCATGATTATGCTAAAAGCAGAGACTATGAGAAGCCCTAGGAGGTAGGGGAAAATAAAAGGAATTCAAATAAGAGCAATAAAATAAAGTTACTTTGGTGCTTATCCATGCATAATATCTATGAGTAAGTTTGAAAATTAGAAAGCATTTGTCACTAAAATGAATCAGACATTGTTAGGAGATCTTATAGAATAACAATAATTTGATCATGTTTCTAAATTCAGGAAAGAAAATACTTAGATGATTTTAGTAATCAAAATTTTTAAAGACTGGAAAGCATGGAAGCACTTAGAAATCAAAAATTGAAGGGGCGCCTTGGTGGCTTAGTCGGTTGGGCGTCCGACTTTCGCTTAGGTCATGATCTCGCGGTTTGTGGGTTCGAGCCCCGCGTCGGGCTCTGTGCTGACTGCCAGCTCAGAGCCTGGAGCCTGTTTCAGCCTGTGACTCCCTCTCTCTCTGACCCTCCCCTGCTCACGCTGTCTCTCTCTCTCTCCTAGAAATAAATAAAAACATTAAAAAAAAAAAAGAAATCGAAAATTGAAGTAATGAAAAAGATAAGAAATGTCTGGTTAGATAAAGTGAAGGGTTGATTTTATTACCCTAAAATCCTGTCTCAAAATCCAGAGGTGAAATAAATGGAGGAAAAGTCCTCTGGAAAAATATCTCTTTTTAATATCTTTATAATTATTTGTCATAGGTCAATTAGTCAGCAACTAAATATTATGTTCATTCATTCATTCATTCATTCACTCATGTGTTCATCCATTGTTTAAGTGACAATTTGGGTATTGCAAATATTCCTAAACTCCCATATATAATACTTCAAGGCACAACAGCCTCATTCATCCTGTCTGACTGTTTCATCATGTAACAAACTTTTTTCTTTTTGTGTTCTATAAAGTCTCCCACTGTGTTTGTGGGACAAGTTTAAGAACTATAAAACCAAAAAGTTTTGCATATGCATGGATACCTAACAAGTGAATAACCTAACTCAGAATGTACTAATTGTCTGCTGTAAGCCAGAGTCAAATTTATAGCAAATTCTGAATCCTATTAAGACATTTTTTGACAAAATTTATAGTAATTATTGATGGAAAGTGATTTAATTTTCAGATGACATATACCTTTGAAGGGTGGAAGACAGAATCTAAGTATAAAAAGATTTTAACCTTTATATCCCCACCTGACTCAGTAACTGTACTGAGCTGCCACTGAGACATGAGTCCGAGGAGTTGACTCTGTATTTGAGGCTGACGTGAGGGCACTGACAGCAGAGGGCCCAGTCCTTTTGTGAAGAAGGAACTGGGTAGCCCATATCCGTGTCTACCACATCTTGTCATCTGTCTTAGGTTTTCTTAGTTGAGCTCTTTGCATTTGAGTTAACTCTTATACTCTACTCCCTTGTCCATGTCTGATTCCATTTTTGATGTGGCTATTTTGTAGCAAAGTTTGTAATCTTCTATGGGGCAAGCTGTTTGTTATGGGTACTCCTATTTGTAGCAAGAAAATCCCAAATATGTGTCCCCTTTTAAGAGTTAAGACTGTGGTAGGGGCGCCTGGATGGCTCAGTTGGTTAAACGTCCAACTTAGGCTCAAGTCATGATCTCGTGATTTGCAAGTTTGAACCGTGAGTCAGGCTCTGTGCTGACAGCTCAGAGCCTAGAGCCTGCTTCAGATTCTGTATCTCCCTCTCTCTCTGTCCCTCTTCCACTGACACTGTGTCTCTCTCTCTCCCTCAAAAATAAACATTAAATTTTGTTTTAAAAAAGGTTAGGTCTGAGGTAAAAGGTAGCCAAGACATTCAACGTATCATTATTTCATAAATAAATTATATCACTCTATGCACTTACTTGATAGTTTCCCACCACATCAAAACAATGGAAGAGAAGTTTGTTTCCTGATCTGCATCATGATTAGACTTACTATCTTTGTCTAACATTATAGGCAGAGATTGCCACCCTAAACTGATTTCCTGAGAATTTTTTTGGAGTCTGGATACTAATAAAATAATAATCAACGTTTAACAGATACTAATAATATAGAAATTTATTTTTACAAACATTATATTATCCAGCATTCACAAAAAAACCCATAGAGGTAATGATAATAAAAATAACAACATTTATTTGCATTTAATATGAACCAGATACAATGTGAAATGTTTATGTAGAATAGCCCATTTAATACTCCTAGAAATTTTTGAATTAGGCACTAGTAATATCGTCTCCATTTTATAAGTGAAAGGTTTAAAACTCAAAGAGAAACACTTTATACATAACATGCAGTGAATGTGTGACTTAGAGCCAGAGACTTTAACCAGTATACGCTTTTGTCTGGAGAAGACCATAAATAGTTATAATCCTCACTCCCCAAGTGAGAAAGCTACATCTATCAGAGAACTGTCTCTGGGACTACTTGCTAAATACAGTGACTACAAGTTCCAGAAGTTGATGTAAAAAAAAAAAAAAAGAAGTTTCAACAGTTGATCATGGAACAAAGAGTAGTTTATTAAAATAATTACTATAATGATTATTAATAACAGTATTTGTAATAATAATATTTATAAATAAATGTTAATTTGTGAATAAATATGAGTAATAAATACAAGTAAAAATATGAGTAAAAATTAAATAGACTGAAAAATAATTAAATGTATAAAACATACATAGTGTACATATTTAGAAAACACTATGTCCTTCATATTTATGTTCAAAAATTTTCTATTGAAAGCAGCTTACTGAAATAAGGTGTATTTGATTCAAATCTTGCCAGCGCACAGTTTTATCACCAGAAAATAATATGAAAAACAATGGAAAAATGTTTAATCTGATTCTTCATTTTGAAATAGGAGACATTCCTCTGTTTTGTGTATGTGTCTGTCCTCCGTGCAAATGCTGGAAGAAAGAGAATGAGCCTATCAGTCTGGGGAGTGATTTCCTTGCCTATTCTCTGATTCTCTGTAAAAGGTGAAGTGCTCTACCACTTGCTGACTTGGAACCTCAGCACTTCTCCAGGTGAAATTCACAACTGGCCATCATACATGGAAGGCAAGGAAAGACCAAAAAAAGAGGAGGGCCACTCCAGATTGGTGGGTAGTGGTGTTCATAACCAAGGGAGCTTAACTAGGAGGCTTGTCTTCTGCAGCCTCAAAACCAGTAAATCCCAGTATCTGCCCACGAGAATCTTAAAAGTTTATGTAAAGGACTTAATGGGATTCAGTCATATACACACCAGCCAGAGGGTCTCGACAGCACCTCACTCTCTCAAGGCTAGGTCCTTCAAATGGCTCAGGCTATGGGAATGATGGGTGGATAGTGCACTCCAAGAACAAGAACAGTTGAGACTTCTCCATTCTGGGTCATAACCAGAGGTTATGCCCTTTCAGTAACCTCATCCAACACCACAGTACACAGTTTTGCAAAAATGAACTGTCCTTTATGTGACAATTAGAAAGTAGGCTGGGCTGCCATGCATTGTTTTATATGTGTAATCAAAGAAATAATGAATCATAATTTATTCATAGGCTATTCAGTACTTGTTTTTAGTGCATAAGTAGGAATATTTATAATTTTATTAAATAGTCTATAATTAATAATTTGAGTATTTATATTTGCATATGTGATCAAAAATCACAATGTACTATTTTTGAGATAAAAAAACTCAAAATGAAGTGTTAAAGTTAATTCTTTTTAGTTATTTGTCTCATAAATTTTATAAAGTAAATTATGAATTAATTTGACCATTAAAAATTTTGAAATAAGTAAAATGAAATTAAAATATGAAAGAATTATGATTGTATTACACTTTTATATGCTACCAATATCCTTTGTATGATCAATGTAAGTTAGTGGCAAGGCTCCTAACATATTAATTAGCTTTCTGGGGATGAAATATGCTTATAACAGTTTCCATTAAAATAATATTTCATTGAATATCAATTGAGTACAGTTAAAAAGACTTCTATTCAAATGTCTAATGGGATATTATACCAAAATATTAACATAGATTTATCCATAATAAAAACATTTTGTGGTGGTTGGATTGAATTGTAATGAAACAAATATTTCTATTAGTTCTAACAAATTTCCTAAGGTGTAAGATAAAGTAGAATATTAAGTAAAATCCCTATAGAAGGAAATTATTGGCATAAATTTCTAAATAAAATTTACATGAAACTATACTATAGGAAAAATTTGCAAAATATAAGTTACTGCCTTCACCTAAAATCTTTAATGGATTTTATATTAAAAAGATTCTAAATTATTATTATTTCATTGATATCAGGATATTTTGAGTTGCTTTAAGGCTAATAATACTGAGAGTAACACGTAATTTCCTCTTAGGAAACTTATCATGTATTAATTCATACTTGCCAGTTTTAACTGGAAAGATATTGGTAGGACAGCACCAACCTATTTTATAGATCTGGACATATATTAGTTGCTATATATTCTGAAGGATTAACAGTCATTTAAAATCACTGGCAAATGTATCATTGTGATAGATGTGTATATTCTGAAAGTATGATATAGTCAAAGTTTACACATCTCAAGGACTTTGACATCCTAAAATATTTCCTTTTCCTTTTTTCCCCCCAAACTCAGAGGGAGCCTATTAATAGAGTAGCTATGAGAACCACTGTGGTGCTTCTTTTCATGTTTTCTCCTGAGAAAGTCTACATAAAGACATATGGGAAAGTAAAGAAAAATTTGGTAAGGCTCCTAGACTATGTCTTCTCTATCAATTTCTTTAGATTTTTTAATGTAAAAAATAATTAAAAGAATTAATCTAGAATTCTAATGTCAATTAAAAATGTTTCCTAAGTGTTCTGTTTCTAATAGTCTAGTATCCACAGAAAAGAAGTCACATGTTCAACTCACATGTCTTTCCATACATGCTATATGATAAATTACACTTTGACTAGAAAGTTAGACATATTGAAAATAATAAAAATCCCCTGAATCTGACAGGAAGAGATTTATTTATTGGGCACTTTATATACAAGATATTTCAGGAACCCTGCTCTCCTTGTTTGAGTTCCCCCCAATAAATCCTTGGAACAAGGATTCTTAGGCAGGTGTTTATTTTGAGAAGTGATACTAAAGAACCAAAATGGAAGGAGTGGAAGAATTTAAACAAAGAAAGAAGGAAACTTGTATTAAGGAACACTATTGGGATATTCCATCTAAAGGCTATTGGAATTCAATCCCACTAGGAACTCCATGAGGGACCCTTAAAATGCATTTTGGCCTGAGACATGAAAGAGGTTAGTATTTGTTTACTCGGGGAGTGTCAACTGTTCCACAGTTATACATGTACACATGCATCAGCTCAGTGCAGTCAGCTTTAACAGCCACCCAGTGCAGGTGTCATAGATAAACCCCATTCAGAACCCCATATAGAGATATGCTGTATATCCATAGCAAGTTACTATCTTTCTGAAGCAAACACCTATGGTTATTTGTGAGAGAACCACAAAATAGACATCACCTCTCCTTGCACCACTTAAGACTTCTTGTACCCTACATTAAGTTCAATATACCTCCCAAAAATTTAATATGTGTATTAATAGAATAGTTAAAATACTCAGAATTATAACTATTGCTCATTACCTCCCTCTTTTACTGCATAAAAATGTATGTATCACTCTACATTACTTTCTTTTTTACTTTTTTTAATGTTTATTTTCGAGAGAGAGACAGAGAGACAGAGTGTGAGCTGGGGAGGGGGAGAGAGAGGAAGTGTGTACACAGAATCTGAAGTGGGCTCTAGGCTCTGAGTTGTCAACACAGAGCCCAATGCGGGACTCAAACCCATGAACTGTGAGATCGTGTCCTGACCTGAAGTTGGACGCTTAACCAACAGAGCCCACCCAGGCGCCCCTACTCTAGATTACTTTTATCTTCAGCAAGTACTTCAACTGTTCTCTGTTGACTGATGAGAGAACAGCTATCTTGATCTCTGAGGAATGAGAGCCTTTGGTCACTGTACTATGCAATCCTGCATAGTTATCACTGAACTTAGATCATCAAGAGTTGCCCCAGTGAATCTCTTAGATTACAAACCTTCCCAACCTATTGTGTTGCTAAAACTCTAGGAATCTCCAACAGTAAGTTAACTCCTTTTGCTGTCTGTTGAATCACCCAAAATGAGAAGCCCAACATGACCATGTGAGAGCTCTAACTTCAGGTTCATTGAAACCCTTATGTATCCCCTGGTAGAAGCCTCCTTTCACCCTACCTCAGACCAAGACTTTTCATCTTTCCAAGTCTAAGGATGGGACGACACAAAGTGAAAAACTGGCAAGTGCATTGCAAGGCATAATGATGTAATTGACTAATTATTCTTCTACCACTGGTTCCTGGACCAGCATTCTAAGCCTGGGAAAACAACAAACTATTATGACTATCAGCTAATATAGTATATCACGTTGTAGAATAGTTCCTAAACCTGCAGAATTTTTTTTTTGAAATTGGCACATTGATTTTTAATAGGCCATTCCAAAATTCCATTTTGCTTCCAGATCAAGCAGTATATGGTAGGCCAAGTGGATAAGATAGTTATGCACCCATAATCATCTTTTTTTCTTCTTCATAAAATGAGTCCTTTTGTCTGAGTTGATAATTGTGAGATTCTATCAGGGATTGTGCTAAAAGAGAAACTGTAGTTATAAACAGCAAACCTTAATATCAAGATCAATAAGGAATAATCATTGTCCCTTCAGAGGTAGAAATGGTTCAATACAATCAACTTCCCCTTATGTGACTGGTTATCTTTTTGAAGAAGAGTACCATATTAAAGGCTGGATATTGGTCTCTGTTTTTGACAGGTTTGGCCCTCAGAAAAGGTAGTAACAAGGTGAGCCTTGATGAGAAGGAATTAATGCATGCTAATGTAACTGCTCACCATAACCACTCCATTTATAAACCAAGTACACAAATACTGGGCTCAAGGAGAAGAGACTGACTGACATCCTTAGGATGACTCAATCTATCTACAAGGATGTAAAGGTGCTGCTTTTTGGTGAATACTCTCTGCTGTAATTACTATTAAGATACAAATACCTAACACATTGTGATACTCCAAAATATCTATACCCTGTCTCTTGAAATCTCTATTTCTTCCAACCCCTAACTAACCATTTTCCTACTATTTTTCCACTGCCTGGAAATAAGTATTTAGTCATATATTTGGCTATTTTTTCACATAAAATATAAATAACCATGTTTAATGCTCACAGTCATGTCCTCTGAGAGAATTTGCTAATGCAATATTTAGGACCACAGCACAAGGGAGCTGGAGTGCAATCTTAATTCCTTGGTTTGTACCAGCATATCAAGCTGATAAACCAGTAAACCAGCTTATTCATCTACTGTGAATTGGTTGAAAAAAATCACCCTAGTCCATAGATGTGAGTTAAAGCAAAGGCTTCAGTGCAACACAGGCAACAAAGGTGTGTGATCATTAAACTTACTTTAGCCCAACTGAGACTGCGCAATTTTCATCCCAAAGAGGTTGCTATTGTGCCCTCTGAACTTGCAAATTACTAGATCAGATAATATCAAGGTCAGGATTGGTGGATTTGATTATAGTCATTTGATAGTTCAGAGTGAACTATGTAGTCCACTCTGATCCACTCACTTGCTAGGATACTTTTCAAACAGCAAATTATGCTCTTCTGCCTTTAAAAGACATGGTTTTCTCTCTTGGTTGGTTGGTTCTTCTACTGATATGGTAGTAAATTACCACAAATCACAGTTAAAACACCACACATTTATTATATCACAGTTCTTTAGGTCCTAAGTTCAGGCATGGTCTGGCTGGGTTTTCTGTTAAGGATCTAAGGTCAGACTAAAGGTGTCAGCCAGACTGAGCTTTTGTCTGGAGAACTTGGGCAAGCATCCGCTTCCAAGCTCATTTAGATTACCGGCAGAATCCAAATTGCAGTTGTTAGACTGACATCCTCATTCCTTGACGATGGTCAGCATGCTGCTCTCAGCTCCTAGAGTTGGCCTGCATTCTTTGAAATGTGGTACTCTTCATCTTCAAAGTCAGCTATACAGAATCTCACTGATGTCAAATCCTCTCACATTATGAGTATCTCGTACCAGAAAGAACTCCATTCCTTTTAAGGATTCACCTGATTATGTCAGGCATATCAAGGACAATCTCTTTATCTTGAGGTCAAGTGATTTGAGACCCTAATTACTTCAGTAAAATACCTTTTAATATACTATAGAACATAATCATTAGTGTTATAGAGTGAGGGCCATTGAATTAAAATTAGAATTAGAGGGGTGCCTGGCTGCCTCCGAAGGCTAAGTGTATGATTTCAGCTCAAGTCATGATCTTGTGGTTCATGAATTGGAGCCCTGCATCAGGCTCTGAGCTGACAGGTCAGAGCCTGGAGCCACATTGGGATTCTTTGTCTCACTCTTTCTCTGCCTTTCCTCCACTCACCTCTCTCTCTCTCTCTCTCTCTCTCTTTCTCCAAAATCAATAAACATAAAAAAAATTTAAATTGGAATTAGAATCTTACCTGCCACACTCTCCACCTGGGGCTTATTAGAGACTCTGTCCATATTCATGAAGGCTTGCAGAGTTGTCCCTTGGGACAATCTAAGTTGTTCTCTTGACAGTAATACACGAAAGATACAGCAATCTGGCCTTGACTTTAAAGATGATGTCTCAGCATATCCATACCATTGGCTACATAAAAACTTCACTAGCATTTCAGGTCCCTGAATCCTTTAGAAGCTTATCTCCTTCTCTTTGGCATGGCTACATCTTACTAAGGCATACAGAGTAACTTGCTAATTTCTATTTGCCAGGTTCAACTAGCATAACACCCCAGGACAATATTCTATGAAAGGTCAGTGTTAACATTCTTGTGGACTAAATTGTGAGTGAGAGCAGGAGCATGAATATCACTCTAGGACAAATGTGGACTGTTGGCCACCTTACATAAAATGAAATAACTTTTGATTACTTTTCTCAAGACAAATTTGGAAGCCATGTATTCAACCACCAGATACATATCAAATTTTCCAAGTCTCTTGGAAGTTCCCTCAGACAGTTCTGCTCATTGTATTCTAGTTCAACCCCTTGATTTAGGGACTCATCACAATATCTGGGATATGAAATAAAAGGGGTTGTTTGTCATTCTACCTGACCTAATGTGCTTTTTGGAGTAGATCAAGTTTATGTATCAGTTGTGATTGGTCATTTCCCTCAATATTGAAACAGTCTGTTACATTACTATTATCTTTCCACAAGGTCTCAGAAATTGTTTCATCCAGGGATAGACATCTATATATCTGCAGATGATTATGTAGGAAAAGGGAAGAAATTCATTTCTGCTTCCCATTTCTATATTCCTCCTCTCCTGGAAGTCTCGGTTCCTGATAAAAGCTATGATTATGGTGTAGCTACACCTTTCCCATAATCATTCCAGCCTGAAACAAACTCTGATTTGATGCATCCATCACTATAAAAGCCATAAGCCAGTGTTACTGAGCAAGCTGAACTGTGCTAGCTTTCTTTGACTATTTCCGAAGGAACACCAGTTCCATCAAGTGAGCCAAAATTCAGTTTCTAGGGCTCTGGTGTCCACTTGACTTAGGAATGTGAAGGGCCCCCTCTCCTTTGAGCAAGCAACTATCTGGTGAGGTATTGTTGCCTTGCAGGCCTATTCTTCTCTTGTCTGAGCAGACTCAGAGAAGCCTGATGGCAGGGTGGCAATAGAAATAGTGGAGACTTTGTTTTGTTGAGTTTTTTTTTTTTTTTTTAACTAATTTTGAGACAAGATAAGCAATCCCCCTTCATTGCATGTCTGAAAACTCAAAACCTATGTGGGGGTGAGAAAGAATAGCTCAGAGCTCTAAAGGAAAATAGTCCCTTAACATAGACATTCCTCACACAATGTCTTCCTAATGATATTTTCCTCTCTTTCTTTATCTTCCAGTTGTTTCTTCCCCTAGAATTGTGTTAGCTTTCCAGTCATAATCCCAGTTTGCCCAGTCCTAACAATTCTATCCCTGTCAGTTCTTTCATATCCAGTCTGGTTTTTGTATCAACCACAGAGCTTCAGCTGCTGGCAGACTTCCCAGAAGTTTGGCCCAGAGCCGGCAAACATTAATCCTTTAGACATCCCTGCAATTTAGGAGGGGATCTTTTCTAATACGACAGGCTGTCCCCAAATGGACTCAGAGTCTAAGGAAGTATTTTTTTCTCCTTGAGGTCAGTGGCTCTCTGCCCCCCTTCTGATGGGTCAGTCTAGTGCTTTATTTAGAAGGGAGACTCCCATGTAAACCATATCCTGCTGCTTGTCAGCATTCACAAGTTGAAATTATCATTTAAATTTCTAGAAATTCTTTTGGGCATGGATCCTCTGGCTTAAGGGAAATTAGTTATTTTCCCCAGCATTCTCATGTGTCTACTCTGTTCTGAAATTTTCCTATAAGATCCCCTTGTTCTCAACAATACTAGGATGCTCTAGTGCCCCTACTGAAGGATGGTGAGCTCTTTAATCTTTTTCTCCCCCTCCTTAACCTTATAGCTCAGAAGGGATCGAGACTCCTGAAAGGAGTAGGTAGATGGAATTACAAGCAAGTTTGTCTCCCTGAAAACAGAGAAATGTACCTGATTACTGGGTACTAACAGCTTTCTGTTCTAGTCTCTCATTTTAAGCCGAATGTACCTCACATGGATTCCTGAACAATATGCCTCCTGGATACTACATTCATTCATAGTAGGTTGCGGCTTACAGGCAAACAATGTAGTAACTGAACAACTGGCTCTGGTATGAAATTTTAACCATTTGACTAGTCATACCTTTAGAGGTTGGTAATACCAAGTAGTGTCATGAGTGTGTAAAATTAGGAACTGACACTCTTTCTGGTATATATATATGTATATATATGTAAATGATATATATATGCCACATATATGTTATATATTATACTCATATATACACACATGTGTATATGTATGCATCCCCTTAAGGGTGAGCAATTACATAGAAACTGCCAAAATTTAGTATGTGCTTATTTAACAATTCTCCTTTTAGGAAATATATCTAGAAAACATTCCATATATAGGCATAATATTCAGGTACAAAGTTAAGGGTTAAGTAGTAGCCATGGTATACTTTATTGTGCACCAACTAAATACCAGAAGCAATGCCAAATTACTTAAATTCATTAATTCATTTATTCCTTGAAAATTAACCTATGAAGTGAATATAATTATTATCTATATTTTATAGGTGAATAAACTAAAATAAATTAATAAATTTAGTTAGATCATACAGGCAACATATGTCAAGATTACAATTTCAAAATATACTCACAGATAGTTATACCATGAAATATTATAGAAAAACCAAAGGAAATAATGGCCAGGTTGTATTAAGTGATATTAAGAAGAGCTCTACATGACATAAGTTAGACAGAGAAGACAATAATATATAATCTCACTTATATGTGAAATCTATACCCAATAAACAAACAAAAAAAAATTGAACTCACAAAGGGAACAGATTGGTGATTGTCAGAGGCTGGGGTGAGGGGGTGATGGTGATTTAAAGGTAGAAACTTCCAGTTATAAAATAGATAAGTCCTGGGCAGGAAATATATACCAGTAATGCTATCATTAACAATACTGTATTGTATATTGAAAGTTGCTAAGCAATTACATTTTTTTTATTAGCTAAGAGATTATATCTTAAAAGTTCTTATCACAAAAAATGTAACTGTATCATGATGGATGCTAAGTAGACTTATTGTAGTGATCATTTTGCAATATATATAAAAACTGAATCATGTTGTATACCTGAAATTAATATGTCAATTATATCTCAATAATAAAACCCATTGCACAAAATTATTTGTGAATAAAACTGATGAGCAAGAGTGTGTTCAATAAAAGAAAAAAGGGGAATTGTTATCACTTAAAAGCCATAAAAACATTTTTGCCTAAATTTTAAGAGGCTTTCCATTTATCCTAGTGTTAGTCCTGGACAAGCTCTTGGTCTGCATTATATTGTACAAGAAACCGTGTATTTGTTCTACTTATTCTGCCAAAGGGAACGGAGAGTTGGTACTGGCACATGACAGCTGGCATCACTGAATTCATGGATCTCAATTCTCTAAGCTCCCTGATGTTTTTCCATTAAGCATTTTTACTGTTCAAAATAATCAGAGGTATTCTTTACTTTTGTTCTTCCTCCACTTTCCACTTGTTGTAAATAAAGATTCTAGTAATACATTGTCAATAGTTAGGTGATTTGCTTTTACAACAAAGCAATAATTTTAGAGATGGAAAATGATATCAAAAGACACATGTTCTCCTTCTGTGACATGATGAGAGAGAAAGTATTCTGCAATATCCTTTACTGTAAGTCCCCAAGTACCATTGTCTTCAAAAGTGAGGATATAACCATGAGTCCAGCTGACATAATGAATGTGATTATGTTTCTTAGGCAAACTGCATAACAGTGCCCTTTTGTCAAAACCCAAGTAGGCCAGCACTGAACATCAAATTCGTTTTCCAGAGGGGTCTCAGAAAGGAAGGGGAAGGATTCAGACATCCTTGGAAAAGAAGGATAGTGAGTAATTTTTCTGGTAGCCACTGAAACTCATGTAAATACCTTTATGCTTTTTCTTTATCTAGTAAGTTGTAACTTTGACAAAAGGTTTCAAAAAACAAAACGAAACTTCAGCCTAGGAGAAAGTAAAATAAGAAACTTTGTGCTAACGAGGGAAAAAATCATCTCTAAAGGAAAAAGAAAATAAAAAGAGCTACTTGTAAATGAAATGAAAATTGTGAGGGAAAATATTTTAATTGTTGAGGAGGAAAATTTTAAGAAAAAAAGAACAGTAAAAATTAAGAATAAAAAGATTTTCTCAATAAAAGTTGACCAAATAACAAAGAAAGGGAAAATTTAAAGACTGAAATATTTTTAAAGAGACAATTATATAAAAATTTAGGATATTAGCATTCTATGAACATAAATATTATATAAAATAATGACACTTAAGAACAAAAATATTGCTTATTTATTTTAATGTTTATTCATTTTTGAGAGACAGAGTGGGGTAGAGAGAGACGGAGACACAGAACCCCAAGCAGGCTCCAGGCTCTGAGCTATCAGCACAGAGCCTGACGTGGGGATCAAACTCACAGACTGCGAGATCATGACTTGATCCAAAGTCAGACGCTTAACTGACTGGGACACCCCGGTGCTCTAAAAAATACTGAGTTTAGATGACACATAAAGTCATATAATTAGGAAGATATCTGAGGGGCACCTGGGTGGCTCAGTCTGTTAAGTGTCCAACTTCAGCTCAGGTCATGATCTCACAGATTCTGAGTTCCAGCCCCATGTTGGGCTCTGTGCTGACAGCTCAGAGCCTGGAGCCTGCCTCAGATTCTGTCTCCCTCTCTCTCTGTTCCTCCCCTGCTCATGCTCCATCTCTCTCTGTCTCTCAAAAGTAAAACAAAAACATTAAAAAAAGAAAAAAGTAAGAAAATATTTGAAATATGAGTAAAATGCACACTTACTATGCTTTGCTGAAAAAGTAACAGTAAAAAAGCACATTCTAGGATTGAACACAGTGTATTTTTCATATTAATAGTTTTATGTGCTATTTGATCTATCTTTTGGCCTTGGTTTCTTACTTGGGGCAAGTATAAATAAGGAAAACAAAGAAAATTCTAAATATTCACATCTGGTATAGCATTTCCTTCAAATGCCCTTCAAATAACAAAGTAAGGATAGACTACTGTAGCAGAAGTAAATGACTGCTCCCGTCCTTTGGGGACAGCTGTTACTGGAAATGAACCAAACCTAATGGTTCATCTTACAATATAAACAGTGGCTACTAGAACTGGCTCTCTCTATGAAAGGAACAATAAGTAGGTAAGAATATTTTCAACAAGAGCTAATACTATTGATTGTACAGCATGAAATTTACATACATTTCTTTGAAAATTTAGAAATAATGTATTTCAATGAAAAAACATCTGTAGAGTGACATCACCAAGATGGCAACGTAAGTTGTTTTTGACTTTGTTCCCCTTTACAAGAAGAACACTGATATCTATTTGAGAACAAGACACCACTAGGAGAATCTTAGAATACAGGGGTGAGGTTGAAAGCACACTTTCCCTGCACACAGAGACAAAGACAGACTTCATTAGAAGGATAAAGAAAGTGGCTACACATGGACTAAACTGCCCCTCCCCCACACCAGCACAGTACCACATGGAGAGGTCTCCCCTGAACCTTCTGGTTCCTCCAGTGGGAAAAGAGAACCTGGAGGAACAAGCAGACTTCTCAGTACTGTGGGCCACTTTGCTGGATTCCCTACTCAGATCTAGCACCACGAAACTGCAGGAGAATCTGTGGCACAAAACCACAGGGAATCCTGAAAGACCTAAATGTAAGAGCTTAAACCATGAAACTTCTAGAAACAAACATAGGAACAAAGCTCCCTGACAGGGTATTTGTAATTGTTTTTGTTTTTTTTAAATAACCCCCAAAGTACAAACTACAAAATGAAATAAATACATGGGACTATATCAAACTAAAAACCTTCCACGCAGCAAAAGAAAACACCAATAAAATGAAAACACAAATGACAGAATGGGAAAAAATTATTTACAAACCATATATCCAGTAAAGGGTTAATATCCAAATTATACAAAGATCTCATATAACTCAAAAACAACAACAAAACAAGTAACTCAATTAAAAGATGGGCAAAGGACCTGAACACATATTTTTCCAAAAACCATATACAAACCCCAAAAGGTACATGAAAAGATGTTAAACAGCACTAGTCATTAAGAAAACGCAAAAACAAAACACATACACACACACAGACACACACAGACACACACACACACACAATATTACCTCATACCTGTTAGAATGGATATCAACAAAAAGACAAGATATAACATGGTGGTGTCGATGTAGAGAAAGGGGAACCCTTGTGCACTGTCAGAGGGATTATAAACTGGAAGAGCCATTATGGAAAACAATATGGATGATCCCCCCCAAAATTAAAAATTGAACTACAGTATTATCCAGCAATTTTACTTCTGGGAATATACCAACAAGTAACAAAAACACTAACTTGAAAAGATATCTGCACCCCCATGTTCATAGCAGCATTATTTATGATACCCAACATGTGGGAACAACCTAAGTGTCCATCAATGGATGAATGAATAAATAAATTGTGGTATGTGGTCAATTAATCTTCCACAAAGGATAGAAAGATTATGCAGTGGGGCAAAGACAGCCTTTTCAACAAATGGTGTTGGGAAAACTGGACAGCTACGTAAAAGGAATGAAACGTCACTCTCTGTCACCATACAGAAAAATAAACACAAAATGTATTAAAGACATAATGTGAGACCTGAAACCATAAAAATCCTAGAAGAGAGCACAGGCAGTATTATCTTTGATATTAGTCATAGCAACGTTTTTCTAGATATGTCTCCTGAGGCAAGGGAAACAAAAGGGAAAAATAAAGTATTGGGATTACATCAAAATAAAAAGCTTCTGCACAGTGAAGGAAACAGTCCAAAAAACTAAAAGGCAACCTACAGAATGGGAGAAAATATGTGCAAATTACATGTCAGATAAAGGTTAGAATCCAAAGTTTATAAAGAACTTAGGAAACTCAACACCCCAAATATAAAATATCCAATTAAAAATGGCCAGAAGACATGAACAGACATTTCTCCAAAGAAGACATCCATATGGCCAACAGACTCATGAAAACATGCTCAGCATCAGTAATTATCAAGGAAATATAAATCAAATCTACAATGAGATATCACTTCACACCTGTCAGAATGGCTAAAGTCAAACACAACAGAAACAACAAGTAATGGCAAGAAAGAGAAGAGAGAACACTTGTGCACCATTGATGGGAATGCAAACTGGTGCAGCCACTATGGAAAATGGTAAGGAGTTTCCTCAGAAAGTTAAAAATAGAACTACCCTATAATTCAGGAATCACACTACTGGGTATTTACCCAAATATACAAAAACACTGATTCAAAGGGATATATGTACCCTTATGTTTATTGTAGCATTATTTACAATAGCCAAATTATGGAAGAAGCCCAAGTGTACATTAATAGATGAACATATATATATATTAAATATATTATATATCACATATATTATTTCATATGTATACATGTGTGTATATATATATATATATATATATATATATACGCATATACATAGAATATTATTCAGTCTTAAAAGGGGATAAAATCCTGCCATTTGCAACAACAGAGTTGGAGCTAGAAAGCATAATCCTTAGCAAAGTAAGTCAGTCAAAGAAAAACAAATACCATACAGTTTCACTTAGGTGTGGAATTTAAGAAACAAAACAAATGGGCTAAAAAAGAAAGAGAGAGAAACCAAGGAACAAACTCTTAACTATGATGGTTACCAAAGGGGAAGTCAGAGCAAGAGATGGGTGAAATAGTTGATAGGAATTAAAGAGTACACTTATTATGATGGGCACTAAATAATACATAGAATTACTGAGTCACTATATCATATATCAGAAACTAATATAACACTGTATGTTAAAAATACTGGAATTAAAATTAAAAATTTAATAAAAAAGAAGTTGTGGTATATATATGCAAGGAAATATTCAACCATAAAAATGGGAAATCTGGGGCACCTAGTGGCTCATTCTATTAAGCATCAGACTCTGGATTTCGGCTCAGGTCATGATCTCACAGTTTTTGAGTTCCAGCCCTGCATCTGCCTCTGTGCTGACACCAAGGATTATGCTTGGGATTCTCTCTCTCCCCACCACTCCTGTGTGCCCTTCTTCTGCTCGCACTTTCTCTCACTCTCTGTCTTTCAAAATAAATATTTGTTTTTAAATGGGGAATCCTACCATTTGCAACAACTTGAAAGGAACTTAAAGGCATTAAGCTAAGTGAAAGAAGTCAGACAGAGAAAGACAAATACTCTATGAGATCAATAATATGTGGAACATTTAAAAAAAGAAAAGAAAAGGAAACAATCAGAGAAGAAGAAATCTGACTTTTGGTTACCAGAGAAAGGGATTAGGGGGAGGGAGAATTGGAAGAAGGTGGTCAAGTGGTATAAGATAATAAATACTAGGTTGTAAGGTACAACATGATGACTATAGCTAATCCTGCTGTATGGTATATAGGCAAGCTGTTAAAAGAATAAATCTTGAGGCACCTGGGTGGCTCAGTCAATTAAGCATCTGAATCTTGATTTCAGCTCAGGTCATGATCTCACAGTTTGTGAGATAGAGCCCCATATCAGGTTCTGTGCCAACAGCACACAGCCTCTTTGGGATTCTTCTCTCCTTTCTCTGCCCCTCCCCTGTTCGTTCTCTCTCTCTCTCTTTCTCTCTCTCTCAAATAAATAAACTTTAAAAAAGAATAAACTCTGAGTTCTCATGAGGAGAACATTTTTTCCTTCATTTTATTATTTCATCTTTATTGTGTCTACATAAAAAATGAGTATCAGCTGAACCTATTGTGTGAATCATTTCACAATATGTGTAAACCAACAATCACACTCTATGCCTTAAATTTCCATAATCGTATATGTGAATTATTTATCAAAAAGCTGCTAAAAACTTATAGACAAATAAATTTTCAATTATAAAATCAATAAATTCTGGAGATTTAGTGTATATCATGGTGATTTATAGGTAATATTATATTGCATACTTGAAATTTGTGGAGAGTAGATTAAGTATTTTCATTTAAGATGGAATAATATAAGAGGAAGGATGGGTTAACTAGCTTGATTGAGGTAATCATTTCTCAATTTATATGTATACCAAATCGTCACTTTGTATAACTTTAATATTTGTAATTTTTATTCCTCAGTTATACCTAAGTAAATCTGGGAAACAATAATGACATGGATTTGGAAACCCTAAGTGCATAGATTTGGAGTTATTAAAGAAGATTAAATAATAAAAGAGTTGTGTCACATTAAAAAGATTGAGAGAGATTTCAGACAAAAATAGCTGCTTAGCCATGTATTGTTTGCTCTCCCTATCCAAGGGGAATTGTAAAATCAAAATATCTAAAGTCTCCAAGAACTTTCAAGTAAAAGAAAGCCATAGGAGTACAGCTATATCCCCATTCTTTTCTTTTAAAATACTTTTTTGTTTATATATTTATTTTGAGAGAGAGAGAACACAAGCAGGAGAGGGGCAGAGAGAGAGGGAGACAGAAAATCCCAAGGAGGCTCTTCATGTGAGCACAGAGCTCTGCCCAGGGCTCCATGCCATGAACCATGATATCATGACCTGAGATGAAACGAAGGGTCAGACGAGTCATCTAGGCACCCCTGTTTTCTTAGCCATTTACCAAAGTGGAAAACACTGGGCAGTGGAAGAAAGTGATTTTCAAAGAATGATTACAAATTTAATTTTTTAAAATCTTTTATTTATTTCTAGGAGAGAGAGAGACAGCGTCAGCAGGGGAGGGTCAGAGAGAGAGGGAGAAACAGACTCTGAAACATGCTCCAGGCTCTGAGCTGGCAGTCAGCACAGAGCCCGACGCGGGGCTTGAACCCAGGAACCGCGAGATCATGACCTAAGCGAAAGTCGGACGCTTAATCCACTAAGCAACCCAGGCGCCCCAAGAATGATTACAAATTTAGATCTAGACACATTGTAAGTAAGGTGAATTTAAGACATCCTAGTTGAGATGTTGACTATGCACCAGGATACATACATCTGGAATTAAAGAAGTCATGGAGTCATTACCATATTGGTGCTATTTGAAATGAAAAAGACCACATAAAAACTAAGGCTGGAAAGAGAAAAGAAGGATTTGGAGGCCTAATCCCTGGAGATTTCAACATTTAGAGATCTAACAAAGATTGGAGGAAAATCAAGATTTATAACTTGTCAAGCAACGTGTCAGAGATCCATAAATATCTTTGATTGTACAGTTTGGATTATTTATAAATGAATGTGATTGTTATTCATTCATTCATATCAAATATTATTTCTTCCCAGTACACATAGGTTTTCTTATTCCTAATAGCCTTTATATAATTTGCATTTTAGTTTTGCCTAAGGCTGACTTCAATATCATGTGAAATATATTGATTTAAGTTGTGATAATAATTTTCAATTATTTTATGCCTTATAGGTAACCTTTCTCTTTTTCATAATAATGAGTCTTCGAAAGGCTAAAGACTAAAAGGAAATAAGGAAATAAACCAGTGTTTTTACTGTTTGTTTTTGTTGTATGATTTTAAACAGAGTAATTGGATAACTTCTACTTGTTTTTGCATTGGGGGTATTTTTAAAATTTAATAGAGTGAATACTATTGGCTAATAATGAAACCTTATTAGCCAATAGTATTGAAACACAACCGCTGATCTGTTTTCTGTGATTATAGATTATATTATTTTAGATATAAAACTTTATTAAAAAAACTTCATTACCTTAGTTGCTTTCCCTCAACATAAGGATTTTGAAAATCATTCATATTTTTATTTTGCTTTATTTATGTGGTTACACTTATTGGTAGTTACTTCCTTTTTACTGCTAAATAATATAACATTATGTGGCTATCTTGAAATTATCCACACACCATTTATGGACACTTGAGTTGCTTCCAGATTTAGGCTGTTAAATAACAAGAAGTTATAGAATAATTCTACTAGGTTGGAGCATTGTGTGTTATTATTACCATGATTATCCACATTAATTTTAGTTATGATCTGAGATTGAGAATCAATAATTCAGATCAATTCCCTCACTGAAATGGTGAGAAAACTGAAGCCCATTCATGTTCTTTATCCATTTATTGAGTTCAAATTCACTGAAATCACCATCGTTGTAAGACACTATGGTTACCATCATAATTACAAAGAAGGATCATGACCAGAAGAGAAACAATTGTTTTTTGGATGGAAATTTCATATTTAAGAACTTTGGAAATATTCAAATGACAATATAAAGTGAGGAGTAATAAATAATTACGCAGATATTTTTAGCGGGCTAATAGCTGTGAACATAGTCCAGAATTTGAACTGAGGCTTTAGATTTTAAAATGTATATATAACATATTAATTTTACTCAGTTAATTATGTCTTTAAATTCTTCAATCTAAGTATTTCATTTACAATGGGGTTCACATTGCCATAGAAAGAATTAAAAATATATATGTTTTCCACTTTAATATGCATGCCACGTATAAGGAACAGGGGCTACTGTATGCCAAACAAAAAACAGCAAACAAAAACAACAACAGCAACAAAAACAACAAAAAGCCAGTGCAAGAGACAACTACTTTTTGAATTTAATCTTTCCTACATTTTTTACAGTGTATTTCTCAACTGAATTGATATAGGGAACTATGTTGCCTTTATACCACCCAGTTTTCCATGAAGCTATTTCCAAAAGAATCAAAAAGCTGTCTATACAAGCTTTCTGAAGTAATGTAGATACTTCTCAAATATCCAGTATATTTTATTGGTCTTATTTTTTTCAAATCCAGTTTTCCTGTCTTTACTCTTGCATTAAAATATTTTCTTAATCCATGTTTACAAGTACTTGATATTTATAGACAGACTTCATGTCCCCTGGTAGACTTTGCTCACTCTAGCTCATAAAATTTGAGATATTTCAATCCTTTGTTATTAGTCTATCTATTATCTCTCTTAATCTCTGATATTGCTTTTGTTGTGAGCTCCTTTCTTCATTTATCTATGTGCTTCTATGGTTGAAATGTCCATAACCAAATGTATTCAAGCAGGTGTATTTATGCTCGTCGAACTTAACAAAAGCAATAGAAAACCATTCCTAGGTTGATTATTCTATAATATTTTACTATTACAAAGTATTTATACAACATGCTATGTATACAACATCAGATTTTTTATCTTTTATTTTTGTTCCATACTTTTGTCCATTTAATTATTTTGATATTGTTTTAAATCTTCTAGTGCCCATTTCAGACATTCAGTCAGATGTCTATAAAGTACTTATTGCTTCTAAAATTCATTAAATATATGATCCCCTTCTCTGTTAGTACCAATAATATTGCCTCAGTGTTCATATATGCCTAGTATTAAAGTCACAAATACATAGAATGTGCTATAGATGCTCTAAAAATTATCAGTTATGTCAGTCATGAGGAAGTTACAGAAGAGCTTCCTTCCCACAGAATAAGTACAAAATATACAAACATTGCTGGGTCAATTCCTATCTTATAATGGGAATCCCTTTTGTTGGCAAAAATTTATTTTGTCCAAAGAAAATCACCATGTGAGAATCAATTGTTTTAAAGTATCTCAAAACTTTAAATATATAATCATGGTACTGAAGTTTTAAAGTGCCAATGTTTATGGTTTTTGTGTGTGTGTGTGTGTGTGAAACTATGGTCTATGAGTAGTTTTACATTAGTAATATGTCATGACAAACAAAAAATGGTATTTAGTGTTAATATCAGAGCATGCTCAGGGACCCGTTATGTTATGATGACACCAATTAAAGATAATTCTGCCAGTTCTCATAGATATTCCATTCATAGAATTCAGTTCTCATAGATATTTCATTCAGTATCCAATTTATTTCCTATATCATGTTAAATTGAGTTAGTGGACACTTACAGCCTTGGCTATGTATGAAACTAAACCAAGCTTTTATTTGAAAAGAGCAAGTTCACTTTTGTTAAGAAACCATGCTCTCAGGCATCTAGGTGGCTCAGTTGGTTAAGTATCCAAATCTTGGTTTGGGCTCAGGTCATGATCTTACAGTTTGTGGGATTGAGCCCTGTGTCTGGCTCTGAGCTGACAGTGCAAAGCCTGCATGGGATTCTCCCCCTCCCTCTCTCTCTCTGCCCCTCCACCTGCTCATTCTCTCTTTCTCTCTCTCTCTCTTTCCTTCTCTCTCTCAAAATAATAAATAAACTTAAAAACTAAAAAAAGAAACCATGCATTCTGTGATTATTGGCAAATACAGAAAAATATTATGACAACACAAAAAGTATATATACTATAGATTAAGTCTATAAAAACAGTTATCAAAATTAAACATCAACCAAATTGAGGTGCCCAGAAAAATCAGAAATATTTATAAGAATAAAGCAGTTTCTATTGACAATTTTGTGAAAAGTAGAAGATAGTGATGGTGGATTTGATGAAGAATTAAAAACAAAAAGAGAGACCATCTACAGGTCACTATATCTATTCAGCCCCAATATTAGAAAAGATATTCTAGGAAATTTCAGTTTTTATGGGGGTTCTCTAACATAATTTTCAAGTTTTACATTATACTATCATACATGTGAAGTCCATAAAACATCAGAACATTGTCATAAACTAGGACTGAAAGATAGCCTAACACTAGCTTTATGAATAAAAGGCAGACAGAATTAAAATGATAAAAAACATAATGGAACCCTAAGGCTCTGCTATATGAAATTGGCTGATGAAAGAAAATACTCCTCCCACCCCATGTGGATGCATTTTTATTCAATCCTGCAGGAAATACATTTCCAAAACCTCCAGGAGAGGTGTTTACTTGTTTGAATATGGATAAAAGACAAAGAAAATTAGGATCCTGGTGATGCTGGGGTACCTACTTCAGAAATATTCTGATTCTTTCAGAAGTGAATCAACTTACCCTAAATCCTGATGAGTTTCCAGGGATCCTGGAATACCCCATTAGTTTTATCTAGTAACAAGTAACACACCCTATTACAATAATGTCACGTTGATTAAATGGTGGCTAAGTATGTACAAGTATATGAAAATCAATGGTTAATGAACTTCCCTGAAAGATAGCAATGACAATTTACTAACAGATAATCACTGAAGACTTCTGCACAGTTCAAGCACTCCAAAAGGCTTTTGCATTCTTCAGTGAGACTACTGTTTAACTGATGTTTATAGTACAATATCACCGTCCACCTTGAAGTTTCCTTAGATATCATAATTATCAACAGTGTAGGGATGAATATTCACAGAGTACAAAAAATTGCTCAAAATGTTTTAGAGTTGCTATCTATTATTGATAAGTTGTATACTGAAAACCGAAATGACAATAATGGTGATAATAATCTCAGATAATGATCTATACTCTTCTCTCAGGTTTTTGTGGGTTTTGTTTCGGTTGAAACATAATGATATCTCACTGCACCTACTTTGCCATTCCCTTTCAGCCATATGGTGGTCAGACCTGGCCAAAACTTATTTTGTATGGATCAAAGTTATAAATGTGACATTGGTCTCAAAACAAATACATATTTTCCCATGTTCTAAGATCCAAGTTGTGTCCACATATGAAAAATAGTACAATAAGACTATTTCCAAGATTTTGTAAATCATTCATATTTTTACTTCAACTGCTAACTTTTTAAATCCTAAACACTTTTTATATGAATTGTTTAATTATTCATTCTTATGAATTCATTTCCTTTCTGTCCCTTCCCTGCTTTTGTTTTCTCTTTTCTAAATTTTCTACAATCCTTTTTCTCTTTATCTTTCTTCTTACTCCTTTTTCCTTCTCTCCTTCCCACTTTCTTCCCTCCTTTCCTCCTTTTCCTTTATTTTTCTCTTTGTTTATTTGTAAATATAAAGAGAATCTTATGCCTTTCATAGACTTTTCAGACATATATTCATATATTTAATATGTTAAATATATTCAGATCAAAAATTACAGTTTTCCTTTATCTGATTAATGGTCTATGTGTATGTGTGTGTATTTTTCTCTTGGGTAGAAAATATGTAGCCACAGCAAATGACTACCTTAATTATTTAAGGTTAATAAGTAGTGATTTTTTAACGTGCCAGGATGTTTATGGATTGCTTACAGCAAATTATCTCACTGATAGACAAAAATCTAGTTTAACTGAGTATATTTACAAATAAATTTGTAAATTTATAAAGCATGTAGAATTTAATTTCAATGCATTTTTCCTCAAAAGGATTTTGATTAGTTTTAGAATTTCAGTAAAAACAACAGATGTACTTTAGAAGCAGGAGATAAATCTATATAAAATCAAAAAAGCAAAGTCCTTTGAAGTTTCATTGGTTTATAATTGTTGTTTTCCACTCCTGTCAGCATTTTACTAGCAATGTACAAAATTATATGTGCACACACAGATGCTGAAATTATGCATAAGTCTTAATATTTAAGGGACAGATGGCTGTCTAAATGTGATCATTTACAACATATATAACTAGTTTATCTGTAAACTCACATTACTCAGCACCATAGATATTCCATTAGTAGATATCTATCTATCTATCATCTATCTATCCATCTATCTATCCATCTATCTATCTATCTATCTATCTACCCATCTATCTATCTATCTATCTATCTATCTATCTATCTATCTATCTATCATCTATCTATCTATCCCCAAATATGTAATGGATTTATCATAATAAAAGTTATAATCTAGATTCCCTCAAGAGCTCCCACCTCTGTGGGACACTAAATATACAACAATGCTAAAAAGAACAAAAAGAAATATATTTTTAAATGAGGGCTTTATAAAAAATAATGACAAGATCTTTTTCCCTATCATTGTATCCCTCAGATTCACCCAACAAATGTTCCTCCTTGTTCCTATTCCAACGTCCAGTGGCCAAGATGCAAAAAGAAATTTGAACTAGAAGCTGAGTGGTATTTCTTTGTGTCTTATAAAGATGGAAACTTATGTCATTATTTATTATTATGTATATGTTATTACATAAAATGTCTAATTTACAAAGTTGGAATGAAATTTACTTATCAGTTGAATATTACTCGCAGCAAATTCCCTGAGAAACAATTAGAAAAGGTTTCTCTAAAGTCACCAATGTCTTCCTTTTGTCCTTAGAAACAAATGCTTTGCATCATCTTCTCCCCATTGTTCTTACTCCTCCAGAATTTCTAGTGCTTGATTTCTCCCAAAGGGATTAGAAAGCATCTGAAATTTCCAACGAGCAGTAAGACAGTGTAGGTTTTTTCCAACACAGTGTTCAAATACAAGTAGTCAATATTTTATTAATATGTGAATTATTCAGGTCACTCATTTTTCCTGAAAACAACTACATAAATGTGTGCTGCTAAAACAAAAGATCTGTAGTTAAAATGCATCAAATTATGTAATACTTAGGGCTAATATTAAGGAATGAACACAATGGAACCAAATGATAAAAGTAATTGGAAACATTTAAATAAATGAAAGCTTAATGGTGTATTTTATTTATCTGCAATCCTTAACATTAACTCAATGTTTAAAACATAGAACAGATTTCATATATTATTTTAACTAAAATATATTAATACTTAATATGTACCATTATAAAGTTAACTGTCAAAGAAATTTTGACTGATAAATATGAACTGATACACCTATATTATTCATGTATATTTTTATTTTTTTAATGTTTATTTATTTTTGGGAGAGAGAGAAAGAGACAGAGAGCGAGCAGGAGAGAGGCAGAGAGACACGAAGACACAGAATCTGAAGTAGGCTCCATGCTCTGAGATGTCAACACAGAGCCTGACATGGGCTTGAACTCACTAACTGTGAGATCATGACCTGAGCAGAAGTCAGACAATGCTCAAACAACTGAGCCACCCAGTCGCCCCTTATGTATATTTTTATTAATTGACTGATTTTAGAATATTGGAATATATATGTGAGTTATATTAAAACAATATAAATATGTGTGTGTGTGTGTGTGTGTATATATATATATATATATATATATATAAGCACATTTGTATTATATTTATATAATCTGTGTTATATTCAATTGCCTCCATTTTCAGCCTTTTGGGGGGAAACTTTTAATCTGCTCATTTTTTATATTAAATTTATATATGTTACATTTTTTCTGTATTAGATAAATGTCCTTTATTCCAAAGGACATATAAACCAAAAACAAATTGAATTAAAGAGGCTAAAATTTAAAAAGAAAAAGATGACAAAAATTTGAAACATAAAACATAAAGATGAAGGCTAAAGTTCATGTCCATAATTTAAATTTTTAGTTTTTTACTTACAATGACATGAAGTACACATTAAAAAAAAACACTACACAAGAAAAAGAAAGAAAAAAGCTTTATATTTCAGTATCTGTTATTAATGGCCCTTTCTTCCATCACTTTTAAACAGTAGGTCCTGTGTTTTTATTTTGCATTTGGTCTTTTAAATTATGTAGCTGACTCTAGTTTTAAGAACTAAGAATTAATACATGGAAAACCACTTGGAATAATCTCAAGCAGATAACAACCGTTTTATGAGCATTTGCTTTTAATATAATTTTCATTATTAAAGACACAGACATTGTGTGGGGAAAAAGAGGTTAAAATAAATTAATCAACAAAACATATTCCAAATGCAAAAAAAAAAAAGAGAGAGAGAGAGAGAGAGAGAAAATAGAGGTTTATCAATGAAGGTAGAATTTAGCTCCCAAACATTAAATAAATATTTTAATGGTTAGAATTTATAATGATTGTATAACAGATCCAAATAGCTAACATAGCAGCAAAATTTCTAAAGTAGAAACTACAGGAAATAAAGGGAGAGATAGAGAGGCAGACAAAAGTCACCCAAAATAAATATTTTAACTTATTATGGTAAATCCTAAACATTTTCACTGAAGAAAACAGAAGTACACTGAAGACCTAAACAATATTAATTAATGATTTGTATATCATAAATATATATGTATTAATATCTATTCTTTGATAATGTAGAAAGAAACACTTCTTTTCAATTATAAGAGAAAGTGTTTAAATAGAAAAAATAATTTGCACAAGTAGAAAAAATGCAGAAGTCAACATAAGGCAAATTTGATTACGGAACATGCTATGTCTGGATGTAGTTTGCCAATACATTACATATCAATAATTTATGTATATGAAAAAGGTTGATTTATATTGTTTAATATAATATGCTTGTCAGCTTTGGCATGGGGGTTATGTTGATCTTACAACAATTAAGAAATGTTGCCTTTTTCTAAGTTCTTTGAAAACTTTGTTCATTCAACATCGATGTTATTTCTTCTTTTGTTGGGAGAATTCACTGTTGAATCTAACTGAAATAGATATTTGCTTTGTAAGAAGCATTGTAATAACACATTCAATTTCTGTATCAGATACTGGAATACTCAATATTCAAGTGGGGCTGGAACTCAGGAATCAAAGCATGAGATCATGACCTGAGCCAAAGTTAGATGCTTAACTGACTGAGCCACTCAGGTGCCCCACTTAATCATTTTTATTTCTTCTTGGAAGTGTTTATTCATATCAATTGCTGTTTTTCGGTTGAGTTATATGTTATTTTATTATTAAGTTATAGTAGTTCCTTGTCTAAATTTGATTATATCCAGTTATCTATTTTTGTGGGGTTTTTTTTGTTTGCTTCTTGTGCTTTTTGGTGTCATATCTAAAACTTATTTTCTAATTCACAAAGTTCAAAGGATTTACACTTACATTTCTTATAAGAGTTCTATAGTTTGAGTTCTTAAATTTGTGTATTTGATGAATTTTCAATTAATTTCTGCATATGGTTGAGGGGTCAATGTCATTTACTTGCATGTATATATCCATTTGTCTCAGCAACAATTGATGAAAAGTCAATTCTTTTTTGATTGAATGGTCTTTTCACTCTTGTTGATAATCAATTGATCATAAATGTGTAGATTTATTTTTGAACTCTAAATTCTATTCCATTTATTTAATTAGTTCTTTTTCAATATTATTTTGGCTATTCTTGTTCTGCTGAATTTCCACATGCATTTTAGGATCAGCCTATTAATTTCTGCAAAGACATTAGCTGAAGTTTTGATGAGGTTTATATTGAATCTGTAAATCAATTTGGGGTGTATTATCACCTTAACATTAAGTCTACAAAATTTTCCATTTATTTAAGCCTTCTTTAATTTTGTTCACAAATGTTTTATAGCTTTCAGTAAAAGTTTTGAGCTATTTGATAAACTTATATTTAAGGATTTTTGATGGTAGCATAAATGGAATTATCTAATTGAATTTTATGTTCACTCACATCTACTGCGTAGGAAACCACTGATATATTTTGAACTGATCTTGACCCTGAAAACTTGCCAAATGCATTTATTAGTTTTCATTTTCTTAGTGGATTCTGTATGACTTTATACATACAAGATTATTTCATCTGAAAATATCGCTTTATTTTTTTCCTTTACTTTTTTTAATTTTTCCTGCAAATAAAGCTTAACTTTTCCTCTCCTCTCCTCTCCTCCCCTCTCCTCCCCTCCCCTCCCTCTCCTCCCCTCCCCTCCCCTCCTCTCCTCTCCTTCTGTCTTTCCCCTTTTATTTATTTTCTTGATTAACTGCCCAGGTGAAAGTCTCCAGTTCAATGTTGAACACAAGTGGGGAGGGTGGACATCCTCTACTTGTTCCTGATAATAGTGGCAAACCATTCATTCTTTCACCATTTACTAAGATATTAGCTGTGGGTTTTTCAATAGATGTCATTTCTTATGTTGAGAATATTTTTAAAAAATCTTTTTTTTTAATGTTTGTTTACTTTTGAGAGAGAGAAAGCACAAGTGGGGCAGAGAGAGAGAACAGAGGATCTGAAGTGGGCTCTGTGCTGTCAGTACATGGGGTTCAAACATGGGGCTCAAACTCATGAATTGTGAAATCATGACCTAAGTCAAGATGAAAAGTTGATGTTTAACTGACTGAGGCACCCAGGCACCCTGAGAACATTTTTTGTATTTCTAGTTAATTGTGTATTTTTATCATGAAAGGGTATAGGATTTTGTCAAAAAAATTTTCTGCGTTTATTGAGATAACCATATGGCTTTTGTCCTTTAATCTATTGATGTGAACTATTACATTGATTTTCATATGTTGAAACCACCTTACATCCCTGGGAGAAATCCTACCTGGTTATGATATGTAACCTTTTTTTTTTATGCTTCAGGATTTAATTTATTGTAATTTGCTCAGGAAATTATCTGTATTATTCATCTGCAGTTTCTTTTGTTGATGTCTTTGCTCATGGTATCAAGACAAGCTAGACTCATAGAGTATGTTAGGAAATATAGCCTCCTCTGCCATTTTTTAAAGGAGTTTCTCAGCAAGTATATTTACACAGTATTTTCTTGAGGGCTACACGGAATTTACATGTGTTGCTATCTCTTGCCTGACATTTCTTTGATTAAGTTTCAATTCATGGTAAGTAGAATCTCACTCACTTCCAAGTTGTGACATTCAGAACCTCTGTCCTTGTTAAGGAAACCACATTACACATTTTATGGAATAGTACCTCATGTAATTAAGAAAGCCCAGAAAAAAGAGGGAGACAGTTGTGAAAGAAGTTCAATGTAAGAAGTATCCAGAGGATAGAAAATGGAAAATTTCATGTATGTGTCCCCCAAAAAAGCAAAACTTAAGGAGTGCAAGACTGATTTTCCGTAAGTGTCTGATTAACAGAGAACTGATGATGTTGGAATTTTCTTAAAGGATAAGCAGTTTGTCAGGCGTTACCTTGTATCAACCTTCTGAAATTTTTGCTCATGGTTTCAAGGGACATAAACAAGAAACGTCCCAGGTCAGGGTAATCTCACAAACAGAACTGAGCTTTGTATAATTGGACTGGTTTTGCTTGGGCAAATTTTCAAAGCTGGGCTCCATTTCCTGTTGATTTTAGTACTCTAACTGAACTTTCCCCTTTTTACATTCTCTGCCTATAAATACAGCCTACTCCAAACCTTCAATGTGCTTACCTACTGTTTGTAATAGTCTGTGTATTGCTATTCTCAAATAACTCATACCTTGGACAATGTTGTGCTTGCCTCACTTCACCTCTTTTTTTTTTAAGTTGACACAGTCAAGAGAGATTGGTTTGTTTCCCAATTTTCCAATGTAGGGATTTCATATTTATTGCTAATTAAATCTCACAACTAGCCTGGAACATAGATAATGAATTTTGTTCTATTTTACAAATATGTAAAAGATTATCCTCAAGGTCATACAGCTCAAAATGTTATAGGCATAGTCAGATTCACTATGACTGCCTCAAGTGCCCATAGTCATGGCCTGTAGATACTATGTAATAACAGGGTCAATATTAAATTGTTATTCTTTAATTAAGCAAAAAGGATGCTTCTTCGAATTGTTTTATAGAGCTACGCAGGCAGTCTGTTGTTAAGTGGAACATCTAAACAATGTGTGGTTTCTTTTATCCCACTTTGAAAGATTGAATAACTTTTTAATAAAATGTTGCTCTTATGGAACTTGAATGTATAATATATGGGAAATTTATTGGATTTAATTTGGAATTGGTTAGATGAAAGTTATAGTTAGCTTCATAAGAAAATCTATTTAATTATCTAGGAAAAGCACAAACATAAATAGTTCTTGATGCCCAATACTTTTTGTGCCTATAAAAATTATTATTAAGGAAAAAAATATAGTAAATACTTGATACTGAGCCAGATTTCCCTCTGCATTTCGTAGTCATAATCAGCTTCTCCAAGATTTTGTCCCAAACATGAATCATACACTTAGTTTTATGGCTGAATTATGATCCAATAGCCTCTGAATGGAATCACACTGTGACATCTATGAGACAGCAAATAATTAGAAGTCATTTCTCAGTGTTCTAGATGTCCTTTCTTTCTGTGTCTCTTTAAATGGACTTTAGACTCCTCTACAAACCACACTATCAGTGATACAGTGTTGGCAACTGATACAAGACAATGATCCCATTTTTAGTGTCAAATCAAATATTTTATTTTAAGATGATAACTTAATTCATATCTTGCTTTAAGTAACTAGAACAGAATAAATTGAAAGAAAACAACAGTTTTATAATGCTGTTTCTGCAAATAAGTCAATGTTTTGGATAGTCATAGTTAAATGAAGGTTCATGAAGAGAATTTTGAATATACTCCAAATGGCCACTTTTGCTACTCAGGGCATCAAAACAATGACTATAGAGACAGAATATATAATTACAAAGATATTCCTTCATGCCTATATGTTACTTCCCATAATTTCATGGTTGTATTGCTTAATCATTCTGAGAAGTTTAAAATTTTATTTTTACATGAAACAATTCTCTTCCTAAGATTTCCAATTTATCGTTTAATTCTATGTATATGGCTTTGTGCACACTGTAATAATGTAAGGGCTACACATGATAAAACAAGTGGAAGATAGGGACCTTAATCTCAGTAGCTTTACCTTTGTAGGCTTTCAAATCAGTGACAATCAATTTGAATGATGTTGTTAATAATTATCTATTTAAAGGAGACATTGTAACATTAATTTACATCTATTTAATGAAAAACTGTATCACTGCAAAAAATGAAGTGAGGAGATCTAAGGAGTTAATATTATCTCTCAATAAACTAAATTGGATTTTCTCCTACTTTTTCAATAGACCGTTTTTTTTTTAAAAAAGAAGCTATTCCTGCTTACTGTGAATTCATGTATTTCACTATGTTCTAAGTACCAGATAAGCTTTACTAATTAGATCCTGCCATTCAGCACTTTAAGTACAGTGGGTCAGCTCTAAAACAGACGAAATAGAAACAATATAAAGTTTGACAGAAGTATATCTTTATCATCAAATAAAATAGATATATTCTCTAATTAAACTTTTTCATGGTGTGGTATAGTGTGTTATCACAGTTTCAAACCCTTTTAAATTTTCAAGTCTATATGGGCATCTTCCTCAAGAATAGGCTATAAGAAATTCTCTAATTTTGATGGATTAAATTTAAAAAGAGAGATCTATCATTTTTCTCATGGAACCCAAAGAAGCTAGGTAATTTTTTTTCCTGAGAGAAATAATGTTTCTCCATAACACAGTGTGTTTAAATGAGGCATTTGAAATCAAATGTGTGCATTTGAGTGAGTTTTAGTCTTAAATCCTCACGTTTCAGTTTTTTCAATTGAAAAATGATAATAAGAATAGTAATCATTTCAAATAATAGAACGTATATAATGCATATAATGTTTGAGTTCATTGTTGGACAGTTAGTCTATATTCAATAAACATTAGAAAACTATATCAGTTTTATTTTTATTATGCTGATTTTACTTTTTAGCCAACTAGATGAATGTCATTAAAGACAGCTTAAATTATGATTAATGCTAAGTATTCTGAAATGGATTAACCTTGGAAAAGCATATTAGGAAACAGAAAGCTAGGATTCGAACCTAGAATATTCTTAATTCTACAAAAGGAGTTGTTTATTGATAACTGCCAGTTACCTTAAGAAGTGAGAAAAAAGATCATCATTGGGTCTGGACTGCGTCAGAAATGATTGGGCAAAAGACAGGTGTAGCAGGCAGAGTTATAGGCACCAGAAACTGGGACTTTCATTCTAATCCTCACTCCCAGAAGCTCAGGGAAAAGTTAGCTGTGCCTTTTGTCTAATTAACAGGGAGTAGGCCTGTCATTGGCTAGTGCACCAATCCGATGATTGAGTCTACAGAAAATTGAGAATACTTTCTTTATTAAGAAACAAAATCATGTACATCAATCAAGAGCAAAACGAAAATCTGGAAATCCTTTTTAATTGCTTGTAACTATTGAGGAAAAAACTAGTCATATGGAATATACACAACATCCTTAGCCAGGAGTTGAGACTTCATGACAATAAGTTTCCAAGTACCTTATTCCATCATTCATTCTAAATATCATATGTGTGTACGTATAGGAGGATTAGGAGGAACTTAACAGAGGACCAAGGGGGAGAAGAAGGGCGGAAATAGTGGGGGAAAAGGAGAGAGGCAAACCATGAGAGACTCTTGAATGCTGACAAAAACTGAGGACTGATGGATGTGGGGGGGAGGAGGGATGGGCATGTAGGAGGACACTTGTGGGGATGAGCACTGGGTGTTATGTGGAAACTAATTTGACAATAAACTATTTGTAAAAAAATAAATAAATAAAAGAAAGAAAACAAGACACTAGGACACAGATATACTGATATTATGAAGTTGTTCCTTGGGTTGTTTTTATAGAAATAGGATATACTATTAAATTATTCAATCCAAAAATAAATAAATAAATAAATAAATAAATAAATAAATAAATAAATATTCTTTGACTCACTACATGTCAAGTACTGTTTCAGGTGGTGGGGATGATGAGATAAACAAGAAGAAAAGATCACTATTTCTTTTTTTTTTTACATCTCTTAATATTTTTAATTTATTAAGTTGAGCTAAAAAAAGTTGGATTTCATTTACGTTAATTTTTTTTCGTTCTTCATCTTCTTTTTTTTTTTTTTCAAATAGTTTGTCAAGTTGGTTTCCATATAACACCCAGTGCTCCTCCCCACAAGTGCCCCCCTCCGTGCCCAGCCCCCCTCCCCCACCACATCCAATAGTCCTCAGTTTTTGTCAGCATTCAAGAGTCTCTCGTGGTTTGCCTCACCCTGTTTCCCCAACCATTTCCCCCCTTCTTCTCCCCCATGGTCCTCTGTTAAGCTCCTCCTAATCCTCCTATACATGTAAACATATGATATTTGTCCTTCTCTGCCTGACTTATTTCGCTAAGCATAACAGCCTCAAGGTCCATCCATGTTGCTACACAAGGCCAGATTTCACTGTCATGTTTCTCATTGCCATGTAGTACTCCATTGTATAGATAAACCACATCTTCTTGATCCATTCATCCGTTGATGGACACTTAGGTTCTTTCCATGTTTTGGTTATTGTTGAGAGTGCTGCTATGAACATTGGGGTACATGTGTACCTATGCATCCCCATTTCTATATCCCTTGGGTAAATTGCTAGCAGTGCTATTGCTGGGTCATAGGGGAGTTCTATTGTTAATTTTTTGAGAAACCTTCACACTGTTTTCCAGAGGGGCTATACCAGTTTACATTCCCACCAACAGTGTAGGAGGGTGCCCGTTTCTCCACATCCTTGCCAGCACCTCGCATTCTCTGATTTGCTCATTTTAGCCACTCTGGCTGGTGTGAGGTGGTATCTCAGTGTGGTTTTGATTTGTATTTCCCTGATGAGGAGGGATGCTAAGCATCGTTTCATGTGTCCATTGGCCATCTGGATGTCCTCTTTGGAGAAGTGTCTGTTCATATCTTCTGCCCATTTCTTTACTGGGTTGTTTGTTTCTTGGGTGTGGAGTTTGGTGAGTTCCTTATAGATTTTGGATATTAACCCTTTATCTGATATGTCATTTGCAACTATCTTTTCCCATTCCGTTGGTTGCCTATTAGTTTTGTGGGTTGTTTCCTTTGCCATGCAGAAGCTTTTAATCTTGATCAGGCCTCAATCAATTTATTTTTGCTCTTGATTCCCTTGCTTGGGGGGATGTGTCAAGTAAGAGGTTGCTGCGGTGGAGGTCAAGGAGGTTGTTTCCTGCTTTCTCCTCTAGGGTTTCGATGGTTTCCTGTCTCACATTCAGGTCCTTTATCCATTTTGAGTTTATTTTTGTGTATGGTGTGAGAAATTGATCTAGTTTCATTCTTCTGCATGTTGCTGTCCAGTTCTCCCAACACCATCTGTTAAAGAGGCTGTCTTTTTTCCATTAGATATTCTTTCCTGCTTTGTCAAAGATTAGTTGGCTGTATATCTTTGGGTCCAGCTCTGAGTTCTCAATTCTAATCCATCAGTCTATGTGTCTGTTTTTGTGCCATACCATACTGTCTTGATGATGACAGCTTTGTAGTAGAGGCTAAAGTCTGGGATGGTGTTACCTCCCGTTTTGGTTTTATTTTTCAGGATTACTTTGGCTATTCGGAGTCTTTTGTGGTTCCATACAAATTTTAGGATAGTTTGTTCTAGCTTTGAGAAGTATGCTGGTGCAATTTTGATTGGAATTGCATTGAATGTGTAGAGTGCTTTGGGTAGTAATGACATTTTAACTATATTTATTCTTCCTATCCATGAGCATGGAATGTTTTTCCATTTCTTTGTATCTTCTTCAATTTCCTTCAAAAGTTTTCTATAGTTTTCATCATACAGATCTCTTGTATCCTTGGTTAGGTTTATTCCGAGGTATTTTATGTTTTTTTCTGCAATTGTGAATGGGATCAGTTTCTTGATTTCTCTTTCTGTTGCTTCATTGTTGGTGTATAAAAATGCAACCGATTTCTGTATGTTGATTTTGTACCCTGCAACTTGGCTGAATTCTTGGATCAGTTCCAGTAGGCTTCTGGTGGAGTCTGTCGGGTTTTCGATGTAGAGTATCATGTCATCTGCGAAAAGTGAAAGTTTCACTTCCTCTTTGCCAATTCTGATGCCTTTGATTTCCTTTTGGTGTCTGATGGCTGATGCTAGGACTTCCAGCACTATGTTAAACAGCAGTGGTAAGAGTGGACATCCCTGTCGTGTTCCTGACCTCAGGGGGAAAGCTCTGAGTTTTTCCCCGTTGAGGATGATGTTAGCTGAAGGCTTGTCATAGATGGCTTTTATGATGTTTAAGTAGATTCCTTTTATCCCAACTTTCTCTACAGTCTTTATTAAGAAGGGATGCTGTATTTTGTCAAATGCTTTTTCTGCAAAAAGATCACTATTTCATTAAACTTACTTTATGATGAAGGTAAATTGAAAACAAATAGTATATAAAGCGATTGATCATTAGTGATATATACTAAAAATAAAGCATGCTGAGAGAAAGAGTGACTTAGATAGATGAGAAAGAGGAAGCAGATCATATAAAGGACAGGAGGAATAAAATTGGGTAATGGCAGAACTAGAAAGTAGAAAAATGTGATTGGACTTCAGTGAGGGTGTTGGAAGACTTTAGAAAATGAAGTCAGCCAGTAGGACTTCATTTAATGTCACACGTTTTAGAATATCATATGAAGTTTGGATTTTATTTTATGGTTAACAGGAATCCATTGAGAGTTTAAACAAGGTATCTTCATTATCTAAGGATCTATAGGAAGATCATTCTGGTTGAAGGAAAGGAAATGAATGAATTGGTGTACAGAAAATAAACTGAAAGTGAATTTTGAAAAAGGGAGTTAAAAAAAAACTACTCTACTAAACCTGGAATAGATTTGATGGATGGATTTATTTTCTAATGTATTTCCATTTATTTCATGTGGTAGTAGTGGGAAGGAAGGATTTGTAATATGTTTTGTATATATAAAGTCATTAAAATTTACCAATAGTTTTGACACAGAAGGAAAAAAGGGAAAATAAAATAATTCTTGAGTGGAAGGTTGAATACAGGTATAGAAGTCACATTATTTTCTTTCTTTCTTTCTTTTTTTTTTTTTTTTTTTGATGCCATGTTTGCAACAAGATCAGAAATCCAAGTGGATACAACATGAAGTGGGAAAGTAGATATACATGTTTGAGTTCAAGAGCAAAGGTACATGCTGGGTCTGTTCATTCTGAAGCCCATAAGCACATCAATAGTATTAAAGTATATCAAACTGGATAAGGTCACCTTAGATAATGATTTAGAGACAGAAAGCAAAAGATTGCAGTATGAATCTCAGAGAAAAGGAAAATATCTCTTATACTTGGAAATTGACATTTATTAGTATAGTGAATCTCATAATTTCCTGATATCAATTTCAATTTTCTCATTGACTTAGCTGATAACAAATTGAATGTATATGAAATAAGGACTCACTCTTTTTTAGACTAAACAAGCACATCTACATTAAGGAAAAATAGTTCAAATTTAAAAATGTACTCTGTTTGGGGCGCTGTGATGACTCAGTCAGTCTAGCATCAGACTTCGGCTCAGGCCATGATCTCATGGCTCAGTCCATATCTGCAGTTCATGAGTTCGAACCCCACATCAGGCTCTGTGCTGACAGCTCAGAGCTTGGAGCCCACTTTGATTCTGTGTCTCCCTCTCTCTCTGTTCCTCCCCCACTCGCACTCTGTCTCTACCTCAAATATAAATAAACATTCAAAAAAATTTTTTAAATGCACTCTGCGTCAGAGGACTACTACATATATTATTTAGATACAGATTTACTTGTAAACTATAGAAAAACACCCAAATTACACTGGCATAATGGCAAGAAAATGTCTTTAGGAACTCAGTTCATTATTCAGCCTTACCCAGAGTCTGGACCTCATTTTCATGTTCCAGAGTACCATCTGTGCTCAAGGCAAGAAAATGGAAAGAGGATTAAAAATAAGAGGATCAAGGTGCTACTTAGTATCTCCTTAGGAGATTTCTGTAGCTGCCATACAGACTCCATTTACACCCCCTTGACTGCAGTGCACTTGCAAACCCCTCCACAGTGAAAAGGAGGGTGGAACAGCGGTCTTTATTAGAGGTGATCATGTGTCCAGGTAAGTATTCTATTTCTTTAATAGGAATGAAGAGTGATGAAAATAGTGGTCTCTGCTAGTTTCATATTAACATTTAATAAAAAATAATTATAAAAATATTGTGTAGAAAGGAAATAGTTGACAGTCATTAACAAACCCAATGAATTAGTCTCACTTTTCCAAAAATATAAAGATTGAATTTAACTGAGATATATAATTGTTCACATCAAAATTAATTTACGTTAATTAATGCACATGCATTATCCTGTATCCTTTTTCAGCCTAATGTTATCTGAAATTAAACGGGAAAAACAATAGTTCAACAATAAACGCAGTAGGAAATTAAAGAAGAAAATCTGTAATGTATTATAATAAAGAAAATTATTTCAAAGAACTTGAAGTGTATGTTTAAATAGAAATGCTGTTTCAGATATAACATATGTACTGCACTGTGCACAGTGTCTTGGACATCTTACACCCTCAATCCTCAACATGCCATCTAACTCCTCTTTATGTGAACCTACGAGCACTTTACATAGAACATCTAGAGAATAGATTTAAAGAAGAAAATCTTGGTGAATTTCAGAAAGTGTACATGATCAAGAATATTTCCCTATAAGAGTTTGGTGTGAGTATATATATATATAATATATATATATATTAGTTCATTCATAAAGAATGAGTCCACTCTCTGAAAATCTTAAATTCTCACTAAAGCACTGAGTATTAAATTTGCTATTTGAAACTCTCCAGTCACTGAAATTTTTATTGTCTGGTTCAGAGTAGGGCAAAAGAAATTCTGCTTTCACTTGAAGGAAACAAAATCAGGTTGGAGAGTTTACACCTTGGAAAAGGAGTGAGGTACTTCTAACTATCATAACTTACCTCAGGAGTTAACAATAAAAAAAAATTATTTGAGATGTCTAAACCAGGATACAATGAGAGTTTGAATAGATAAAGTTAATGAGTTAATATGTGAATTTGTAATATTCTTGCATAGGGTGGGGAAGACCTGTAAAAGTGACGTAAGAAAATAAACAGGCGTCTAAAAAACAGTTCTCTATAAATTTTGGTGTTATTTTTGGATTTAGTATCCATTCTCTTATGGGATTTGAGCTCAAGTAAGGCAAATTACTTCATGTGCTTCTCTCTTTAATTCTAGTTATTCATTTTTTTATTTTCCTGTGGCATTTTCATGTTTACTTTATAAAAAAAAAACATTGAACTGGGGCACATATATTTATTAAATTACAAGAGCTTCAAGAACATAAGAAATAAGATGCTGTATTTGTTTATCTCTCACAAAAAGTAAAGAATAACAAAAAGAATAGAGATATTTCATACCTGCTACATGCTTAATCCTAATTTTGCTACTTGAAACCTCACCAACAAAATATCATCATGCAACATTGTTACACAATATTATTGTATATTTGTTATATAATAATATTGTGTATCACTTCACACCTGTGGGAATGGTTAAAATAAAAATACAATAAATAACAAGTGTTGGCAATGGTGTGGAGAGAAAGGAACCCTTTTGTACTGTTGGGAATGCAAGCTGGTACAGCCACTGTGGGAAACAGTGTGGAGTCTGCTCAAAAAAATTAAACATGTAATTACTATAGGAACTCCTGTGTGGCTCATTGGTTGTGTCTGACTCGATTTCTGCTCAGGTCATGATCTCACAGTCGTGATACTGAGCCCCACATTGGGCTCTGCACTGGGAGCATGGATGCTCCTTGGGAGTCTCTCTCTCTCTCTCTCTCTCTCTCTCTCAAATTAAATTAAATAAATTTAATTTAATTTAATTTAATAACAAATAGAATTACCGTATGATCCAATAATTCCACTGGATATTTACCCAAAGAAAACAAATATAATATAATAATAAAATAGAGCTATACCCAAGCACTATTTTACTATAGGGAGCTCAAATTTAAAAAGGACTGTAAAGAAACACCACATTATTTTGGTTTGAACATCACTAGTGCCCTATGTTTTCACAGAACACAGGGACTATCCTTTCCATTTTCAGAGAAATGTAAAGCTGTTTATGTTCTCTAAAGTATATTCTGCCACCTTCTCCCAAAATCTTATAAACATGGATCTCAGTTTAGGTCTCTAGAGTCACAAAAATAGTTATTTGGTCATCCTTCTTCTATGTGTCAGACATTGAGTATTTTAGCATAAGTTTCATGTCCACCATGTCTTTTTCCTCCACTCCCTGACCAAACAACTTTATTTTTGTCAAATATCTTTCATATTGTTTCTTTAAGGTGCAAAAGAAAGACTGTATTTTTCCCTGCAATGCAACTGACCATAGATATCTAAGTCCTAGGGAGTTGAATATAAAAAAAAGCAATCTGTGCTAAATTTGAAAGTGTCCTTACAGAAAGGAGATATGTCCTTCTCTGCCCTTGCTTAACTTCCTTCTTCCATTGATTTATTTTTAACAGACTTGATATTTGATTACAAATATATGGAGCTTATGTGCACATCTTGATTATAAGTATGACGCTGTATTCTAGAAAGATTTAATTGGAAATTGGGAAGGCAATGGTTACAGATAACTTGGAGGAACAATGGCCCATACTTGAATTACAAATTCCCAGGAATACAGCTTTGTTTGTTATTAAAACATTGTTAACATGAGTGCTTTTATCAGTTGTTGTTGAGATGTACTCTGAATGGATGCATCCTTATATAAGCTTTAATATTCCATGTGTTTTCATATGAAAACATTTTGCTATCTGAAAAACAGACTATGTGTACAACATTAATTTATGATAGTGTGTAAATGATGCTAAATTATATGAAAATAATTTAAATATTTTAAGCATATTTATATTACTGACAGTGTCAATTGACTGTCATTTATTAAAAAATGAGAGATTTAGTACAATTAGTGCTTTTTTGCACCTTTTATTCCCATTCGTGTAACTTGATTTTGTCAGTTGAATTATCATTTTAAATTGTTAAGACATATAACATGTACTCTCTCTTACCTAAATGTAATTTTAAAAAATAATTTGCCTTGATATAAGATTCTATAGAGTCAAAGTTCCTCATCATTTTTAAGCTGTAGTTCTCCAAATTCCTCCATTATTTTTATTTTTAATGATTTATTAATTATACAGATATGATAGCTTTACAGTAGTTTCCTCAATAAATGCTCAAGGATGGTTTTGTAGACAGGAGGACATTGCTTTATGGCTGAATGAATATTTTTATGAATATAAAATTACTGGTGTAATTTTTTTTCCTCAATGTTCAGTTTTATCAGGAGATATTTGAAGCCAACATGATTTTCCACTAGTATAGACATCTGACTTGGTGTCCATTGGCCTCATATGATATTTGTTAGTGTTGGTCACTTACATAAAATGTTTCTGTAATTGAGTTCTTACAATTTATAAATTCAAGTCATTTTTTAAGAATGTTTTCTCTTCTTATATATCTACTATCTTATTTCCATTTACATTGTTGAGGTACCAGATATGTGTAACTTGATTATTCTTTTTCTTCTTCATAATAATCATCTTCTCTCATTTATTTTATATATCTTCTGTTATTTTTTGTCGTTTAAAGTGACTCTTTCGCCTCATGATTTTCTGGGGTCATTGAATATGAGCAGAAGTAATATGTATGTTTAAATTTAAGTATGTTCATATCCTGTTCATATCCCCTAACAAGATATGTGTAATTTGTCAGCTTTGTTTCTACCAACTCCAGCAAAGAAATGGTTTAGAAGATGGGTAAAGATTCTATAGCGTCAAAGTTCTGGACCTATCCATCATCCAGGGTCCAGAAGTGAGGATGAAATGGACCAGAGCTATACACAGAGCCATGTTGGATACACAGTATGAACAAGAAATAAACCATTGTTCTTTCATACCAGTGATACTTGAAAACTGTTCCTCAGTGCAGTCTTCCAAACTGGGTATACAGAACAATTTACTTTTCTTATTAGTTACATCATTTATTATTTGATTTTAATTATTTTAATTACTTATATTCTTCCATCCTATCAACTATGTTTCACTTCTCTTATTAAGTAAAGTTTGGAATGTCTACATCTATGTTCCATGTGTTTAAACTTTTTTTCTCATATCTTTCGAATGTTTGTATTTTTCTATTTGTGTTTTTGAATATCTTTTCTATGCTCTATTTCACTAATTGTTTCCATTTTGTTAATTTAGTAAAATGTCCTTATTTCAAGAATTCTACCAGTTCTTTTTCTTGGAGCAATATTGTTTGGAATCGTGTTTTTTTTTTTTTAAGTTTATTTATTGTGTGTATATGTGTGTGTGTGTGTGTGAGAGAGAGAGAGAGAGAGAGCTGGAGAGAGGCAGAGAGACAGGAAGAGAGAGGATCTCATGCAGAATCCCAACATAGGCTTGAACCCACAAATTGTGAGATCATGACCTGAGCCAAAATCAAGAGATACCCAGGTGTCCCTGGACTCTTGTTTAAAATACAAGTTATATTTGTTTCTAAAGACTTCTGTTCAATGAGAGTCACTGAGTGTTAATTTTTGTATGCTTTTTTAACGGAATTAGTTTGCTTTCTCATTTTTTCCTAACTTTTTTTAATGGATAATTCTTTTTTCTCTAATGTTTGCTCTTTGTATTTAATCCTATTGAGTGTATAAAAGGAATAGGATTACAGGGAAGTTATTTACTCCCAAACATGTTCCTCATTTTTCAGTGCTAACACTGACTGGCCTACTCACTTCTACTACCGTTTCTCACTTAATAACTTCAGTGAATACCAGAAAGTTCAATACTATTTCTGTTAAGTCTGGTTTATGTATCCCTTGAAATATTCGTGCTGCATCAACAGTATATTTTTGCTATTGATTTGAACTGTGGTTTCTGTGGTTTTGTTTCTCTGTACAATCAGAAATAGAAATCTTCTCCTTTACTGACAGAAATTTCAAAAGATTTTGACACATTGATGGCACTCTTTCTTGTTTTTCTCTGCTGCTGTAGCTGTAGTCTGATCTCTATCTTGTTGTTTAAACTTTTTTATGGGATTTGGGGGTTTGCACTGTTGGTGATCTTGGCCTTATCTGGAATTTCTGCCTGATGTCTTAGATTTGCTTCTCTGAAGCAAAGTAGTTTCTCTGGAAAATGTGACTATATTTTACATTCTGTAATGGTCATTTTGTAGTCTGCCTATGTGTTTCAATGTCTTACTTCCAGCTTCAGATTCATCTGTGAATTTCATTATGTTTTCCGTGTGCCCAATCACATATAAAGATGCTCAACAGGATAGTATTAAAAACCAAGTCCTATGCCTCAGTTCCTTCCAGGTTGACAATTAAGACATTAATCAACATACTCTTGGGATTCTGACTGAGAAGTCATTAAGCTAACTATGTTATTAGAAAGTTCAGAAAGCTCATCCATTTCTCAAAAATATAAAAAAGAAATTGCCGATAACCATGCTAATTTTTTTTTTACTCTGTATCTTTACCATTTATTTTTGGGTCTTTCTGCTCCCATTGTCCTCTTGACTGTTCTCTGTACAAGACCAAAATAATCTTTCAAATCTGATTAAGATACAGCCCTGATCCTAATGCATCAATGTCTTTTCTATGAATCCCTACATGGTCTGACCTCTAGTTACCACCTACCATTCTTGTAAAACATTGTTTTTCTTTAGAATTTTTGCACTACTGATTTTCTTAGATAAAAATACTCTTTCCTTAGTTAGAGACATGGCTTTTTCCTTCACACTGTGCAGGATGTACTGAAATGTGATATCTCCATAGGTGCCTTCCCTAATTATCTGTTTCAAATAAAACATGTTCCTTCCATCACTTTTTATCTCTTTATACTGTTTTATGGTTTTTGATAGCACTTATCACTATTTGACATTGCATACAAAATATCATATATCATGTATAGATGATAGATTATCTATTCAGATAGAGGTACAGGCATAGAGATAGAGATATATAGATATATTTATAGATATAAATATATATTTATAATAAGCAATTATGTTTTTATCATTTTCAGTTCTCACCAAGAAAGCAAGACCTTTTCTGTTTCATTCACAGGCCTATTCTTTGTCTTTTAAGATTACTTAGCACTCCACAAATATTTGATGAATAGAAATTTAAATGTAGAAACAAAGGGATGAATCCTTTTCATCTACTTGCCTATCAATATATATCTTTAATTGAATACCATGACGTTTTAAATCCTCGTTGGTTTTTATGAGTCATTAATTGCTTTTCTAAATGCCTATAAATTATCTGTTTGACAATTTTTTAGTCAAACTCACTTGTCCATAGTTCTGGCATTTACCTCATTAACTTTTAAGAAAATAATTTCTTTGAGCATTTCTAATCTTCTAGAACTTCTAAAGAGTTAAATATAACGGATAAGTGGTAGAGTATGCATCAAAATAAGCCATCTATACCAAGAATCACCACGTTATGTCACTGTGATCATCAATTTCAGTGACAATTGGTAGAACTAGGAAATTAGGAGCAGAAATTTAGTTTGGTTCATGTTATTTACACTATTTTGATTTTCTGTCTTATGTTTCACAATAAGTATCCTAGGAATTATACTTCAAAGGGTTGTAAATAAGTTTAAGGGGAATAAATGTAAAATGATATAGAATTAGTAGGCATTCCATAAACATATGGTAATGTAATTAATAACATGATGGAGACAGGACAGAGGCAGGGCTCAGTTACAGGTGTTAAAAAGTAGTTTTCCCACAATCTTATCTACACTGCACTTTTACTTTTTTGTATCAAAATGTTCTATACTTACGTACTCTGATGATCATTCCCTTCAGAAAAAAAGTTTGACATTTTTTTCTTATGCTTATGTTAATACATTTCATAACACTGTGTTATGTTTTTCTGTTGTTGTTTTCTTTATATGTTATTTTCATTGGGTATGTATTGATTAAGGGTTCCTTGTTTATAATAAAACTACTGAATGATTTCTTTAAATTTGTACATATGCCACATATGAACTTGACAGTAAATACAAATATGACACCCCTTCACACACATTTACACACATTTCTTTCAGAAGGTAATGACAGAAATTATTATTAGCCTTATAGACATAAAGAATGTAAGGGTTCAAGTCCCTGTATACCTCCATATAATTCACCAGTCTCTCTCCTAAAGAACAAAAAAATATTGTGTTACATAAGCATGGGAAGTACTAACAGCAATTGAAGTTATTATGCTATTTGTGATGTATTTGCTAGAATATTAACAAAGCCTCAGGTAAAGGGAAAGTGGTCAATAACCCAATTAATATGTTTTTGCCCATTCATATGAATAATAGTATCTTCCTTTCCTTTTATGATCTATACTCTTTGAATGCTATTAAGAACTCTTTTTCTAAACCAAACACAACTTATGGTAAGGGATCATTCCTTTTGCATATTTTCCCCACTCCACTTCCAAAAAGACCCTCTAGCTTTCACAATTAGGTATTAATTGGTGGCTAATCACCTTCAGTTTTCCTTCATATTCTCTAATATATTAAGTACACCCAGAAGAAAAGTTTAATTCTATAGTATCAATAATACCTGTTTATCCTATGTCTTTCAAATGTCTGACATGTTATGTTTGACTATGTATTCTTCTCCTACTGTCTCATCTCAGTTAAGATTTTATATTATGCCATAAGACAAAGAATTAGTAAATATTGGATAGGAAAAATAAAAATTATGTTATTTGTAAGTCATATAATTGTATAAATACAATTAACAGTAAAAGGTGAAAAGCATAAAGTAAGGTAAAAGTATAAAGTAAAAGGTGAAAAATATATCAAAATTTTAAAATAAATTTAAGGTCATTAAAATAAGATAAGAATACTAAAATAATTACATTTCTATATTACAGCAAAGAGTATTTAGAAAATGACATGACAACATCGTTTACAATTGTATCAAAAATATCAATACTCAGAAATACACTAGTGAAAGATGTTCGGGACCTTTATAATAAATTTATGGCTATATTAGTTTCCTACTGCTGCCATAACAAATATCCAAAAACTTAGCAGAACACATATTTTTGTTTCACAATTCTGTAAATCAGAATTACAAATCGGACAGCAGGGCTACAACTAGTTCTGGAGGCTCTAGCAAAAAAAAATGTTTCCTCTCCTTTTCCAGTTTCTAGAGGCTGCACATATTAGTAGCCTCATTGCTCATATCACTCCAGCCCCTACTTCCTTTTTCACATCTCTTTCTCTGGCAGGATCCTCTTGTCTTCCTCTAAAGGAACGCTGTGATTACATTGTTTCCACCCAGATAATTTAGGATAATCTCCTCCTCTCAAAATGCTTCACCCAATCACAAGTCCCTTTTGGCTATGTAAAAGAGCATAACTACAGGTTCCAGGAATTAGGGCATGTGGACATTTTTTTTTTAAGCATTGTTATATTGCCTACCATGATGGGGAAATAGTCAAAGAAGGCACAAATGAAGATTTTATTTTAATCAAGTGTATTTATTTATTTTGAGAGAGAATGATAAACAGAGAAGGAACCAGGGGACACAGACAGAGGGACAGAGAAAATTCTAAGCAGGCTCCTTGCTGTCAGCTCACAGCCTGGATAATTTCATAAACCATGAGATCAGGAACTGAGTCAAAATCAAGACCCAGAGGCTTAACTTATGGAGCCAACCAGGCACCTCACAGATAAAGATCTTTATACTAAAATTATGGGAAACAATTAAGGAAGGTGTAAATGTTCATGGATTAGGGAGCTAAATATCATAAAGGTATCAATTTTTCCTAAATCTTTCAAGGTTCAATGCAATCTCAATTAAAATATTAGCTGTTTGTTTCTTACTAATGGAAATACTGGTTTTAAAGCTTGTATAAAAATTCCAAAGATACATGATACCTATGATAATTTTAAATTATATCTATTATAATTTTAAATTATAGCACTTACATTGTCATATATCAAAACTTGTTATGAAATTTACTGTAATTTAGACAATATGGTATTAATGTAAAGATAAATACATACATCAGTAAAATTAGACAGATTAGAGATTCTAGAAATTCTCCCTACATATATATGTATCTAATTTCTGACAAAAGTGACACTACAGAACACTGAGGCAGGGGTGGTCTTTTCAACAAATGGTTCTATGTTTGGATATTCTTATTGAAATGATTTTTATGCCTTTCCTCCTTCCACACATAAAAATTCTAAGTACATTTATATTTACATATGTATTTATCTCCAGATGTATACTAGAATGAGAGAGTTGAGAACATAATATAGGGATATTACCTAATGGGCACAGGGCAGGCATACCATTGATTCTTAAGGACGATACTGAAAATGCTAACCATAAAGCGAGATATAAGAGTTGGAGAGATTGATGTCATCAAGATGCTGAACTAGGAGCTTCTACTGTCTTCCCCTCAAACACCACAAATTTTGATAATGACCCACTGATAAGAGCAGTTCTGTGGAGACAGGGGAGTCAAGTAGAGAATACCAGCACACTATTAAAGCAAGAAAATCTGAGATTGAATGCACTGAAGAGGGTAAGAGAAAATTTCACTTTACCTACATCATCCTCACTCAAGGCAGCACAGCTTAGGGGCGCCTGGGTGGCTTAGTCGGTTAAGCGTCCGACTTCCGCTTAGGTCATGATCTCGCAGTTCGTGGGTTCGAGCCCCGCGTCGGGCTCTGTGCTGACTGCCAGCTCAGAGCCTGGAGCCTGTTTCAGCCTGTGACTCCCTCTCTCTCTGACCCTCCCCTGCTCATGCTGTCTCTCTCTCTCCTAAAAATAAATAAAACATTAAAAAAAAAAAAAAAAGCAGCACAGCTCAGTCAGTAGCAGGAGAAACCCACTTGGTCCATAATGTCTCCCATAGCAGAAAGTGAGCTGTCTTTCCCAGCTGTCTGAGAAACTGATACCGCTTCTTTCTCACCCTATCCAGAATACTGTGCAGAAATAAGGGGCAATGAGAGACTAGGACTTGGAACTCATCGAAAAGGTTGTGTATCCCACATACCACTTCATGGACTCCATCAAAGGATGCTGGAGATGCCTCATCTGTGGACCCACCTAACCCCATTGATCTAGGCACCCCGCTCATATATCCCCACCTCCCTGAGGGTGCTCTGTGAGCAGCAAGTCTGAGCCTTATCGACAGCTAGTGAGCATGACCAGAAAGCTAGCCTAACTATGTAGGACAGGGAAAAAGTACCCTAAGTTGAACATTCAGCACCAGCTTAGAGAAAGCACATGGGAGGCTGCAACCACTCAGTCTAGCTTTGTAGGATCAAAAGAAGATATACAAGCTTAAGAATTACTCCCTCTCCTCAAGTGAGAACAAGTATAGAACAGACGTATCCATAAAGAAGACTGAGAAAGTCTGAGAACCTCTATCAGGATTAATGGAGTAAAAATATTTCCCTCCAGAAGCCACTTCGTAAAGACAGGAGGAGTGTCTTTAAGTGTAAAGGCAACAACACAAGACTTCAAGAAACACAAAACATCAAGGAAACATGATAACTTTCCAGTAACTGACCACAAAGAAAGATCTATGGTTTGTCTTATTAAGAGTTTAAAATAATTGTTTTTAGGAAACTCAGTGAGTTACAAAAAAAAAAAAAACAAAAAAACAAAAAAACACAGAAAGACCATCCAACCAAATAGGAAAACAACACACAAACAAAATGAGAAGTGTAACACAGACATGAAATCATAAACAAAAGAATCAAACAGAAATTCTGGAGCTAAATAATACAATAAATTCAATGAAAAATATCAGTAGTACATAGGAGGTTGAATTGATAATTAAAAAATCTCTCAACAACAAAAATTCAAGACGACATGGTCTCTCTGGTAAATTCTATCAAATATTAAAGAAGAATTAATGTTAATCCTTTTCAGGCTCTCTCAAAATAGATAAGAGAGCACTTCCAAACTCATTTACAAGGACAGTATTACCCTGGTACCGAAGCTGAAAAAAGGATATGACAAGAATAGAAAATTACATCAAAATTATTTGATGAACACAGATGCAAAAACTCTCAGTAAAACACTAGGATATAGAGTTCAATCACACATGGTAAGATCGTACATCATGATCCTGTGGGATTTATCCTTGGGATGCAGTTCAACATATGTAAATCAGTAAATATGACAAACCACATTAATAGAAGAATGGATAAAAAATTATGTAATCATCATAACGGATACATAAAAAGCATTTGTCAAATTCAGCCTACTTTCATGATAAAAACTCTCAACAAACATAGGTATAGGAATAACTTACATCAAAAAATGAAGGTGATATATATCGAACCTACAGCTAATACCATACTCCATGAGGAAAAGCTGAAATAGTTGTTTTTACTAAAATGAGAAGCAAGAATAAGATGCCCACTCTCACTATTTATGTTTCAACATAACACTGGACGGTCTAGTCAGAGAAATTAATCAAGAAATAGAAATGAAAGCCATCCAAATTGGAAAGGAAAACTAAAATTGTCTGCTTTTATATGGCATAATCTCATAAATAGAAAACCATAAAGATTCCACCAAAGCCTGCTAGAATTAATAAACAGACAGGAAAGTTGCAGAATAGAAAATCAATATACAAAAAGCAGTTTCATTTCTACACCATAACAAAGAACTATCACAAGGAGAAATTAAGAAATAATCCCATTTACAATTGCATCAAAACAAGAAAATACTTGAAATAAATTTAACTAAGGAGTTGTAATATCTGTAAACTATAAGATATTGATCAAAAAAATTGAAGAATTCATAAATAAATGAAAAGATATCTTGAGTTCATGGGTTGGAAGATTTAATATTGTTAAAATGTCAATGCTACTAAAGGTTATCCACAGATTCAATGGAATCCAAATCCAAATCCTTACAGCATTTTTCAAAGAAATAGAAAAACATCCTGAAATTTGTATGGAACCACATGAGATCCCAAATAGCCAAATCAATCTTAATAAAGAAGAAAAACTAGAAGCATCACACTTCCTAATTTCAAGCAATAGTACAAAAACAATCAAAACAGTAGGTACTGGCAAAACAAAAAGCAAAACAACAACAAACCCAGACACATAGACCACTGGGACAGAACAAGAAATCAGAAATAATCTCACACATATATGGTCAACTAATCTTTAGAAGGGTATCAAAAATACACAATATTGCGGCGCCTGGGTGGCTGAGTCAGTTAAGCGTCCGACTTTCGCTTAGGTCATGATCTGGCGGTTCGTGGGTTCGAGCCCCGCGTCGGGCTCTGTGCTGACTGCCAGCTCAGAGCCTGGAGCCTATTTCGGTCTGTGACTCCCTCTCTCTCTGACCCTCCCCTGCTCACGCTGTCTCTCTCTCTCTCTCTAGAAATAAATAAAACATTTAAAAAAAAATTAAAAAAAAAAAAGAAAGAAATCATCTCTTTAACACCATAAGTCTTAAAATAAGAAAGTTATCCAAGTAGGTAACCAGCAAGAAAATATCTTTTTTTTTAAATTTTTTTTTAATGTTTTATTTATTTCTAGGAGAGAGAGAGGAGACAGCGTGAGCAGGGGAGGGTCAGAGAGAGAGGGAGTCACAGACTGAAACAGGCTCCAGGCTCTGAGCTGGCAGTCAGCACAGAGCCCGACGCGGGGCTCGAACCCACGAACCGCGAGATCATGACCTAAGCGAAAGTCGGACGCTTAACCGACTAAGCCACCCAGGCGCCCCAAGAAAATATCTTTTTTGTGTTCATTCAGAGGAGGGCAATAAATAGCAACTTTTCCCCACCTAGTTCTGAATAACAAAGAGTGAAGAAAGGTACATGCTAATATATAATCTTTGTTACTAGTGAAGACTAAGGTGGAGGGTGTTGCTTCATTTAGCGCAAAATGGGACTTCCGGCTAAATGAGGCAAAATCACCCAACAAGTCATTGTCATGCTGCATTCAGGAAGTCCTCCACTGAGAGGGAGCAGAGAACTAAGATTCTGTGGGTTGATTAGCTTCAAAAAAAAAAAAAAAAAAAAATGGTAGGAACTGAGCTAAACATGTCTGGTTATTTTTCTCAAATTTACCAACAGGGTAGTTTACAAAAAATCCCTAGGGAGGAGTTAGTAAAAGTGGAGAGAAGCCTGGGGTTCCTTTTAAAGGAAGAAACTATCAGGCAAAGGAAGGAAAGGTTCCTCTATCCTTTCTTGGTTTTGTTTGTTTTTGCTTTTCCTTGGTACAGGCTTAACAAAGAAGCCTGTGGTACTACATCTACCTTTCATGAGACTTTCCTAAACATCTGCAAATGCTTCTGAGACCATCAGTATTCAGTTTAGATTTGGCCCCCAAAGGTACTGGCATGAATCAAAACAATATATTCATTAAACTGATTCTAAGATTACTTGGTACTCTGTTAAAAATTTACCTTTTGTTCTATTTTCATATGGAATTAAGTCCAGCCATATTATTCAACATGTTATATCAATTAGAATAAACTCAATGAATTCAAATAACATCAAGATACTTCCCTAATAAGATGTAAATATATATGTCAACAATAAAAACTATGCCAAAATATAGAAATGTGCTAAAAATTAACATAAAATTCTCTATTACATTTTAGGGACGAATTCAAATTAAAAGATTAAAGTTCCTTGAAATCATGTTAAAAACAAATAAATTAGGGGCACTTGGGTGGCTCAGTCATTAAGTGCCTGACTCTTTATTTTGGCTCAGGTCATGACCCCAGGGTCATAGGTTTGAACCCCGAGTGTAAGCTCTGCACTGGGTGTGGCACCTGCTTGGGGTTTTCTCTCTCCTTCTCTCTCTTTACCTCTTCCCCACTCTCTTTCTCTTTCTCTATCAATAAATACTTTAAAAAATACAATAAATGAAAGGTTTGAAATGAAACCCTTCTCCCCTTGTGAATTAATGATTAAAGTTCCAAAGTCTTAATTTAAATCTCAAAACCATTCTCCCAGTTCTCTTAATTGTTAATTCTTTCTTTAGGGGGTAATTGATGCCTGGTAGGACCTAGAAATTTCCTCTTTGGAATTGTGTGGTCCTGTAAAGCCCCTGAAGTTGTATTGGTTCATTTCCAAGTGCCATAAGTACTACATTTATTCATTAAACAAATATTTATTGGCTGCCTCTTGTGTGACAGGCACTTTCCTAAATTCCTAGGATACATTAGTGAATAAAACATATCAAATATCTGTGCTCTCATGAATCTTATATTCTAGAGACTATGACATACCATAAAAATGTAATGATATATTAAAAACATTAGTTATATAAAATTTTTGCATATGCTGTTCGGAAAAATGTATACAAGATAAAGACAACAGTGAATTCGGATGAGGAATTATAGGTGAAAGCTCTAAATAAAGTAGTTAGGGTAAGCCTCATTTAAAAAGTACCATTTGACCATGACTTGAGTTAGGCAACTTGGGAGAGTGAACCACGTGGGTTTTCTGGGGAAAGAGCATGAGGGGCAGAGAAAAGTTAGAGCACAGGCCCTTAGCCCTTTTCAGTAACATATCTCAGAAGCCATTTCAGCATCTGGATAGCTGGGGGTGTTTTAGTCACCAACCCTACGTCTTTCACTGGAATGAGACCTTCTGATTTTCAGAAATTACTATGATTCAATGCCAAACACATGCAACAAATGTTTTACTTTCCTGAATTGGATAACTCTAGCTAAGAAGTGTTTTCTCTTCAGCTCAACATCTAATCCAGACAGACTTCATCTGTCACTGGTACCTTTCCTGTGCCTTCTCTTAGTTTGATTTCCTCCAAGGTATAGGTAATGCCATCATTTTCATGTACAATTGCTATATTTTCATCTTCAGGCCTTCCTCTCTCTAATATGTCTAGAGTTTTTAACCTCTAAGTAGGTTTGTAATAATCTTTAATGGGTAGTTCTCTGATTCGTATTACAGCTCCTCAAACCACAGCTTTCAGAGATGTCTCTCAAGATTTCTGGAACCCCAATTCCTTTATGGGTGATAATTTCTGTCTGCTCTGCGATATTTTGTTTTTCCCTATGAGATTTATTTGGGCATCAGGCACTATTTCTCAATTGAATTTAAAATATATCTTTCTTTTAATGGCCTCTTTAAGAGCAGTTATATGCCAGTGCTTATCAATTTAGCCTGATCTTCAAGATGTTATTTTCCTCTCATTTCTTAATCTGTTCCCTAAGATCTCAACCTTTTCTTTAAGAATATCTTTTTTCTTTCAATTCAGTCTGACTTGTTTTATTTTCTATTTATTCCTGTACTGCTTCTATTCTGATCATCTAAACCACTCTTCTCAAATCAATCCATTCTCTTTTTAACTGTGAAGCAAATCTGCAAGATTCAAAATACTTCAGACCCAGAACATTAATGCTACTTTATTAGTTTGCAATAAGTTCCTTAAGTTGTTTCTCTACTTCAAGTCATAAAAATGGCCTATTATTTTAATATACCGACTATCACTATTTTTTTATACTCTAGCATATTTTGTGGATGAACTCACAAATTAAGTCATAGAAAACTATGCACTGGTCAGAGTTTGTGTAATTAGAAAAATCCAGATCCAATTTAGTCCTAAGAAACAGAGAGTGATGTCTGATAGCCTATAGATAAACCATATGAATCCAAAGATATCTAGCCCCTTCAAATTTTCCTCCTGACTGTAGAACTGAATTTGAACCAGGCAATCAAAAGTGCCCAAGAATGCCTGGCACCAGGAATTAAGAGTTAGGGCCTCATTAATACTCTGTAGCAACATGAAACCCTGCTTCAATGCTTGTCTTTGTTTTACCTCTGCTGAGGCTGCAGCACATACACAGACACTCCAAATGTGATTCCATTTCAACATTAGCAAGTAGGCCTTGTTTACTGGCTGTTGTATGCCCCTGCCCTTCAACTCAGGCCATTTTCAAAGCCTTGCCTCATGTCTCCTCAGGTCATAAAGTTTATCCTTGGTTAAGTGGCTCCCAGACTTCTGGTTTTCAGTCAGGCTTATAAGAGGCTTGGAAGTCATCAGTTCATCCTAACAACAAGTAAAAATCTGAACAAACTGAAAAAATCAATAATTCTTCTTAGATCTGTCAGAGAAATGAGGTCAAAGGGCAAACCACTGTCCCAATAATTGAAGAGACAGATACATGGATAAAGGGAATCAAAACTTACAAGAGTGGAGACCCCCTAGAGCAGAACTCCCACAGGAACGTGCTGGGGTAAAAAACGGTAATTGATGAATTGCTGGAGGCCAGGTGGACAAGACTGGGAGTTAAAGACTCCAGTGGGGCCAAGTCATAGGGGGCCTCAACACTTTTGTTAGTTTTAATCCCTGGAGTTCTACCAGTTTCACACAATGAATATTAAAAAAAAAAAAAAAAAAAAAAAAATCCCTTATATCTTCCAGAAGGGGGAGGCTAAAAATAAATAAGATGCCAGAGCATTCTGTTTTTCTTTTTTAAATTTGTTTCATGTTTATTTATTTTAAGAGAGGGGGTCGGTGGGGCAGAGCGAGAAAGAGAGAGAGAGAAAGAGAGAACCCCAAAGAGGATCCACACCCACTGCAGAGCCCAAGGTGGTGCTAGATCCCACCACACATCTTGAAATCATAACCTGAGCTGAAATCAAGAACCAGATGCTCAACCAACTGAGCCACCCAGGTGCCCCACATTCTGTTTTAATCAAAAAGACCTGTCCTTAAGAGAAAGTATTTTACCAGAGCCTAATATTCTGGGGTTTTATCTGAGCCTAATTGACCTGGGGAAAGGCCAATACCCAAGTCCAGCCCTTTCAAGCCATTCTGTACCACCTAAGGCAGGAGTTGGGAATGAAGAACTAGAAACAATTGGGCAGTCCACAGATTAGGGGCAAAGTCTCACCAAAAAACTTAGACCTGATCATAGGAATATAAAATAGTTCCCTTCCCCCATACTTTACCACCACAACAAAGTCTTATTTTTCAGAATATCTTTCACCTAGTACCTCATGTTTGAATTTGAATTAAAAAGCCTACAATGCATACTAGCCAACTAAAAAACACAGTTTGAAGACACAGAGTAAGCATCACAATCGGACTCAGATATAGCATGGAAATTGGAATGATCAGAAGAGAAATTTAAAACAACTATGATTAATATGCAAAGGACTCTAATGGGAGAAGTAGACAACATTCAAGAATAGATAGATGACCTAAGCAGAGATGGAATTCTAAGAATCAAAAATAAATGTTAAAAAAACAAAAACATCTTAACAGAAAATCATGAATGTCTTTGATGGAATCCTTAGCAGACCTGACATGGGTGAAGAGAGAATCTCTCAGCTTGAGAATGTCAATAGAAACTTTCAAAACTGAAAAGCAAAGAAAAAACAAACTGAAAAAAGTAGAACAACATATCTGAGAACTATGCAAACTAAAAAGGTTAAATATGGATTTAATGGGACAACTGGAAGGAGACAAGAGAGAGGAACAGAAGAAATGTGGAGCAATAGTGACTGAGAATTTCCCCCAAATTAATGTCAGACACCAAAACATGGATCCAAGAAGATCAAAGAATACCAAGCAGGATGAATTCCAACCAAGCCACACCTAATCTCTACCTTTAACTTTCACCATCACTTCAAAACACATATATACCTTAGAGTTCTAAGAAGCAGCTATTAACTGTAAATCAAAGTCCTCAGGTAAGGGCAGTTTTGGCTTCCAGGGGATACGTTAGTATCTGAAGACATTTCTGGTTGTCACAACTAGAGAAAAGGTATTAATGACATCTAGAGATTAGAGAACAAATATGTTATAATACACAGGAAAGCCCCCCACGTCAATAAATTATCCAAACCTAAAAGTCAATAGGACCATGGTTGAGAAACTCTTATACAGACAAAGCCCTTAAAGCTTTAAAACTATAGTCGGTCTTGAGTAACAAAATGGTGTATTTAAAATTAAAAACCCTTACCCTACCAACAGCAATCAAAAGACAGATGCACCAATGCAAACTCCTGCCCAAACTAAAATAAGGTTCCAGAATTCACCAAGTTAAAATTTTCCAATCCATTTGTTGAAGGGATATAGAATTCCACCAATTACGTAGTGTAAACCCTGGTAGTTTTTTTTCTTTCTCTCTTTTTTTTCTTTTTGTAATGCAAGTGCTTGACTTCAGCTTTGATTGCTAGAGGCATTCACTTCAAACATGGCTATCTTGAATGAACACATTGCCAGCCTTTCTAGAAAAAGAGCCAGGCCATCACATCCTACTGAAGCTCCTTTGTTTTAGGGATCTTGGGTGATTTCAATAACTGAGCATTTGGGCCACTTAGTTTTGCTCTTCCTGTGTTTTAAATTTCTCACTCTTATGTTTTATTTTTTTTTAAATATTTTTTTATTTATTTCTAGGAGAGAGAGAGAGAGAGAGAGAGACAGCGTGAGCAGGGGAGGATCAGAGAGAGAGGAAGACACAGACTCTGAAACAGGCTCCAGGCTCTGAGCTGGCAGTCAGGACAGAGCCCGACCCGGGGCTCGAACCCACGAACCGCGAGATCATGACCTAAGCGAAAGTCAGACGTTTAACCGACTAAGCCATCCAGGCACCCCTCTCACTCTTATGTTTTAAATCTACCAAAAAGAGTGAGCCCATGAAACTCTAGGCCTCCACCCTTGGCCCCAATAAAAGCAGAACCCTAAGCCTGTGTGTGCACTCTCTCTCTACCCCTCATCTGCTGTGTGGCCCCAGGTGTGCTATGTAATTTCGAGGTTTTGTAAGTAATAAACATTTTTTTTTCAAAGTTTCCTGATACTTATTGCTGGAGGGTAACTTGCAAACATAGTAAGAGCTACAAGGGCCAGTCCCACCACAATATTTTTTACTGATAGGCTGAGACCCGCACGAACATATGCAAGCATACATCAACTGGGTGTAGTTTTCAAATAAAGGAAATTAAAATGTGGGGACGATATAAGAAATAAAAGTCAAAATTACATATTTCTTCTTATTATTTCTTTTAAAATTTATATCTTTGGCAATATAAAACATATATGCACGATTTATGTATTAAGGTAGTAATATATAAATATAATTCATAAAGGCAATATACTATGTTAAAGAGCATATACCTCTGTAGCCAGAGTGAATGTGTTTCAATACCATATCCCATAATTACTCATGGGGTGAATTGAAACAATTTATTTCATTATGTCTATGTCTAAATTGCTCTTTATCTATAAATTGAGATTATAGCAGGATTCTCGCAGAGAGAGCCGGTTCATTGAGGCTTTCTTTGTCCAGGAAGAAACACTTTTATTTGTCATGCCAGCATCAGCTCAGTGAGTTTGTACCCAAAGAACTGAACCCTGCACATGGTGGGGTGTAGACTTAATGCAATTTCTACTTCTTTATCTCCCATACAGAGTGACATATATAGTCTGATTGGAGACAGTGCAAGTTACAGAGGCCTGTCAGAGCTATGCATATGTATATAGGAGTTGATTAGCCACTTGCCTGCCTTTGTTCTGAGGAGGCCTCCACCACTTTCCTTAGGGAGAGACTCTCATCTACCACATGATATGTTGGATTGTTGTTAATACATATAAAAATTAACACATAAAAGTACATTGAACTATACCTTGCTTACTATGAACTAAGTAAATGTCAGTTTTCTTTATAATGTATATATATACATTTATTGAAAATATGATAAAATCTTTTCAGAGATAAAGGTACAGTATAAAAAAGTGAAGGGCACAGAAGTAGAGGATTCAGATCTGTAAAAGGAAAGGCAAAGTGCACTTGACTGATTGCATTTGAGTGCCATTTCTGTCCTGCCAAGACTTTGGTACTATTATTAATTATGATGATGATGGTCATTATTTTTGATGCACAATGATTTCTGTGGGGGCTAAAATCATGTCTTATATCACTGTTTTCCTCTAGTCCATGGCACTATTAAAATATAATGGAGATACAAAACAGACACAGTGGATTCATGTGTTTTAAATGGACTCATGTGTTTTAACTTGATTTTTTTAATAATATTAATTCAATAGGCCAATTCATAAAATGTTCTACAGACTACAAAGTGATAGTGAGCACATCAAGCCAGAAACATTAATGGTAAGCAAACGTTGGTATACAGGCATTTTAGTATTGGAGTTTGTAATGTTCCCTCAGAATAGTAATTTATAAGCAAATGTCTATTTTGTTCTTCTCTAGAATTTTAAACTCTCAAAAAAAATCCATTAAGTGCAACAAATCCTTAACATAAAATTTAAATAGTTGATAAGCTTCTCATATCACAATTGTTAGCTTATGGTTCTTAAGAGATTTGGCTCTGAAATTAGATACAATCACTTTCTGCCAAAGGAAATTACATCAGTTTAATGAAACTGTCACAAACTAGACCAAGAAATATACACATCAAATAGATCAGTTCTTAAAGATATGTCTTCAAACTTCATGACTTTTATTCCAATAGAATTGCAAAAGTTGCTGAAATTCTAGCAATCTTTTTAGTTTAGGGAGTAATTTCTTCTCAATAGTGAAAGGTCCTTTAGAATCTAAAGCATTAAGCTTTTTAGTTTTATGTGATCATGTAATTTATGATCCTAACTGGGACACTTTTGAGAGTAATAGGAGGGACTATTAATAGTTACTTGAGGGGTACGTGGGTGGCTCAGTGGGTTGAGTGTCTGACTCTTGATTTCAGCTCAGGTCCTGATCCTGTTGTGCCCGAATCACGAGTCCCCAATGACCTCAGAAGCCAATACCGATGCAAGAACAAAAGGGTCTTTATTACAAGCTCGAGCAGGGTCTCACCCGCCTACCGACACAGCAGCAGCAGCAGCGGGGGTGGGGGCACCGAAGAATGGGGAGCATTGAACAATAGTGATCAGGGTTTTTAAGGGGTAAGGGATGGGGGTGTTACAGTGCACATGTTGTACACCAATCATATTTGTATAATACCCCGGGCAATAGCTTTGGCCATTCAGTACCTGTGAGGTGTCCCTTACTTTTGGTGGAGCCCGATTACGGCCTTTTGAGACTCCATTGAAAATGACCAGTTATGAGGTGAGTTAGGCACAGGGAAGCAGCCCTTGTCTCAGCCCGCAGGAATGTTTTTAACCTCTTCTGATTGGCTATTTGGAGAGTGGTCTCAGCCTTGAAAAATTTGCAGTTTTTCCTGAGACTGCTGCTATGTGCAGCCCGAGGTTGCTTTTAATGGGGGTCTTAATTTTAAAATGGCGTTATTTAGGCTCTTCAATCCCAGGATCATAGGATCAAGCCCTAAATTGGGGTCGATGCTCAGTGTGGATCCTGCTTTATTGAGATTCTCTCTCTCCTCCTCTGGCCCTCTACCCTGCTTGCATGTACATGTGAGCTCTCTAAAAAATTTTTTTAAATAAAAATAATTTTAAAAATATTTACATGAGGCAACAGGTATAAACTGGGACCATATGAAAAAAATGCTAGTTTTAGTCTCTCAATTGAGTTACATCTGAACTAAATTTAAAAAAATTTTGTTAGATTTAAAGGTGTTTTGGGGCTCCTGGGTGGCTCAGTCGGTTAAGGAGCTGACTTTGGCTCAGGTTATAAGGTTAGTGAGTTTGAGCCCCCCCATCAGGCTCTGTGCTGACAGCTCAGAGGCAGGAGCCTGTTTTGAATTCTGTGTCTCTCTCTCTCTCTCTCTCTGACCCTCCCCTGCTCAAGCTGTCTCTCTCTCTCTGTCAGAAATAAACATTTTTTTTTCCAAAAAGGTGTTTTTCTTCTTGCTTTGTATGAGAAACAGTCTCTCCAGAATGTCTCTCACCTTAGGGTACTTTCCACAGTATTTCAATAGACATTTTTTTCCCTTTGGGTTTGGGCATTTAAGTGAGAATTAGCCCCTGGGTCTGCTTAACAATATTTTTAGCACTTATATTTCTCTTCTGGATAGGCATTGACTAAAGAAACATAAGAAAAAAAAAACAAAAAAACAAAAAAACCTTGCTGCAGTACATACATCTCTCAGTATTTTAAAATTGTGATCAAAAATTTGATTTTTTCCAAATTGTCTACATTCCAAATAGAGTTTTCTATAGTTTGATGTGAATGTTGCTAAAACTGCCATTGAAGATATTTTTTATTACATCAAATCTGTTAGAAAATATAAACATCAATACTATGATTTGGGGAATTTTTTTAAATAAATAAATGTAGCTGATTTATTTATTTTTTTAAATTTGAAGCTTATCTGTACACATAGAGGACAAGAAACTCACATACAAAATTTTCTGCCTGAAGCAGTGTGAACTGATTGAGCCAACAACCTTCAGTTTAAGGGTCTGCAATGCAAATAAATACAGAATCATAGCACTGAAAACAGAACTGATGCTGCAGACATGTAGTGAATTAAACATAACCTTGTAAATGCTCATATTTCAATCAAGATATGAACAGTTTTCATGTCATTTCATGGTTCTATTTTGAAGCAATAATTCATTATCTATGTACTGCTTTGCCGTGATTAAAGTTTAAATGGATAAGCTAAATTCCACTGAGCTTTGGTGAAAACTTAAAAACTTAATATTGAATAATAGCTCTGAGCAGTTTGTAAATAAAAACATTCAAATGCAAAGCTATTTCACTGTAGCTTAAAGAAGGTTTTGACATACAATGAACAGTACAATCTATATAAGTAACTGGCATCTATACTGATGTATTTACCAAACACATTCTATTTCTATTAAGCTTTCATGAATTTAAATAAAAGTGTCTTTTGTTAAGGTAATACAGAAAATCTTCTGGCATTCTGGAAAGTAAAATGTTGTTCAAGTTAACATCACAACTTGAAACATTCTAATCAGTACTACAGCCCATGATACAAAGTTCACATTCCTTGTCCTCAAAGAAACATCCTGACATATGTCACTCATCCAAAATATTCTTACTATTGTAAGCAAATACATAAATGTATGAGTCAAGTTAGCAAATGATGGAAGGATGTCCTGAAAGTATACCTTTTGTTGATGCTCTCTCTCAAGCTGATTTATAGCAGGTAGGTAGCCTTTTTATAATAAATAGATAAACCTAAATTTTCCATGAGTTAGTTGCTACTCCAGGGGAGTGCAGGAAGTTCTGGTTTAAATAATTAAGTAATATTTAGCTATAGAGTAGGAAATTCAAGCATTTTTAAGATTTTCTATTATTCCTTTTTTATTCTTCCATTACAGATTCATTCATTTAACATATATTTATTGTACCCCTCATGTGTAGAAAATGGACACTAAACACTATAGAAACTAAACTAAAATAAAGTTGATATCTGTGGGTGGACAGAATAAGAGCCCCCAAAAAGGTCCACTTCCTAATCCCTGAAATTGGTGAATATTTTATACAGTAAAAGGAACTTTGCAGATAATGGTTAAATTAAGGATTTTGAGATACAATTATGCTGGATGATCCAGTTGATTCCAATGTAATAACAAGATTTCTTAGAAATGGGAGACGGACATCAAGTTCAGAAAGAAAATTGTGAAATATTCTTCCACTGGCTCAGAAGATAAAGGAAGGGGTAATGAACTAGGAAACGTAGGTGGCCTTTATATAAAAGCCAGAAAGGCAGATTTTTTCCTCAGAGCCTCCATAAAGAATATAGCCCTGCAGACATTGTGATTTTACTGTGGTCACACCAATTTTGAACTGCTCACTTTCAGAACTGTTATATTAATTTAATAAGAATATATGTTATTTGACAAATAATAAATTTATGTTATTCTAGACAAAAATTCTGCAGTGATTTGTTACAGCACTAACAGAAAACTACGCCACTACTTTAAAAGAATTTGAAGGCTAACAGCCTAAATGCTAAAGTTAACAAAATAAAATCAATATCCCTTTGAGAGATAAAGGCATGAGTTCTGATAATGAATTACTAACATTTGGTAATATTTATTGAGCACTTACATTCCAGGCACATGAAACTAATTTTCACAAAAATTCTTAGAGAAAAAATATTTTCCACTATTTCTGAGATGGGAAAATAATTTAAATTTTATTTTACTTAAAGTAAAACTAATAATTCTAAGTGTCAGAGTTTGAAATCTGTGCTGTGTGATTTGAGCTCTTGAAGTCTAAACCACTCTTTTATAAACAGGTCATGAAATCCAAATTTAGGAAAGTTAAGAAAGTTGAAAAATGGAGACATAACCAGGCAATGAATTTGTACATACATTAGTGGGGATGGGGAAATCATTCTTTAGACCAGAAACAGGAAATGCAACATACATGTCCTGCATAAACATCTTAATTCAAGTATTATGCAGCTTATAATCGTAGTCACCTACATATGTTACATTTTATTTAATAGAAGGGATCCTGTTATATGGGATTTTACCCTTTCTCAATTCTTTGGTAGCCTTCATTGAATAAATGTCCCCCCAGAGTAATCAGAGAGCCAATGTGACATGGTAAGAACACACACACATAAGCACAATGGCCTGATGCTAATTATTTATCTTTGCGTATCCACATACAGTCTCATGAAACCAGGCATATACTGAAAACCCTCAAATTTTCTTGAATAAATGAATTAGCTAATGAGAATAATCAAAATATTTTATGGTTTGAAGTGTCTTAAATAGCAATCTAATATAACACTTCCACAAAGATGAATTCTATCTCACTTGAGTGATTAGAGTCATGCATTAGAATATTTATTTTAAATGTCAGAATGAGAGATCCATATTATTCTACTGAAGTAATTTTAGCAGTGAAGAATTTAAATGGGAAAATTACAACATCATACTTTAAATTTAGGAAAATAAGAAAACTAAATAGAAGTGTCTTGAAATGTTGCTTGAGAGATACAAGGAGTCTGCAATATGAGCTAATATCCATTAAAATGAGAGGAGGAGCAACTGTATAAAGCATTTTTAACATAGAATTAACTAATTTGCTGAGTGATTAGATATAGACTATTGGGAACAGAAAAAAAAGATGACTCCATTATTTTGAAATTAGGTTACTGGGAGCTTCATGGAACCACTATTAGGCATGTCCATATGAATTCTGTTTGGGACTTGTTAAATTTGGGACTTCATGTGAAATAGCAGCCTGCAGTGTGTTTTCTAGGAAGCCAAATTTCTGGTTGCAATTAGTAGGATTTTTTTAAAGTTTACTTATTTATTTTGAGACAGAAAGAGACAGAGACAGAGAGAGAGCACTTGTGAGTAACCAGGGGAGGGGCAGAGAGACAGTGAGAAGAAGAATTCTGAGCAGGCTTCATACTCGGCTCAAGCCCAAAAAAATGGTCCATCACACAACCATAAGATATGAGATCCTAACTTGAGTGGAAACCAAGAGTCAGAGGCTTAACTTACTAAGCTGCCAAGGTGCCCCTAATAGATTTTGATAAGGGAAGAAAAAGGAAGTAGAGGAATGAAGTCTAGCTAAACAAATTTTAGAATATCTGATGTGAATTAAGAGATTTCTTTTGCAAGATTTCTACATGCCTCTAACACTGTCATATACATCATGGCTATGTGAGAGGAGAGTGAGTGCTGGGCTACAGAAAAAATTTCCAGCATATTCTCTGTATATATGTCTAGAGAACATACTTTGGCAAACAAAAGTATGGTCTTTTCTCATAGGTGATTAAAGTAGAAGAATTGCAGTTAAAAAAGACTAACTTAAATGATAGATATTTACATGATAGAAATAACAGGGAAATGTTGGGAGGGCTTGAAAATTGTTAAGAAAACTATGCAGTTAGTGAGGATGAATATGGATAACTCATTCTTTTTTTATGAAAACAGGAATAGAACACATCAAGGAGGACAAGTAAATTGAAATGAGAGAATTAAGGGATCAGAACACTGGCATCATTGGAAGGGAAAAAAAGGAAAGATTTCAAGGAAGATTCTCTTGTTAAAGAACAAAATTCTGCAAATGGTTTGTGGGGAATAAATACTGAGAAAGAAATGTTTGGGATCAATTTTTCTTTCCTGGGTTCTTTCAAAGCAAGTGGCTTCGGTGGAACGGTACCATCATAATTCAGCTTAAAAGTGGCTAGAAAGATAAGAGATAAGTCATTTGAGTTGCAAATTTATGACAAATTTTAAGATGTTGGTGAAATGCTCAAGATACAAACTTGAAGAGGGAGCAGATTAGAATTTTTAAAAATTATTTTGGTGGTTACATTGAACCCGAGGTTGTTTCTTTGCAGAAGAAAATGTGAAGAGAAATGAGACTCTGGTCTGAGAGAGAATAGAGGAAAATAAGATTAAGATAAGCTATAAAAAGTGAAGAAACAGGGAAAAAGGGGATAAGAAAGATATTTTTGTAGAGATGAAAATGAAAGTGTCTCAGATAAGATTAACTCACTGAAAGAAGCCAAAAATGTATAGAAGTAGAGGCCCCCGCAGGTGCACAGGCTTGCTCTGGTGAAGGCTATATTATTTTGTTTGTTTGCTTGCTTGTGAGAGCTAAGCTGTAATGAAAACATCAGCACCCTTAGATAAAGAGAGATGGTGGAGCGGGCAGGGTATGTGGCCAGCTCTATTGGCAGAGCATCAAATTCTTGATTTTGGTTCAGGTAATGATCTCGGGGTGGTGGGATTGCACCCTGCTGTCAGGCTCTGCAGTGTTCCTGGAGCCTGCTTAAGATTCTCTCTCTCTCTCTCTCTCTCTCTCTCTCTCTCTCTCTCTCGCTGCTCCCCTCCCTCCCCACTCTCTGTCTCCCTCTCTCTCTCAGTCTCCCTCTCCCTCTCTCTCTCTCCCCCTCTCCCTCCCTCTCTCTCTCAAAAAAAAAAAAAAATAGAGAGAAAGAAAGAGAGAGAAACAGATGTCCTGCAGTTTGCCTCAGTCACTTTGTGACTATAAACCTAGCAAGTATCTCTAACTTCTCTTAGTTTCCATATTCTTTTTGCATAAAGTGGTTTTAAGAGGATAAAACCCTTAAGGTAGATAAAAGTTATTGTTATAACACAGTTAAAAAAGAAAGGAATCACTCACATATTTTCCTACTGTTTTGTCAAAGAATGTTTTATCCATCAAGACATTCTGGTCTCTCTCCAATATATGACTTTAGGAATTAAAGGTGTCATCACATGTAGTTCGTTTGTCCACAGATATTTGCAGTGTGGATATGGGTCAGAATTTCAGTATGCTAGAGATTCCCTGTTTGCTTTTCCAAATCACTCTCTTTTCCTGTTCTGTGCCCCTGGAAGTTAAATCTGGATTGAACGCATCAATGGGCTCCCTTGTTCTCTTTCTATTTGATTCTAACATCAGGAGTAACAGTCCCAAGATTGCAGTGTGGAAGAAGAGAACAGTCCCAGCCACGGATTGACTGCTGCCCTAGGCCAAAGACTCAACTCCTGTAGAACGGCTCCCTCCTGGAGTTCTTCTACTGCTCCCTTCCTTTTCTTCTTTAAGCCTTGGGTGATAACAGCTCTATGCAGTTGCCTGGAAGTGCGTGTCACTATCTTGTTTGCTTCATTTAAACTCTACCAACAACTTTGTAAATAATTGTAATTTTCCATAATTAAAGTCTTTTTGATTACCCCATTTATATGTGTCAGTTTCCTCCAAGGGCCATGACTGATGCAATCAGAGAATATATATATGTGTGTGTACCCAATAGAGGGTGTCCACATTTTGACAGGATCCCACTTATCAGTTACATAATATTATACTCCTTATCAGCCCACACTGATTCCTAGCTCTCTAAATTTTGGAAGTGGGCTCTAGTTAAACCAATTACTATGATAAAACTGTGTGTCTTTAGCTCTGATGAGTTCACCTAGATTACCAGGCCATTATTTATTTGTGTAACATAAATGATAACACATAAACAAAAAAATATGAATTTTGTCCAAAGTTTTATTATCTGTGTCACCTTGAAAAAGTGATTTCTAAACTTATTTCTAAAGTTATATCTAAAACATGTGATTAATTATTTCACTGAGTTAATGGTTTTGATGAGTAGATTAAATGGGTAATATATGGGAAGTATATTTTGAAATGTGCTCTTTGTCTTTTCTTGATCTTTTTGTTCCCCTCCTCATTATTATTACTATTGTTTCTGTTGTATCTTCATTGGGAACAGCCATCCACAGGAGATATAAATTGTGTACGATCCCTATATCTTCCAGTGAAATGCAGAGAAAACAACTCAGACTGATTCCTCACCCTATTCCAAGATTCTATTCAAGTTATTTCTATTATTCTCCATATGCTTATTTATCTCATTCAATACTAGAAACCCAGGTCTTCTAATTCATGCATCATCACCAAAAAAATTATTCCTATATCACATTATATCTTACAATCCATCTCAATTTCCTTTTCTTTCTTGTCTAAAAAGCTCTTAATAATACCTTTGAAACTCAGTTTATCATTAGCAAATGGTTTAGAAATCCTTCAAATCTTTTGTTCTACCCCAGATCTTCTTTAACATTACATTGAGGGCAAAACCCATTGGCCTTCCTGTATTATCACAATCCATCCCTGCGCCATGTTGTCATCTCTCTTCACTCAAACTAGAGTCCATAGCTTGTGTGAAAGTTCAATATAACTTGTATTAAAGCACCCTGTATCCATCAAGTCTATAGAAAAACGGAATCAATAGGAGATTTTACATACAGAAATTGGCTCCCACAATCAGTCGTTGGATCTGTTTTAAATTTGTAGGGTAGGCCAACAGAATTTCTATGTTACTATCTTGACACAGAATTTCTTCTCTAGGAAACTTTAGCTTTTGCTTTTAAGGCCTTCACCTGATTTGACAAAGCCCACCTACATAATTGAATATAATGTTCTTTACTTAAAGTAAACTAATTGTAAATGTTAATCACATTTACAAAATACATTCGCAGCAATATTCAGACCTGTTTAACAAAAAAGGCACCATAATTTAGCTGAGTTGAGACACAAAATTAACCATCACACACCTTTAAATTCATTCTCATTACATTTTTAAAAATAATTTACCTCTAATAATCAAACTACCAGTATATTCTAATTACCTGCCAATTATATTTTCTCAGTAAATTCAGGTCCCCAGCCACTAAAATAGATGTTTTAGATTTCTATTCTAATCTTAAACCTCTAGCACATACTTATTAAAATAAATTTATTTATTTATTTTTGATGTTTTTTATTTACATGTGAGAGAGAGAGATACAGCATGAGCAGGGGAGGGAGAGAGAGAGAGGCAGTCACAGAATCTGAAGACAGGCTCCAGGCTCTGAACTAGCTGTCAGCATAGAGTCTGACGCAGGGCTCAAACCCACGAACTGTGAGATCATGACCTGAGCCCAAGTCGGACGCTTAACCGACTGAATCACCCAGGCGCCCCTCTAGCATATACTTTTAACCTCATTCCAACACTTAACTAATAAACTTGCAATAAATTTCATTGAAATAAATAAGCAATCTTAGAGAAACTCCCCCATTTTCTCATCATTAAATCTGCTAAGGTGCCAGTATTCATGTCTATGCTCTTTTTCTTTTCTTTTGGTGTGATGGATAAAAGAACATCCTCTGCTTTGATTAGTCAGTTCTTCTTCCACTTGTGATCTGTAGCCCCTTAACTCTTGACTCCTCAAGGAATTAGTTCTGGCAACTGTATCAGTATTCTCATGAATTATCGGTTTCTCTCCTTTCACTAGGCATTTCCATCAAATGTCCTAGTATCCCCCTACTTAAAAACAAACAAAAACAAAACAAAAGAACAAAAACAAATACAAACCATCCTTTTGTGGGACTGTATACTGATATGCCAAAATACTGTATATCTCTATATATTCTTATAGAGAGATAACATTTTGTACTGTCAGATATTCATGGGCAAATGTTACTGGAACTTCAGACCTGAGTAAAAACATAAGCCTAGATAGTGAAAATTCTGGAGAGTATATTCCTTGAGGTAAGTGTTTAAATTGCAAGAGGTTTAGGGGAGTCTGAGTGGCTCAGTCAGTTAAGGATCTGGCTCTTGATTTCGCCTCAGGTCATGATCTCAAGGTTCATGGATTTGAGCCCCTCATCAGGTTCTGGGCTGATAGTGTGGAGCCTGCTTGGGATTCTGTATCTCTCTCTCTCTGTCCCTCCCCTGCTTGCTCTCTATCTGTCTCAAAATAAATAACAACAAGCTTTAAATTGCAAGAGGTATTAAGCCCTTTTTGTTTTCATAAAACGGTTCCTCTCTTTTTTTCACTAAAGATTGGTTTATGTGAGAAAACAACATTTTCGTGCCCTCTCTCAGAAAGGTAGATAGGATGCTTACAAGCTCCCAGATTTATGTTTTTGGGATTCCTTAACTACAGTAAAGTGTAAGATGAACTTTTTCATCATATTGTCCTCACACAGAAAAACTGAAAAATTTTGTATTATTTCTGAACATCAGAATATACTAAATCAGGTCAATACTTTAACAATTTAAGAAAAAATAAAGTAGGACTAAAATATTGACAAAAACATTTCTTAAAAAAGTATGCTAGAATATGGATTATAATGACATAAGATCAAATATGTCTGATATTTACAGCAAACTTGTATTAATGTAGTAAGGAAATGTATACTAAAGGTAAAGTAAAAGAAAATGACAAAAAGACAAATTATAACAACAATGCAGTAAATAGATTTGCTCATATCAGTTTCACATGGAGATATTTTTTAACATTTATTTACTTATGAGAGAGAGAGAGAGAGAGAGAGGGAGAGAGAGAGAGCACATAGGAAAGTCGGAGAGAGGGAGGCAGAGGACCTGATGCAGGCTCTGCACTGACAGCATAGAGCCCCATGTGGTGTTCAAATTCTCTGAACCATGAGATCATGATCTGAGCCAAAGTTATACTCATAACCAACCGAGCCACTCAGGTGCCCCATCACATATAGATAGATAGATAGATAGATAGATAGATAGATAGATAGATAGATAGATAGAAAATAAGGATCAGAGTGATAGTGATTAAGTAGAAAAGAGTGCAAATCAAGTTAAAAAAATCTTTCTAGGAGGTAAATTTATCCCACTTTACTGTTACTCTATACTCTATTTTTTTTCATCTTTATTTCCTGAATTACAAGATTTATCACCATTCGAGGCTCTCCTGTAAGAAATCTTTAAAGTGTGATCTGCCTGTTCTGTCTTGTGTTTCCCAAATAACCTGCATAGTTCCTCTTAGATCTCCAATGAAAACAAATACACATTGTTATTGAGAGACATCATGGCAGATACTTCTGCAAATCTATCTAGCATTTCATGTAAAAGCAGTTAAAATCAACTAGAGATCACTAGAAATCCAATGCAAATCCATCCCATGAAAGTGAATCAAGAGGGATAGATATAATTACTGATCACAAACAAAACAAAAATATATAGATATAGACATAGATGTATATATATACATGCAGGTCTATCTGCCATCTATCTATCTATCTATCATCTATCTATATATCTATTCATCTATAATCTATCCTTCTAATGGAGACTACTAAAGTTCTAGAGTGTCTTTCTCTTCCTCCCTTCCACCTTCCTTCCTTCCTTCCCTCTTTCCCTCCTTTCTTTCTCCACCCCACCCCCATGATTACTCTGAAAACTGGCTAATTCCTGAAGGGGAAAAATTGTCCCAGAATGTCAGGCTAATGTTGCCAGGATGTATGTATATATGCAAATATATAATTTTCACTGCTAGTATATAACACAGATACAGTATTAATTTCACTGATAATGCATGTCATGTACAGATACAGCATAGTGAGGATTCAGTGTTAATTTCTGATCTTTCCTTACAAAGGTATTGATTAAATTCTTATTAGAGTAACTAATGTCTTTACCCTACCCCTAGTTTTCTTATACCAATACTATTTATATTTCTATTTACTGAGTGACTATTAAAGCATGTGCTAAACTGTAGGTGATTAAGATCTTATAATCGTAGTTAGTTAACATGTATATATTTTTTTAATCTAAAAAAAGCCAGACCCTGCTAAATGCCAGGTACTGCTTGAGACGCTATAGATTTTTGGTAAGCAGGACAGATAGTGACTGCTCTTTAGGAGACAAACAAATATGTAAATAATAGAAATTTAGTGAAAAACTGTTATAAGAATTAAAATAGAATTGTAGAATAGAAAGCAATAGAGTATAACTATAGGTACAATAGTGGTCTATTTACTAAGTGAGAAGACTTACGTGATGATATTTAAGACTGAACTGGTTTGAAGGAGAGAATCAGGTGAAGATTTGGGAGGGATGAGAGAAAGGGGGAAAGGAAATTTCCAGGAAAGAAGATAGTAAGTTCCAAAGCTTAAAGGTAGAAAAGAGTTTGGATCATCTAAGTAAAGAAGGCAGACAATTTATAGGATCTTCCTCAGACTTAGCTTCATCTAATACTGAATGAGAATAATAAACTACTTGTAATTTAGAGCTGCTGTTAGGGTTGAAGGTGAGAGAATATAGAACATTTAGTAGACACTGATCTGGCATATATTAGAAGATTCAATTATACTAACCAATTATTATGATGATTAAAAATTCTTATTTATCTACATTTTATACCATTAAAATAAACCAAAATACTATTCTTCAAGGCTCACCTAACAACATGTAACAAATGCAAGTATTTTGAGAATTAGGATGATGATGTATAAGATGTTTGTGGCATTAAGTTTTATACCAAAGTGAATTTTTAAGAATAAAGACGGTGAGCAGAATGCAAGATGACATATTATAAATAAAGATAAACTAGAGTAAGATGCATGAATTCAAATTGAGGCTCTACCACTGATTATTTACTTGCTTTTGAATCACTTGCTAATTATCTTTGCACTTCACTTTCATCTTCTCTGAAACAGGAATAATGATATGCTCTTAAAAAGTAGGTATAAAGTCTCACATCAAATTTTATTTTCAACATAGCACTTAACAATATTTTTTGTTTCAACATGCTTCACCTACTCATTACACTGTTCTTGGAATAGAACAACTAGATGTAAGCTCTATTCGAAAAAGAACGTGGAGGGGCCCTGGTGGCTCAGTCGGTGAAGCGTCCGACTTTGGCTCAGGTTATGGTCTCATAGCCCATGAGTTCCAGCCCATATCGGGCTCTGTGCTGACAGCTCAGAATCTGGAGCCTGCTTCAGATTCTGTATTGCTGGAGTCCAGCTCCAGTCAGTCCAGGGGTCCCTGAAGTCAGTGTCAGTGAGGAGAGTGAGAGAGCCCTGACATTCTTTCTGATGACCAGGCAGGCATCTCTGTCCTGTCAGCTTTGGTGTCTTTATTTACAGGTCAAATGATAACATGGCATCAGAAAATGGAATTTTTACAATGGATAGTTCTCTGTGATAAGATGCTTTGGAAAGTGTACAGAAACAGGTTTTACAGAAGTCTTCTTGCAGAACTACCCGAATTATAGTGAGGTTGAGTAACTAAGAAAATAGGGTGTTCTTATTGAAAAACAGGATAACATACACATTTTAATAACGCTAAGATTAAGTCATAGGTTAAGTTGTAGATACTCTTATCCATTCTCATCACAGCTGCCAGTTTAAGGGAAGGTGTTTGTGGAATGTAGGTCTTAGGGAAGGGACTGTTATACAACATCAGTTAGCAAAGGTATATGTAGTAACTTATGTTCTGCCCTTATCCATTCTTTCTCTCCAAGTTAGGCTCTTTGTCTCTGGGCCAGACTTAATTGTCCAGTTATATTACTTATGGCACTGGAGAGCCAATCATACCTTTAAAGAGTTTAGCTCATTTCAGTACATAAAATAGCTCTTCAAGTGCATTTACCTTTGTGTCTATTTTTTTGTCTATGGTTTCTTGAATAGCTAGGGCATGAGAAACATTTTTGGTTAGTTGATTTGAGCTGTATGAACCTGTTGGACTAATGCAACAGTAAAAACAGAATTGTACGTGTAAAGGTCAATCTTATATGAGAAAGAGTCATTAGCCTGTTCATAGCTCAAGGGAAGTATTGAGGAAAACAGGACCTTTTCGAGACACTATGTCTGTTCCCATAATCATAAAAGAAGAAGTTCCCACAATAAGTTCCTTCACAAGGTGCAACCATCATACCAGGGCCAGAATAAGGGGAAAAGCTACTCCTGAAACCAATCAACAAAGTGCGTTGGGGGTCGGTGCTCAAGCAGAAATAATTGAGTGGGGTGGATATCGGTCATCATCTGATGGCAAGAGGCCATGCAAACTTGCCTTAATCTCACAAGGAATTTTCTCAACTAGTGAGTTCAGAAATGGCCCCCAATACTGTATCTCCCTCTCTCTCTACCCTCCCCCCCACTCACACTCGACCTCTGTCTCTGTCTCTCTCTCTAAAAATAAACATTTAAAAAAAGAAAAAGAATTTGGTCCATTCGTTTACATCTGTCTCTGGGTACTTATAGTCATGCCTGGCATGTAAAAGCATACTATTATATTTAGTAAATGATTGAGTGCATGAATGAATGCTATCCAGTTTGTTTAAATGGTATATATATGAAACTAAAAATTCTGTGTACTTCACAACACTTTCAGAAATTTAAATGATGTTTAAATTTCCAAGTTCACATGATCCTATATTACAGGATCAATAGTAAGATTCACCCCTGTATGTCAGAGATATTTTAGGGATGATGGCATCATGCAAATCTTCAAGGCTGTACATGTTAGGAAACATGCAAGACAGCTGGAGACCCTGGAGACTGAATGGTTAGGTGAAGTAGGTCAGTAAGAGCCGATGTGTAAAAAAATTTATAGACATATTGAAAACAAAACCCCCTCAATTAATGCCCTGAAGAGACAGTAACAGAAAAGACTTTTTCAAGCAAACTTTCAAATGAAATGAGTCATTTTGATTTTTTTTCATGTTTTGAGAAACATAACTATGAGTTTAAGGTGCAGCATGTAAATAATGATTATAAATACCCAAAGAAAGAAAGATCATTATGTGAAGGGTTTCTTGTAAAGACTACTAATTACATCAGTTTTTTAGTTATGCTCATTCACATTCAATAACAACATCCTAATAAGCATCAACTTCAAACATAGAGGGCATGAATCATGAAAAATCGGTACTTTCCCTCAGCATAGGTAAGATCAGTTAAGAGTTCATGGTAATAGCTCACAAATTTGAGTTTAAGAGAACAGGGGATTTTTCATGAAAAGTTTTACTTTGAACATCCTTCCAGACTTATAAAGAACCAGTCAATTGAATTCTTTCAGGGATAAGTCAAGCTTACTAAATTGATTAACCTCGATACTTCTCCTAAGGTATATTCTCTACTTCTTATATGTAACCAAAATACTCTGTGAAACATTTTCAACAAGTTCTCCTTCCTAGACAATGTGTGTGCCAGTGATTAATTCTTACAGACATGTAGTAAGGTGTTAAGTGAAATAAAAGATTTTCTATCCAAGGCCAAAGTTAGGGATTTCTGAGTGAAGAATTCCTGAATCTCTGGATTACAATTACCATCCCACCCCTATATGTATCATCATAATTACTTCTCTATTTACAAAATCCACAAATCCTCTTTGAAGATTATTAACATGGGTTCATTATGTAAGATGAATATTAGTTTCCTACCTTACTCCCTTCCCAAGTCCTACTCTTCTGGTACATTTTAAGGTATGTTAACCACATGTGAAGTAGAACTTAATATAACACTTGATAGCTTTAGTCCTTCAGTATATTTTCCAACATACTGGTTTTAAACATATTTATTTTGGTTTGTTATTTGCCCGTTATTTTTTCATTAAGATATTAGAGATAATGATCCTGGGTTATATATATATTGTAAATATTTTTTCAGCCTATTTTCTGTCTATCCATGAATTGGTTTTGATCCAAATCCTCAGCATACCAAAAGAGTGAATAGAAACTCCTAAAAGCCATGCCAAAATTGGTTTGACCTTTTCAGGTCCATAGAAATGGATATGACTTTGTGCATCTGGGTGGCTTAGTTAAGTGTCTGGCTCTTGACTTCAGCTCAGGTCATGACCTCATGGTTTGTGAGCTCAAGCCCTGCATCAGGATCCACTCTGACAGCATGGAACCTGCTTAAGACTCTCTCTCTCTCTCTCTCTCTCTCTCTCTCTCTCTCTCCTCCCACATTTGGACTCTCTCTCTCAAAATATCAACTTAAAATATGTTTGTCTACATTGTTTTGTCTGGGAGACACAATAGTCCTCTGTGTGTCCTATTGTCTAAGATAGACCTATAATGACTTCAATAATCAAAGAAGAGAAGCATCCTATACATGAGGATATAACTCTTGGCCTTATTGTAAAACTTCTGACTTAGAATCTCCTGTTAAATACAATATAAACTTACTGAATTTTAATCATTTCAACCAAATAAGTCATGAAATGAAATATTCACTTGAAAACTTTGATGCAAAGGACAAAAACCAATGTTTTCAACTTGATTATTGTATTTTCTAAACTATATGGAATGACAATACCTGTTAAGTCACATCAACAATATAAAATATGTATGCACAGCATTCAGGTACCAAATAAACACCACCATAAATAAATCAAAAGTGTAAAAATTACTTGCATAATAAATAGAGTGTTTATAAATGTATAGCCATTTTACAGGTACAGAGAGGCTCTGATGTTTGACCATCTGGCTGTTTGGACAGGAGATGTCCTTGAGGCAGATGCACCTGTGAAATACTAAAAGTTACTTTGCAACTGTTAGTCAAATAAGTGGGTTTAGAAGCATAGCTATGAATATAATAAAATGTCTGGTCTCTGCTAGGAACTTTAAATTCATGCATCGGTAAAGTAACAGTTTAATCTTATATGTTTCATTGAAAGAGGGGTTATAGAATCCCAAGCATGCTCCACTGACTGCTCAGAGCCCCATGCAGGGCTCAAACTCATGAAGCATGAGATCATGACCTGAGCCAAAATCAAGAGTAAGGTAAGGTTAACTGACTGAGCCACCTAGGCATCCCAACATTGACTCTTAAAAACACAAAGAAAGGAAAGTTAGGGAAATCAAATTTATTATCTTCATTTTATTAAAAAGGAAATTGATACTTCAACACAGAACTTCCCTAATGACACAACATAGTAATATGAATCAAAGTTTCCAAATACCAAGTCTATTGTTATTTCTACTATACCATAAGATTCTAAGTTATAACATGAAAACTAAAAAATCAAATGTTTATAATATCCAAATATAAAAACCCACTTTATATATTTATATGCAGTTATGTTTAGAAATTAAAAAATATATATATATATATATACAAATTCATTGCAAGCATTATGTTTTAAATAAATCAGAAGACATAATGGTATTTTTTGGGGTAGGGAAAATAGACAGTGAGATACCAGAGAGAATCATAGTTATTCAGTTAATGTTTTAAAGAAAAATATATTGACAATTTGAGTTGTACATTTCTCTCTGTATTTAGATGGACAAAATTGAATGTAACACCCTCTACAATGCTCTTTAAGTTTGACTGAAATCTCTTAATTCTAGGTATAATCAACTGATACACCAAAATTCTGTGTAGAAATACTAATCCTGCAACATATGTTACTGCTCATAGTAGTTCTTTTGCTAACAAACAAGAAAATCCTGAAGCCCTGAGATTTTGACTCAGCTTTGTTTTGACTCAGTTTCATTTCTCCTAAGGCTGAACTTGAGAAATATTTCTTCTTTTGTGTTATCCACTTTACCTCCCTATCCTCTTCAAAATTCCCTCTGCTCTCTTTTTCTAATACAAACACACATCTGACTTATCCACACAGGAAAATCATGCCTATGGAGGTCTCGATTCTCAATTCTCACGAGAATAACTTTTAAAAAGTTAATATTTCTATGTGCACTGCATTTTTATATAATTTCTATCATATACAACTTAACATTTTCCTTGTTGCACTGTTTTTTCTTCTTTTCCTGTCTTCTCTCACACAGCTACATTTGTTTTGAATTTTCCTGCTGAGAGATGGCTGTTTGATTAGCCACATGAAAAATACAGTTTCAACATCATTTCTATTAGTATTCACTTTGTTCAGTAACTGACAAAGCGAAACATAAAATATCTATATGGTGGATTAATATGGAGTTGAGGTCTCAATGTGCATCTCTTGTTTTTCTCTTACTTGACATATAACAAAGGAGTCCTCAGAGATATCACATTGCAGCCTGGGTGACAGAAGGCTCTGGGAGTTCATGGTTGACTTTGTTATTTGATAGCTGACCCAGGAAAGATCTGAGTAATGCTTAGAAGGAGTGCCTGCTGAAAAATGACTCAGCTGGGCAGAACATGTGCTGAGACTAAATGGCAGCAGATTATCCAAACACCTGCTGTCTGGTGAACTGAAATAGGCAATTGAAAGCTGGAAAAGTGATTTAAAAAACAGACAGCCAAACTACACATCTTCAAGAAATCCTGTTTGTTTAGGTATATTACACAATGCTCAACTGAGTAAGGACTGTATCCCAAAGAGTTGTTTAGAACACAGAACAAACAGATGAAAATAGAACACAAAAATTTTGAATATAATGGGCTGTTTGATTCCCATAATGTAGCTGTATACGAAAGCACTGGCTTTTACAATAGTCGAGACCTCCCTCCAGCTGTGAGTCACTACTATGCCTCCCTCCAGGGTTCATGAGAATAAAAGCCCAGGTGGTAGGGGAAGGAGGGTTATCAGGAATCCAAAGGATGATAGAGAACTGGGGATAAAGCTGTGCCCTGTCCTCTTCCTTTTCTTAGTAAATAAGAATTGGCATTCCAAAGCCAATGCTGAACTAGGTCATAAACGATTCAGTCATTTTCAAGCCAAGGGAAAATGAAAATATGGTCTTATGAAATATGGCCCTTATGAACTAGTATAGGTCCAGAAATATAGGGAAGAAATAGAAAGCATACTGGCAAGGAATGAAATCATTCCACGATTTTTCACTGAAAAAGGAAAGAACAATAACACAGCCCATGTGTTAGAGAATGATTGACAGAAGGAGCTAGTAGATAGAGAGTCCTAGTTATACCGTTGAGGCATTTGTAGGATTCTTCTTTGAACTTGAGTATATAGAAACGTTAAACGTTCAAAAGACTAGGAAAGAAGGAAGGCAAGAAGCAATTTATCCTATTTATGAAAGTGTTGCTCTGGAACACTTTGGAAAAGTTGCTTCCAGATAGTTCTGCAAAAATATGTATGTCTACTTTTAAATGAAAGGCAGATGATACTCTATCTGAATGTCAGTGGTTTTAAGAAGATAAACATGAATTGTTTTGGGGCATATTTCATGCATGCTGACATAATTTGAGAACTGCCGTTCCTTCATTAAATATTGCAGTGGTGAATCTGACATTGTGCCTTCTCATATAAGACTTTGAAGATCAGGCTGACAGAAGCCTTGACAGAAATAATGGGATTGAGGATGACCTGACTCATAACACCACGAAGATAGTTAGGTTGGGTCTGAGGATTGGACTTGAGGAAGTGAAGTTTGCTCTCGAGAAATGTGGTTCATAGGTAGTAAACATCTGAACACAGAGGGTAGAAAATCAGATTTTAAAGGTAGTAGCATCAGCTTTAAAGCCACTGTGGTCTTGACAATGATGAATGGTGTTTAAGGCCTCAAGGAGAGGAGCCCAGGTTGTTCTCATTCATAATGGAATCTTTTATATTTTTATTTATTTTCATATTTTAAGGGTTTTTTATATCTTTATTTCATGTTGAGAGACAGAGAACAAGCGAGGGAGAGGCAGAGTGAGAGGGAGACACAGAATTTGAAGCAGGCTCCAGGCTCTGAGCTGTCAGCACACAGAGCCCAATGTGGGGCTCGAACCCACAGACTGAGATCATGAACTGAGCCGAAGCCGGACGCCCAACAGACTGAGCCACCCAGGCGCCCCTTCTAATACTTATTTTTGAGAGAGAATGAAAGAGAGAGAGAGAGAGACAGAGACAGAGTGCGAGTGGGGGAAGGGCACAGAGAGCTGAAGACAGAATCGGAAGTAGGCTCCAGCCTCTGAACTGTCAGCACAGAGCCCAGTGCAGCACTGGAACTCACAAGCCATGAGATCGTGACCTGAGCCAAAGCCAGACACTTAACTAACTGAACCACCCAGGTGCCCCAGTAACAGAATCTTTTTTAAACTCCAGCCTGAGGAAGTGGGCTATGGGTAACTTAATGACATCGTTAAATGCTGCCTTTCTGTTGCAATCTAATTCCCACATTTTTATTTTTGTCTCCCGGAGGTTCCAGAGGGAGAATTTCACTGAATGTGTTATTAGCATCAACTTCTCCAATACTCTCCATGATTTTTGTTCCTACCATGACACAGTCTAGCCACCACATCACTTTCAAGGTCACTGTGGCTACACATGCCTGGCACTTTATGGAAGTTAATTTTTCTGCCAGTCCTGGGCTACATACTGGGGCTGCCTCTTTCACGTGGCCTCGCAAGTCAAAAGCCAAAACAAAGCCAGCTTTGTTTCCTTCTCCACTTCTGCCAACATCATCTCTTTCACCATCACTGTCCTTGTTGACAGGGCACTTTCTGTGCTAGTTTTCAAATAGTTCTTCCTGTGCCGTGGGCTCTCATAGCCTTTGTCAAGGTGCCAATTCCCTGCCCCAAAGCCAGGTGCTAAAAGGAAGCATGATAATCTCTCTATTGCTCTCTAAATCCCAGAGGCCATTCTGCAGCCAGAAAAGCTCACTTATTTCTGACCTATACCACCAAGGTGTTCCCGACTCTCCTGGTTTTTCCCATCACCAGGAAGCAATTCTGTGGCCACAATCCAAAAGCAATGTGAATAAAGCAAGATAGAAGCTAAATGGCCACTATCAGTATAAGCTGTTAAAAATGAGCCTCAAGAGGACAGAATCTGTGTATTTTCTTCCTTTTTCTTATTTCAAGAGTTCGTTGTCAAATAAATGAGTCCTGAATTTCTCTACTATGAGACATTAAGTAAGTATTCAACTGATGGAGAAAGTGCCTATTAAACAGATACTCCAATGCCTACCAGTTGAATGAATGAAAGGAGAGCTGACCATTAAGAGTAGAAACATGGCATACAATGACCTGTTTCCAAAGTATTCTCCCTAAACTATTTTCACTTATAGTATCTTATATAATTCTATGTTTTCTTTAATAAATATGAAATTTAAACACACACATATATATGTATATATAGAGAGAGATGCTTAATATTTCTAATCTAAGAATGGATAGTTTCTAAATATCATAAAGTAAATTTTCCTTATTTTACTACATGTATCTTTGTAAGTATCCTTTCCCTTCACATTTAAATTTTTTTTTTAATGTTTTAAGTTTATTTATTTTTGAGATAGAAAGAGAGCATGAGCAGGGGAGGGGCAGAGAGAAAGGGAGACACAGAATCCAAAGCAGGCTCCAGGCTCTGAGCTGTCAACACAGAGCCCAACATGGAGCTCGAACCCTCAAACTAAGAGATAATGACCTGAGATGAAGTCAGTTGCTTAACTAACTGAGCCACCCAAGGGCCCCCACATTTCTTAATTATAGGAAGAATCTGATCTGAGATTTGTCACCTAGAAAAATATAATGACTGTTAGAAGTAAAGTAGACACTAATGGATGGTGAGGCAGGCTTTATGATCCTTCTTGATGAATGTGCATGAAAATGATAAACCAAGCCTATGATTCAGCTGTTACAATATAGATCATCGCTGCTATATGATGACAGCTCAAATATGGTCTTCTTTATCTTGCTCTGATGCCAGGATATCAGGCAGATTTTTGTGTCATAGTGAGAATATGCTGAACAGCATTTAAGATTTTAGAAGCTTTACATTACTGTGTAGATTCAAAAGTTGATAAGTGTTCACTCAGCATTACCTCATAAGGAAGGACATGGAAGTACTTCATCAAGTGGAATGGTCCTTCCTGCTTCTTAAGGTTATGCAAATCTGAGGATATGGTGCTTTATGAGATGCCTAGAACATAGAGAGAGGGCTTTGGGTCTGTATTCCATCAATAGTAGTCTCTAGAATTTTATTCCAAGCATGTGTGGTCACTTGAGAAGGGCAGCTCTGGGTCCACCGTGCTAAACTGCTAAAGAGCAACTGCTATTAGTGTTCGATCCAGGGATCCACTGCCATCCCGTTGGACATCCTGCCACAGGATCCAGGTCATAGTGCTCACCGTACCTGCAAAACCTGCTCTTGCTGCACATGCCCAAAACACCCTTTTTAAAAAATGTTTATTTCTGAGAGAAACAAAGAGACCACAAGCCCAGGAGGGGCAAAGAGAGAGGGAGAGTGGATCAGAACCAGGCTCTGCGCTGACAGCAGAGAGCCTGATTTGGGGCTGGAACTCAGGAACCGCAAGATCATGACCTGAACCAAAGCCAGATGTTTGACCAACTGAGCCAGCCAGGTTCTCCCCAAAACTCCTTTTTACATCTCCTTGGGCAGGGCAACTCTACCTCTTCTAGGCTTATCACCAAACCCATTGAGTTAGCCAGTATATTCTTAAAGCAAATGCCTGGTTTGAAATGTTATTATGTTTTATTAAAATACATCCTCCACAACACAAAACATTCTTTTTAGACTGAGGAGAACAAAGTTGAAAAAAATTAAAAGTCTTTTTGAAAACCTTGACAATCAGTATAACATATCTATGCACCTATTTATGTATCTATGTATCTATCATCTTATCTATAGATACATCATGCATATAGATAGATGTAGCCATATAGATATCAGTAGGCCGATACCAGTAAGACAGTATAACTTAATATGTTCATATATTATCAAGCCACATTAACAATCTCACTTATTCAACTATTTAACAAAATATTAAGAAATTTGAAAACGTGGTATATTGAGGTAGCTACCACTGGAAAAGGGTAACAGCATAGGAAAAGACATTGCCATCACTGGAACTAATTTTCTGTTTTCTGTATTTAAAGAGAGAACTACCAACAAAATCTAAAATAAATTAGACACAAGATAAAAAGATAATAGGAAAATACTAGGGGCCTTAAGACAGTTGCTAATACTTTGAATGTCACTTAACAGACCTTCTTGTTGAATAGTTGGGTAGCCTTAGGGAATGTAAATAGCTATTAGGAGAGATTTTCTTAACAAAAATACTTAGAGTTGGCTACATATGAAAACTGAGATCTACATATATCTATGTCTCTTTCTATACAAATAAATATATTTCCACTTTTTTACAACTGTAATATGTATCATCCAAATAAGCTCCTTTTAAAATAATTATGAATCAATGAAAACAAAAGTAACTGTTCACTACATAACACATCAAAAGTCCTGTGCTAATTAATCAGTCTAAGTGGTTTTTAGATTAATGTAATATAAACAAAATGCCAAGAACTGACTAAAAATCAGATGCCAAAATTTTTGACAGCATCTGAGATTTAACACAGTTATTTCCTCATGAAAGATCATGAAGAATCAAATGAAGAATCTGTTTCCTGTTAATCTTGTAAATAAAAAACGTAAAATGTTCAAATCTAAGCTGAACAGTCATGGAACAGCTGTTTTTGCAGCAAAAAAAAAAGGTGAAAAAGGTTTTAACTATTTTCCTGTAGGAGACCGATGGGAGAAATTTTTTACCATTAGCATGCAGGAAATTTGAGACTACATTTCCCTTTTAGTTGAAGGTCATTTTATTGAAGTTCTTTATGTGCTAAATGTATTAATGTATACCTGAAAATAGTGCAAAGTTCTGAAATTTGTGTAAGGAAAACAAATTAGACATTGACAAATCCTACAGTAGTATTGACCACAGTATGTTGATTGTTTTTTGCAACATAGACCTGGGAAAAGGAAGTAATTGGGCTATTGATTAACTTGCATTACACACACACACACACACACACACACACACACACACACACACAAAGAATAGTATTTCTCAACTGTCTAAGATACAAATACAAAAAAAAAAGTACGTAACAATCAATATGTATAAAATATAAGAATCAACTGTATGATACTACTTTTGGTTATTATAAACTATAGACCACCTGAATGTAAAAATAATAAGGTTCCATTAGACAAGAGCACTTATGAATTTTAGGAGTTATTCACTAACAATAGTTTGACATAAAATGTCCCAAAATTCAAATTTCGCTAGAACATAGACGTAGTCTACCAAATCTGGTGGAAGGTGAAATTACATTAAAAAAATAATTTCTATTACAAAAGTAGATTACATCCCATTTCTAAGACTATTTATTCAAATTTGGGGGGATAATATTAAAACAGTGCTGCATTATTTGGAGGATTTTTTAAGCCCGTGCGATGCCTCATCACCTTGGGTAACTTGAATATCACAAGTCTCAACTGAAAAATGAAAACGATCCCTAAGTTCTCTGTAATACATTGTAAAAAGTATGGGGGAGGGGAGGAAAGGTATGGAAACCACGAGAACACTTTCATAATTGCAAAGACCATGTTTACACGATTCACAGCATTGTCCTCAGTACTTAGCATAGTGTCTGGTTTATAGTACAGACTCTCATTAAATATTCACTCAAAGGAATAAAATGTTCTCTCTGTTCCTCTGAAAATTTGCAAATATTTCAACATTTCTTTGTAAGTCAACCACTCGAGAGAAGTTTCTTAACGACTTGAATATATGTGTACTTATATTTACCGCACTCAACAAAAAGAGAGTGATCATGATCATAGAAGTATGATATATTCTTATCATTGGCACACATGTGGCCTTTTAAAATTAATTAATTTATCCTTGCTGTCTCCTTCCCTTCCTTCTTTTTCTCCCTCTTCATAATAAAGCAATATGTTCTATGAAACCAGCACTCTCCCCAGAGGCTAAGACCTTGAATCTACTTTTCATTTACCCATACCATCCTCCCTGCTCCCATGTTCCTGCCTCCCTGACCCAAATTAACCATGTCCCTCAATCTTTTATTATTATTTTCTTACTTTCCTTTTCAGATATTTTTTATCTTTGTTGTGTATCTTTCATAAATAAATTCAGGTAAATAAATATATACTTAATTTTGATTCCTTTCATTATAAAAGTAACATATCATTAAGCCTTTAATTTTAGATGACCTATTCTCATTTATTGTGCTTTTCAGATCCATGGATTAGTAAACAACACTGAAGAACTTTAATTTATACTCTTGTATTAGCATCCTGGTTTATTCAACCGTTCTTTTGCCATGAGACATTTGGATTATTTCCTCCTTTCTTCCTATGCTATTGTTTATAGCATAGTTTTGAATGAAAATATCTCCCAAGCTTCAGATGCAAAAATGTGCCTTGGTTATTATATACCTAGGTTGATAACTGCTGAGTCACAGGATATGTGAATGTTCAAGTTTATAATGCAATGACAAACCAATTAATATAAAATGGTGTCTTTACTTTGCTTGATCTGCATTTCCCTGATAACTAATTGTTTTGAAGAATAAACATCCTTGATTTAAAAAATTATCACAGTTATTAACTTTAAATAGTAAAGTACTATATACTGCTTAAGAAATTTATTATAATCCTTAGGATACAGAAGGATATCTTAAACATTTCTAAAAATTACATAAGCATTTTAATTGGGAATGGTGCTGGAATCCTTCAGAGTTAGTGTTTTTCCTGGATTTAACTCTACCATATATACTTTACAATCAACAAGTGTCATAAAACACAAGTTGGTATAATGACTAGAATTTTATTGAATGTATATATTAACTTAGAACTATCAGAGGCCTTTATTGAATACAGCTTTTCTATCTCTCCATTATCTCTCCATTTATTTTAGCTTTTCCAAATTTATTTAACCAAGTTTTACGATTTTTTTTTCTGTAAAGAACTGATCAATTGTGTTCATTGTGAGGTCTTGCATTCTATTATCGATTGTATTTTCTCAATTATCTTTTCTACATGTTTGTCATTGGAGTAGTGAAAAACACTTGATTTGTTTATATTAATCAAATCCAGTTACCTTCATTAGTTTTTCTATTCTTTTCAATAATTTGTCTAGTAATTCTCTAATATTTGTCCAATAATTTAGTTTCATATGTAAATATTTGCATAGAAACATACATCATCTTCACAGCAATAATATTTTTCTATTTTATAATTTTTAATCTCTTATTTCTTTTCTTATCATATTGTGCTGCCTAGGACCTCAAGTTAATGTTAAATAACAATAGTAATAGGGTTACGATATTGCCTTTGATTTCTAAAAAAGGTTTCTGGGGTGCCTTGATGGCTCAGTCAGTTAAGCATCCAACTTCAGTTCAGGTCACCATCTCAAGCTTTGTGAGTCTGAGCCCTGTGTCAGGCTCTGTGCTGAAAACTCAGAGGGAAAAGCCTGCTTTGGATTCTGTGTCTCCCTCTCTCTCTGTCCCTCCCCTGCTCTTGTCCCCTCTCACTCTTTCTCTCTCTCTCTCTCAAAAACAAATAAACACTGAAAAATTAAAAAAAGAACAGAGTCTGATATTTCCCATGTCAGTTCCTGTTAATCTTAAATAATTTTAACAGATATTTTAACTACCTAAGGAACTATTTTCTCCCCTAATTTATTAATAGTTTTAACATAAATTTATGTCATATTTTATCAAGTTTATTTTTTGGGTCTATTGAAACATTTATGTTCTTTTTCTCTACATCACCTATGAAGCCTTAATCAACCAAATCCAATAATTTAATTTATATTACTTTTATGGCTTCTTTAAGGGCTAGCAATTTTCCTTTTCCTGACTTCAATATTCAATTAGACATTTTTATTCAGGTAAATGTAAGGTTAAGAACCCAGACGTAATTTGGATAAAATTGTAATGGTTTCTCTTTATCCATAATCATTTTTAAAAGCTTCATCTAAGATATCACTATTTTGAGGTTTTATGGATTATATATATCATATATATGTATTTCTTACACTTAGGCTATATATATATGTATATATATATATATATATATATATATATATATATCATAATTTGGCAAATATATTAGCAGCTATTTTCAGTTTTATTATTGTTGATAAAACCCAACATATCCAGTAAATAAATACAGATTTGATAGTGTAAAATAAATTTTTTACAGTTACAGAAACTTAATATGACTTCCCATTGCATTAATTACTAGCTTTGTAATATTTTGAAATTCATATGCTTCTTCTCCCATCACTTTATTTATCTATAATAATGCATACTTTTTGCTTGTGAACATGAGAGACCTAGTCTATATGAAGTAAATAAGAAATAACTGGTATTACTTTTTATAGTCATTGTAATTACTATTATTGATATTGTCTTATAACAAATAAAAAAGACAGATATAACATAAAGTGAGATTTTATAAGAAAACCTGTTAGGATCTTATACTACACATATAAATTCCAAAATTTCAAATAATCTAAGAATAGCAAACATGAGTACTTAAAAGTAATACTTTCCTTTTCTAAGATTTTAATTAAGCCTTGAAGCATCCAAATAGAATTCACATTTTGTTCTTTTATTTAAAGGGAGCACTGACCTCCATTTACATATTCACAGTATAAAAGTCAGTTTACATGTGCAGAATTAGGCTTACCTTCAGGCTGATTTTGGAAAGATAACTGTGCATTTAATTCTCTATTTTGAGTTAATAAATTATTGTTTGCATAGATGCATAATGACTAATTAGAAAAATGAGCTTTTCAAAATTTATTTGTCCCATAGCTTTTAAATAACGAATTCATTAATCATGTATTAGATATATTTTCTATTTTTTAAAAAAAATAATTATCTTATTATACTTCTAATCTCAGTAGAGATAAGGTGATACAAAATTTAGATTTTCAGAGATTACTATAGAAAATTAGTTTGACAGACCAATTGCATGCTATTTGGAGTAGTATTTTGGAATTCCTGGTTCCAAATAGTCAGAAGTCGGCATATTAAACAAAACAAAATAATACAAGACAAAACAAAAACCTCTCCTCCATTGTGTATAGGGAAGAATCCAGTCCCAAGAAAGTTTACAAAAGGGAGCAAGCTCAATAAGAAACTGAGTTGGTGATTAACTTGGATATTATATGTAGTCAAATATAAAGGTAGTTTTTTTTTTTAATGCTTACTTTTGAGAGAGATACACAGAGCATGAGAGTGTGAGGGGCAGAGAGAGGAAAACAAACATTCTGAAGCAGGCTCCAGCTCTGAGCTGTTAGCATAGAGCCCGATGCTGAGCTTGAACTCATGACCTGAGCCAAAGTCTGATGCTTAACTGACGGAGGCACCCATACACACTCTGATAGGATTTTAACACAAACACAGGAAATGGAAGTATTAGGTTTATGGGTACATACAAAAAAAAAAGTCAGGAACTAAGGCTATAGGTTAAAATAGTTATCAGTGTCTTACAATGATGTCCTAGTTTTTCATCATTTTAATTTTATCAGATAAGCTATGGCATTCTGAGTTCATAAGATTTATACTAGGAAACTATAGAAACTTAGAATCCAATTAAAAAGCCAAAATAGACCATCTTTTTTTACTCAACATCCACAGAGAATTTCTATTGCACTACTGAAAACATGAATCTCATTAACTTCTAAGCCTACCTAAGAATCTGGAAGCAAATTTGTACTAGATACAGATTTTTTAAATTTGTATTCAAGCTTACCGTATTTCAAAAGAAGAATAACACACATGAGGAAGTGAAGGTAACACAATCAAAGAAAGAACGGCATGGGGTTTTAATTTCAATCTTAATTCCACAGAAAGAGAGCTGGGGAGGAAATAATCTGAAGTGCAAAGAAGAAAAAGCAAAAAATGAACCAGCACATCCAAGGTGTAATTTGAATGCAGTTGAAAAGGACCTGTTCCTATTTCCCTTTTGTCAAGGTCTTTATAAAGCTCTGGAGCTTTTTTTTTTTTCCTTTTCTTTAATTGCTAGAGAAACAGGCTACCTCAGGAAACAAGCCAAAGTACACATGGTGGAAAGTCCCTGAATACCACTACAAGTAGGGAAATAAAATAACCAAAGTCTCAACAAGAAAGACCAAGAGACACCATTCAAAAAACACTTCATGAATGGACAGGCCCTGGACAGTCAGAGCCTTCTTTAATATAGCAATATTCACAGGTGCAGAGTGCATAGCAAGCTTTTAAAACTAACAAGAGACAGAAACTAGCCAGAAGGACAAAATGGAATTTCTAAGGAAATTCCAGGAAGAAATGACAGGTAAAGAACTGCCCAAAACAGATATAAGCAACATAACTGAATAAGAATTTAGAACAATAGTCATAAAATTAATTGCTAGGCTTGAAAAAGGCATGGAAGACATCAGAGAAACTATTGCTACAAAGCCTATGGAGCATAAAAATACTTGTGATGAATTAAAATATGCTATAAATGAGGTGCATGATAAAACAGAGGTGTCCAGTGCACGACTGAAGAGGCAGAGAGAAGAATAGGTGAATTAGAAGACACAATTATAGTAAAAGAGGAAGCCAAGAAAAAGAGTTAAACTGATCCAGGAGCACAAAAGGAGAGTTCGAGAGCTGAGTGATACAATCAAATGGAACAATATCCTTATCACAGGAATTCCAGAAGAGGAAGAAAGAAGGAAAGGCAGTGTAGGAGTCCTTGAACAAATTATAGCAGAGAACTTCTTCCCCCAATTTGGGGAAGGAAACAGACATTGAAATCCAAGAGGCACAGAGAACTCCCCTCAGATATAACTTGAATTGATCTTCTGCATGATATATCATAGTGAAACTGGCAAAATATAAGGACAAAGAGAGAATTCTGAAAGCAGCTAGGGAGAAAAGGGCCCTAACATACAAAGGGAGACCTATCAGATAGTTACAGACCTATCTACTGAAACTTGGCAGGACACAAAGGAATGGCAGGAAATCTTTAATGTGATGAAGAGAAAAAAATATGCAGCCAAGAATCCTCTATCCAGCAAGCCTGTCATTATGAATAGAAGGAGAGATAAAGTCTTTCCAAATAAACAAAAACTGAAAGAATTTTGTCACCACTAAACCAGCTCTACAAGAAATCCTAAGGGGGACTCTATGAGGGAAATGTTGCAAAGAACACAAGGTACCAGAGACACCACCACAAGCATGAATCCTATAGAACACAATGACTCTAGACCCATAGTTTTCAATAATAACACTGAATGTAAATGGACTAAATGCTCCAATCAAAAGACACAGGGTAGCAAAATGGATAAAAAAACAAAATCCATCTATTTGCTGTCTACAAGAAACTCATTTTAGACCTGAGGACACCTTCAGATTGAAAGTAAGGGGATGAGAAATATTTATCATGCTACTGGAAGTGAAAAGAAAACTGGAGTAGCTATACTTCTATCAGACAAACTGGACTTTAAAGTAAAGGCAATAACAAGGGATGAAGAAGGGCATTATATAATAATTACAGGGTCTATCTATTAGGAAGAGCTAACAATTATAAATGTCTATGCACCAAACACAACAGCACCCAAATACATAAAATAATTAATTACAAACAGAAACAATCTTATGGACAAGAATGTGCTAATAGCAGGGGACTTTGATACTCCACTTACAGCAATGGATAAATCAAGTAGACAGATAATCACAAAAGAAACAATGGACTTGAATGACACTTTGAACTAGACGCATTTAACAGATATATATAGAACTCTACATTCTGAGGCTATGGAATTCACTTCCTTCTCAAGTGTGCATGGCACATTCTCCTGGATATATCATATACTGGGACATGAAGCAGCCCTCAATAAATATATAAGTATTGAGATCATACTATACACACTTTGAGATCACAATGCTATGACACTTGAAATCAACCACAGGAAAAAGTCCAGAAAACCTCCAAAAACTTGGAGGCTAAAGAACACCATACTGAAGAACGAATGGGCCAATCAGGCCATTGGAGAAAAAATTAAAAATATATGGAAACAAATAAAAATGAAAATACAATTATTCAAACACTATGGTATGTGGCAAAGGCAGTCCTAAGAGAAAAGTATATTGCACTGCAGGCCTATTTCAAGAAATTAGAAAAAGCACAAGTACAAAATCTAACAGTGGACCTAAAGGAAATAGAAGGAAAGCAACAAGAGCATCCCAAACTCAATAGAAGAAGAGACATAATAAAAACCGGGGCAGAAATAAACAATCTGGAATCCAAAAAAACAGTTGAACAGATCAATGAAACCAAGAGTTGATTCCTTGAAAAAAATAAAAAATAATTTACAAACCTCTAGCCAGGCATCTCAAAAAGAAAAGAGAAAGCACTCAAATAGACAAAATCTTTAATTAAACTGGACTTTTTACAACCAACTGCTCAGAAATACAAGCAATTATCAGGGAATACGATGTAAAATTATATGCCAACAAACTGGACAACTTAGAAGAAATGGACAAATTCCTAAGCACACACTCACTACCAAAATTCACATGGGAAAAGAGAAAATCTGAACAGACCCATAACTGTGAAGACATGGAATCAGTTATCAAAAATCTCCCAACAAATAAGAGCCCTGGCCCAGATGGCTTCCCTGGGCAATTCTACCAGACATTTAAAACAGAATTCATACCCATTCTTCTCAAGCTATTCCAAAAAATAGAAATCAAAGGAATACTTCCAGACTCATTCTACGAAGCCAGCGTTACTGTGATTTCCAAGCCAGACAGAAACTCAGCAAAAAAAGAGAACTATAGGCCAATATTCTTGATGAATATGGATGCAAAAGTCCTCAACAAGATACTTGCAAATGGAATGCAACAGTACATAAAAAGAATTATCCACCATGATCAAGTGGGATTCATTCCTGGGTTACAGGGTTGGTTCAATATTCACAAATCAATCAATGTGATACATCATATTAGCAAAAGAAAAGATAAAAAACATATGATCCTGTCGTTAGATGCAGAAAAAGCATTTGACAAAATAAAGCATCCCTTCTTTATCAAGACTTTCAAGAGAGTTGGGATAGAAGGAATGCAGTTAAACATCATAGAAGCCATTTATGAGAAGCCCTCAGATAACATCATCCTCAATGGGGAAAAACTGAGAGCATTCCCCCTGAAATCAGGAACACGGCAGGGATGTCCACCCTCACCACTGTTGATTAACATAGTGCTGGAAGTCCTAGTATCAGCAATAAGACAACAAAAGGAAATAAAAGGGATCAGAATTGGCAAAGAAGTAGTCAAACTTTCACTTTTTGCAGATGACATGATACTCTACATAGAAAACTCAACAGACTCTACCAGAAGACTACTAGAACTGAACCAGGAATTCAGCAAAATTGTATGGTACAAAATCAATATACAGAAATTGGTTGCATTTTTATAGACCAATAATGAAGCAACAGAAAGAGAAATATCAAGAAACTAATCCCATTCAAAATTGCACAAAAAAACATTAAATACCTAGGAATAAACCTAAGCAAACATATAGATCTGTATGATGAAAACTATAGAAAATTTATGAAGGATATTGAAAAAGACACAAAGAAATGGAAAAACATTCCATGCTCATGGATCAGAAAAATAAATATTGTTAAAATGTCATTACTACCCAAAGCAATCTACACCTTCAATGCACCAGCATTCTTCTCAAAGCTAGAACAAATTATCCTAATATTTGTATGGAACCATAAAAGACCCCGAGTAGCCAAAGTAATATTCAAGAAGAAAACCAAAATTGGAGGCATCACAATCCGAGACTTTAGCCTCTAACTAGAAAGCTGTAATCATCAGGACAATGTGGTATTGGCACAAAAACAGACACATAGACCAAGGGAATAGAATAGAGAACTCAGAATTGGATCCACATATGTATGGCCAACTAATCTTTGACAAAGCGGGAAAGAGTATCCAATGGAAAAAAGACAGTCTGTTTAACAGATGGCGCTGGGAGAACTGGACAGCAACATGCAGAAGAAATCAGAAACGAGACCACTTTCTCACATCATACACAAAAATAAACTCAAAATGGATAAAGCACCTGAATGTGAGACAGGAAACCATGAAAACCTAGAGGAGAAAGCAGGAAACAACCTCCTTGACCTCAACCGCAGTAATTTCTTACCTGACACATCCCCAAAGGAAAGAGAATCAAGAGCAAAAATGACCTCTTGGGACCTCATCAAGATAAAAAAAAACTTCTGTATGGCAAAGGAAACAATCAGTAAAACCAATAGGCAACTGACTGCATGTGAAAAGATAGTTGCAAATGACATATCAGATGAAGGGCTAGTATCTAAAATCTTATAAGGAACTCAGCAAACTCCACACCTGAAAAACAAATAATCCAGTGAAGAAATGGGCTGAAGACATGAACAGACACTTCTCCAAAGAGGACATCCAGATGGCCAACAGACACATGAATTGATACTCAGTGTCCCTCCTTATCAGGGAAATACAAATCAAGACCACACTGAGATACCACCTCACTCTGGTCAGAGTGGCTAAATGAACAAATCAGGAGACTACAGATGCTGGTGAGGAATTGGAGAAACAGGCACCCTCCTACACTGTTGGTGGGAATGTAATCCGGTGCAGCCTCTCTGGAAAACAGTGTGGAGGTTCCTCAAAAAATTAACAATAGAACTCCCCTATGACCCAGCAATAGCACTGCTAGGAATTTACCCAAGGGATACAGGAGTGCTGATGCATAGGGGCACATGTACCCCAATGTTCATAGCAGCACTTTCAACAATAGCCAAAACATGGAAATACCCAAAGTGTCCATCAACGGATGAATGGTTCAAGATGTGGCTTATCTATACCATGGAATACTACATGGCAATGAGAAAGAATGAAACTGGCCATTTGTAGCAACATGGATGGAACTTGAGGGTGTTATGCTGAGCGAAATAAGTCAGGCAGAGGAGGACAGATACCATATGTTTGCCTGTAAAGGTGGATTAGGAGGAACTTAATGGAGGACCATGGGGGAGAAGAAGGGGAAAAATAGTTGGGGAGAGGGAGGGAGGGAGGCAAACCATGAGAGACTCTTGAATGCTGAAAACAAACTGAGGGCTGGTCAGGGAGAGGGGAAGTGGGGTGATGGGCATGGTAGAGGGCACTTGTTGGAGTGAGCACTGGGTGTTATATGGAAACCCTCTTGACAATAAACTATTTAAGAAAAAAAAATGACTCTATATTAATATACTATAGCTAATATAGACTTGAATTATATAAATCTTAGACAGTGATATCTATTTACTTATATACCAAACCACTTGTTAACTTATTAATTTATTATTCAATTAAATTTATTCAGAATCCAATCCTTGCTAAGAATTCTGCTACATGTTAAGGGACAACGATATTTTCCTCTTTAAGAAGATCCCAATTATATAGTAGAAAAAAGGGGACAGGTGTTTATATTTTATCTCTCATCTTTAATGCCCCACACAAGATCTCAAAATTTGCTTTAAAAGTAATTGACTTGTTTTAGATCCACACCCCATATAAATTCTGCATGTGGTATCTAATCATCTTCAAGACTTAAATCAACTCTCATCTCACTCATGATGTATCCCATGACCAACTACCATCTTGTCTAGCCTCCCTAGAGAGGCTATAATTTCCTATTAAATCCTATGTATATGAAAAGAGAAAATATGCTTATCTCATATTTCTGTAATACATTACAGTAAATGCTTAACAATTCATGCTGAATTAAAATGTTTGTTAAAGTAAGCAACTCATAAAACATCAATAGATATACTCCCTAAGGTGTGTAAATGGCATTATGGTTACTTAAGACTCTCAGGAACTAGCCCAAAGTGTATAAATTATTTAGGCACAATTTATATATATATAAATATATATATTATATATATATAAATATATATAATATATATATAATAAATTTAAAATCTTTTTAATAACTGAAACTTTTGGATGACATTTCATATAAAATGGAAGTTGAAGTTATTTTATGTCATTTGGTTAAAATATAAGAAAAGTATAAATAAATTTATAAAATATGTATGTAAGAGGAAAGAAGTATCATTCTACTCAAAAGGAGAGAGGAAATGACTGCAGAATCATTATCAGTTCTTCTAAATAACACTGAGTTACACTAATGAGCTTAAGATTCTGCCAAAATCTATTTCTATTTCTCACACTAGTGAGAAGAATCTATCAAAAAATGATAAAAAGTAAAATTTAGATTTAATAAACTTCAAATATAATGATATAACTATGTTTTAAAATGTCAAGATTAATACGTCTCAAAATTGATTATTCTCGCTAAATTAAAATCCAAGGTTAGCAATTCTAACAAATGAATTGTAATAGCCAGACCATATCTAGTTAATAACCTGTCACTTAAATAAAAATTCTGGTTGAACATTTCGGTTTAGTAGATGTAATCCCATAACCACATTATTTTAGTTGATTTTCAAAAATATGTTATAAAACATGTCTACTTAGATATATGCTACTGTCTAATACCAATAAGGATAAACTGTCAGTTCATCACATTCCTTTGCACACTGTCACATTTTCCTAAGTTCCATAATACTGTTATTAATAAAACTATCTTATTCTACCATTTTTGAAATTAAGTGCTTAGGTTAATTTCTTTTAACTTCGTTATTATTTCTGGCTCTTCTTCAGATACATGCCTTGATAGTTAACCTTCCTTTCCTCTATTTCTGTTAAAATTCTAGAATAATTCATAAGGTTAGGTGCAATGGTCCCAAATATATCTAAATTTTTGCCATAAACTAACCAAGATATTTATAATATCTTAAAAATAAAAAGCCACATCCATGAAAAATATGAGAAAATTATATTACCATTTGTAATTCTGATTAGTTCCACTACTTTCTTTGGATTTATAGATTTGCCTTGGTTTGAAAGATACCTTAGGAGTATTAAGGACCCCAACCTACAATAATAATAGGCTGGAGTTAGTTTTTAAGAAACACTAAAGTGTTCACATTATAATTCAATTGTTTTTAAAATTTTCAGAGATTCTTTACAACAATGACTACATTTACCGTTTTATAGATGAAGAAACTAATGTACACTAATATTAAATAACTTTTCCACAAAAATTAAATAACTGGGAAGTAGCAATACTAGGATTCATATTCAGGTAGTCTGATTTCTAGTCATAGGAATTATACACAGAATATATTGTCTTACCTTTAGCTTATCACTAGCTAGAAAAAAATATAAGATTTTGTTTGTGTTGCAAAGGGTTTGGTCAAATTTTCTGAAGTGCAGGGAAGATTAATGATTTGTCTAGAATTGGATGTTCATGTTTTGTGTTGATATTGCTTGTTTCTATCATGATGAAATACTCCTCGGGAATTTTTTAAATTTTTTAAAAATGTTTTATTTATTTCTGAGAGAGAGAGAGAGACAGCATGAGCAGGATAAAATCAGAAGGAGAGGGAGATACAGAATCTGAAGCAGGCTCCAGGCTCTGAGCTAGCTGCAAGCACAGATTCCGATGTGGGACTCGAACCCACAAACCATGAGATCATGACGTGAGCCGAAGTCAGACGCTTAACCGACGGAGCCATCCAGGTGCCCCCTATTTTGGAATTTTTATACACCATTAGGTATTTGTGTACATAACTAGTTTGCTTTTTCTTTCTCTAATTGAGTTATAATTTTAAAGTATGTTGAGTATGGCAATGTTTCTATTAAGTCAAAAACACTGATAAATGAAAATGATACATGTGATTTAAGCACTGAGTATAAAAAAAAGATTTTTAAAAATTTATTTGAAATAAAAGTCATCCCACAATATGCACTTTGTCAAGTTATTGCAAATACAAACCTAAATTCCCTTTACTTCAACAAATACAATAAAAATTGTAATATACTGACCATTTCTCATTATTTTTTCCATTTTTGATGAAGTAACTCCAAGATATTTTTCAATTTATTTTAAATCATTTAATCCAAATAACAAATGACATTATAAATAACTTGTGAATGTTTGTCAACAAAATATTTTTTTACTCATACAATTCAAGATAAACTACATTTATCATTTGTTAAATGGAAAACTATATATATATATATGTATATATATATGTATACATACATATATATATAGTGTATGGTATATATGTATGGTATACATATATATGGTGTATATATATGGTGTGGGTGTATATATATCCATTGTATATATGTATATATAGTACATCAGTTAGAATTATTTTGTCAGCAGATAACAGAACACACAATTTTCTCTGATATATGTTTCAAGAAAATTAGTATCAGGCTCTTCTCTGAATGTCTCCTGGCTTTTCTCATGGCCTCAATACAATGTAGCAGCTAAAGTATTACAATCTTATGGGACACCATCCACCAAAAAGGCAGAGTTCTTAATCCCCTGTTTTATCAGGGAAGAAAATGTTGCCCAGAAGCCTTAAACAGATATCCCCTATGAGTCTTTGGCCAGAACTCTGTCACATGCCTATCTCTAGAACAATCATTCGCAAATTGGGACTAGGAATGTCATAACAGAAATAAACCCAAAGTAATTCACCCTCTTGGGCTGGGAACTTAAGTGTAGAAACTCCATTTGAGATCTGTTAGCAAGTAAAGAAGGACAGAACGGCTTTTGGGAAAATAACCAAATGTGTGTAACTTACATAGAAAAATATAATTAAAGATTGCATTAAAAGGAAATGTATAATGTAACATTTAGTCATAAAAATCATAGCTGACATTATTTCTAACATAAAAACAAATGTTTTTCCTACACTGTGCAATCAAAGAACAGTTTTCTTTCATTACTAGTGGAATTGGGATAATATCTTGTTTTGAAAGGGCTTCCCAAGTTGAAGAGGGTAGAAATAATTCTGCAAATATGAAACCAAATAAAATATTCCAAAAGTAAAATGATCCAAGTTTCCATTTTCTATTATCCTCACATGGCCTGTCTACTGCATTTATGGCTTGCAAAAAAATACAAATGTTCTACCTGACACATTATAATGGAAATTGGAAATCAAATGTAGTCTCAATATTTCAACTGAAAAAGAGCATGGGTTTAGAAACTAGGATAATTGGATTCTTAGCTCAGTAGATACTTATAATCCTACTTGATCAGGAGCTCTGTGAAAACACAGCCCTCATTTCGGCCAGGTTTCAATTCCAATAATGCTCACCTATGATGAGCATATAATATTCTTAGTACACAAATATTATGAGGTTTGAGACCTATAGTGTAAGAAAGAAAGAAAGAAAGAAAGAAAGAAAGAAAGAAAGAAAGAAAGAAAGAAAGAAAGAAAGAAAGAAAGACACAAAGAAAGGAAGGTAGGAAGGAAGGAAGGAAGGATCACTCTTTTGCATCTTGGTCTAAGTTAGAACTTTGAAAAAAAATTGCTCTCCTTTTTATTGTATTTTTAAAAATTTTTATTTATTTAAATTTTTAAAATGTTTATTCAATTTTTAGAGACAGAGAGAGAAAAAACATGAGTGGGGAAGGGGAAGAAAGGGAGAGAAACAAGACACAGAATCTGAAGCAGGCTCCAGGCTCTGAACTGTCAGGACAGAGCCTTATGCAGGGCTTGAACTCATGAACTATGAGATCATGACCTGAGCCGAAGTCAGAAGCTTAACTGACTGAGCCACCCAGGCAACCCAATTTTCTTTTTTCATTTTAAAGATAATTTAAAAATACTTACTTACATGAAGGAAGCCTGTTGCTGTATTTCTTTGAGTAAGCTGGATGTTAAGAACTGTCAGATTTGCAATTTATGGTATAGCCAACTTTTGTTTTATTTTCAACGAAGAAGATTTGCTTATTTCCAGATGTGCAGCATCCATTTATAACGTTACCCCACACTCTGTTTAGAGAAATCTCTAATCCAGTTCCTCAATGGGCAAACCAAGGGACAAGTACATAACGTACCCTAGGCGAAAAACGCATTGAGAAATCAAATCTTTAGCTTAAAAATTGTTGCAGATGTTACTGACACCATTATTTTTATATGCTCTTACTTAAGAATTTTATGGTAATTCTTCTGCCTTTCCCATGTGCATCCTGTTGGATTTTATTTTTATTTTTCATGTCCTTTCTTTAAAAAAATTTTTAGTTAAATTCCAGTTAGTTAACACACAGTGTAATATTAGTTTCAGGTGTACAGTATAGTGATTCAACACTCTCATACATCCCCTGGTGCACAATAGAATAAGAAGTACCCTCCTTAATCCCCACCACCTATTTGCACGCATCCTTCCACCCACTTCACCTCTGATAACCATCAGTTTGCTCCCTAGAGTTAAAAGTCTATTTCTTGGGGCACCTGGGTGGCTTAGTTGGTTGGGCGTCCGATTTTCACTTGGGTCATGATCTCGCAGTTCGTGGGTTCGAGCCCCACGTCAGGCTCTGTGCTGACTGCCAGTTCAGAGCCTGGAGCCTGTTTCAGTCTGTGACTCCCTCTCTCTCTGACCCTCCCCTGCTCACGCTGTCTCTCTCTCTCTCTCTCCTGGAAATAAATAAAACATTTAAAAAAAAAAGTCTATTTCTTGGTGTGCCTCTCTCTCTCTCTCTCTCTCTCTCCCTTTGTTCATTTGTTTTGTTTCTTAAATTATACATGAGTGAAGTCATATGCTATGTGCATTTCTGCGACTGACTTATTTTACTTAGCATAATACTCTGTAGCTCCCTCCATGTCATTTCATTTCAAAAAGAATGATTACATTTTTTATGGCTAATATCCCATTCTGTATACACAAACACACACACATACACACACACAAACACATACCACACCTTCTTTATCCTTTCATCAGTTGATGGACACTTGGGCTGTTTGCATAATTTGGCTATTGTAGGTAATACTGCTATACATATCGGGGTCCATGTATCTCTTTGAATTAGTATTTTTGAATTCTTTGGGTAAATAGCTAGTAGTGCACTGTCTGGGTCATAGGGTAGTTCTTTTGTTAACTTTTTGAGGAACCTCCACACTGTTTTCCAGTGGCTGCACCAGTTTGCATTCCCACCAACAGTGCAAGCAGGTGCCTTTTTTTCCACATCCTGGCCAAGAACCTAGGTCCTGGTTGATTTTTGCCATTCTAACAGGTGTGAGGTGATATCTCATTGCAGTTTTTATTTGTACTTCCCTGATGATGAATGATATTGGGCATCTTTTCATATGTCTATTGATCATCTGTATGTTTTGTTGGAAAATGGGCTATTTGTATGTTCTTCCCCTTTTTTAATTGGATGATTCATTTTGGGGAATTGAGTTTTATAAGTTCTTTATATATTTTGGATACTAAACCTTTATCAGATATGTCATTTGCAAATATCTTCTCCTGTTCTGAAGGCTGCCTTTTAGTTTTGTTGATTGTTTCCTTCTCTGAACAGAAGCTTTTTATTTTGATGAAGTTCCAATAGTTTATTTTTCATTTGTGTTTCCCTTGACACAGGAGATATATCTAAAAAGAAATTCTGGCTGCAAATGCCAAAGATCTTACTGCCTGTGTTCTCCTGTGGGATATTTCTGGCTTCTGGTTTCATATTTAGGTCTTTAATTCATTCTGCATTTATTTTCGTGTTTGGTGTAAGACAGTGTCACCGATTCATTGTTTTGCACGTAGCTGTCCAGTTTTCCCAGCACTCTTTGTTGAAGAGACTGTCTTTTTCCCCACTGGACATTCTTTCCTGCTTTCTTGAAAGTGCATTCACTTCTGGGTTTTCTATTCTGTTCTGTTGATCTATGTGTCTGTTTTTGTGCCGTTACCATACTGTATTGATCAATACAGCTTAGTACTGTAACTTGAAGACTGAAATTGTGATGCCTCCAAGCTTTGTTTTTTGTATTTTTTTTTCAGTATTGCTTTGGCTATTCAGGGTCTTTGTGGTTCCATACAGATTTTAGGATTGTTCTAGCTTGTGAAAAATACTGGTGGTATTTTGATCGTTATGCATTCATTGTGTAGATTGTTATGAGTAGCATAGACATTTTAACAATATTAATTCTTCTGATCCATAAGCATGGAATATCTTTCCATTTCTTTTGTTCTCTTCAATTTCTTTCATTCCTGTTTTACAATTTTCAGTGTAGAGATCTTTCCCCTCTTTGGTTATGTTTAATCCTAAGTATTTTTTTTAACTTTTAGTATTTATTTATTTTTGAGAGAGAGAGAAAGAGAGAGAGAGGAGAGAGAGAGCATGAGCAGGGGAAGGGCAGAGAATCTAAAGCAGGCTCCAGGCTCTGAGATGTCAGAGCATGATGCAGGGCTCAAACTCTTGAACTGTGAGATCTGACTTGAGTCAGACGCTTAACCAACTGAGCCGCCCAGGTGCCCCCTAGGTACCTTATTTTTTTTGTGCAATTATAAATGGGATTGATTTCTTAATTTCTCTTTCTGCTGCTTGATTATTGGTGTCTAGAAATGCAACACATTTCTGTGCATTGATCTTGTATCCTGGAACTTTACCAAATTTGTGTTATCAGTCCCAGCAAATTTTTGGTGGAACCTTTCAGGTTTTCTATATAGAGTATCATATCATCTGCAAATAATGAAACCTTGACTTCTTCCTTGCCAATTTGAAAGTATTTTATTTCTTTTTGTTGTCTACTCACTAAGGCTAGAACTTCCAGAAATATGTTAAATAGCAGTGGTGAGAGATAATAGCTGTGGGTTTGTTTTTTGTTTTTTGTTTTTTTTGTATATGACTTTTATTATGTTGAAGTATGTTCTCTCTAACACTACTTTGTTGAAGGCTTTTATGATGAATGGATATTGTAGGTTATCATATGCTTTTTATGCATCTATTGAAATGATCATATGGTTCTTATCCTTTTTTATTAATGTGCTATATCACATAGATTGATTTCCAAATATTGAACTACCTTGTACCTTGGGAATAAATCCCTCCTGATCATGGTGAAAGATTGTTTTGATGTATGGTTGGATTTGGTTTGCTAGTATTCTATTGAGAATTTTTGCATCCATGTTCTTCAGGGATATTAGCCAATAGTTTTCTTTTTTAATAGAGTCTCTATCTAGTTTGTTGTCAAGGTAAAGCTAGCCTCACAGATTGAACGTGGAATTTTTCTTTCCTTTTCTATTTTTTGCAATAGTTTGAGAAGAATTGGTATTAATTCTTCTTTAAATGTTTGGTAAAGTTCATCTATGAAGCCATCTGGCCCTGGACTTTCATTTGCTGAGTGTCTTTTTTTTTTTTAATGTTTATTCATTTTTGAGAGAAAAAGACACAGAGTGAGAGCAGGGGTGGGGGGTACAGAGAGAGAGGGGGACACAGAATCCAAAGCAGTCGCCAGGCTCTGAGGGCTCAAACCCAGAACTATGAGATCCTGACCTACGCCAAAGTTGGATGTTCAATGGACTGAGGCACCCAGGCACTCCTGCTGAATGTCTTTTGTTTATTGATTCAATCCATTGCTGGTTTCAGTCTGCTCATGTTTTCCATTTCTTTCTGTTTCAGTTTTAGTAGTTTATATGTTGCTAGGAATTGCCCATTTCTTCCAGGTTGTCCAATTTGTTAGCATACAGTTTTTCATAACACCCTCTCAATGTTTTATATTTCTGTGATGTTATTTTTGTTATTTCTTCTCTCTCATTTGTGGTTCTATTTATTTGGGTCCTTTATCTTGTCTTTTTCAGTTAAGTCCAGCTATAGGTTTATTAATTTAAAAAAAATTTTTTTTCAAAGAATCAGTTCTTGGATTCATTGATTTGTTCTATTCGTATTTTTAGTTTCTTTTTTAAAATTTAATTTTTTTGGGGGGGGAGACAGTGAGAGACAGAGCACAAGTTGGGGAGGGGCAGAGAGAGAGGGAGACACAGAATCCAAAGCAGGCTCCCAGCTCTGAGCTGTCAGCACAGAGCCTGATGCAGGGCTCAAACTCACAAACTGTGAGATCATGACCTGAGCCAAAGTCGGATGCTTAACTGACTGAGCCACCCAGGTGCCCCTGGTATTTTTAGTTTCTATACCAATTATTTCTGCTCCCATCTTTGTTCCCTTTCTTCTCCTGGCTTTAGGCTTCACTTGGTTCTTTTTCTTGCTCCCTTAGGTGTAAGGTTAGATGGTTTGTTTGAGATTTTTCTTGAGTTTTGATTTAGGACTGTATTGTTACATACTTCTCTTTTACAATCACTTTTGCTGAATCCCAAAGGTGTTGCACTGCTGTGTTCTCAGTTTCATTTGTTTTCATGTACTTTTTTATTCTTCTTTATTTCATAGTTGACCCATTCATTGTCTAGTAGCATGTTATTTAACTTCCATTTATTTTTAGTCTTTTTAGATTTTTTTCTTGTGGTTGACTTCTAGTTTCATGGTGTTGTGGTCAGAAAAGGTGCATAGTATAACTCTGATCTTATATTTGTTAAGGCCTATTTTGTGGGCTAATATTTGATCTATTCAGGAGAATGTTCCATGTGCACTTGAAACTAATATGTATTCTGCTGTTTTAGAGTGAAATATTCTGAATATATCTGTAAAGTCCATCTGGTCCAGTGTGCCATTCAGTGTCATTGTTTCTTTGTTGATTTTCTGCTTAGATGATCTGTCTATTGATGTAAGTGGGGTTTGAAAAGCCTCTTTCTATTATTGTATTATTACTGATTCATTCCTTTATGTTTGCTGTTAATTGTTTCATGTATTTGGGTTCTGCCAGGTCATGTGCATAAATACTTACAATTATTATATCTTCTTGTTGGATTGTCCCCTTTATTATTACATAGTTTCCTTCCTCATCTCTTGTTACACTCCTTTTTAAAAGTCTGGTTTGTACTCTGGTTTTCCTTTCACATCTGTTTCATGATAAATATTTCTCCATGCCCACATTTTCCATCTGCAAGTATCTTTCAGTCTGAAAAGATTCTCTTGTAAGCAGCATATACTTGGGTCTTACTTTTCTTTTCTTTTTTAATCCATTCTGATATCCTATGTCTTTTTATTAGAGCATTTAGTGCATTTAATGCAGGGTCATGGTAGATATGTTTTTACTGCCATTTTATTACTTGTTTTGTGGTTGTTTTTAGAGTTTCTCTGATCCTTTCTTGTCTTCTTTCATGTTTTGCTGATTTTCTTTACTGCTATATTTGGATTCCTTTTTCTTTATTCTTTGCTTATTTGTTACTGTTTTCTCATATATGATTATCATTAGGTTTGTATATAATCTCTTCTGCATATTAAGATGATGGTCATTTAAGTTTGAACCCATTTTTTTTGCCCTCTACCTTTTAGTAATGTGTTACTATATTTTACATTCTTTTTTGTGAGTTCTTTGACGGCTTTTTACAGAATTACTCATTTTTGCCCCTTTGCATTTTTTGCCTTTACACTGTCACTTTTGGCCTCACCTTTCAGCTCAAATAGTCCAAATTAATATTTCTTACAGGGCAAGTTTAGAGGTCATGAACTCCTTTAGTTTTTGTTTGTCTGGGAAACTATCTCTTCATCTATTCTGAGTCACAGCCTTGATGGATAGAGGATTCTTGGCTGCAGATTTTTCCCATTCAGCACTTGGAATATATGCTGCTCCCTTCTGGCTTCCCAAGTTTCTGTTGAAAAAATCTCCTGATAACCTTATGGGCTTTCTCTTGTAAGTTAATAACCACTTTTGTCTTCTTGTTTTTAAGATTTTTTCTTTAACACTATATTTTGCTAATTTAATTATAATATGTCTCGGTGTGGGCTTGCTTATGCTGACTCTGATGGGAGTTCTCTGTGCCTCCTAGATCTAAATGTCTGTTTCTTTCCCCAAGAATAAAGAAGCTTTTATACATTTTTCTTCAAATAAATATTCTCCCCCCTTTTCGTTCTTCTTCTTCTGGGAGGCCTGTAATATGAATAGTATTGCATTCGATGGAGTTCTCTGTTATCATTTTGCAAAATTCTTTCTATTGTTTATCAGCTTCACTGCTTTTCAATACTTTGTCCTGTAGGCCATTAATTCATTTTTCTGCTTCTTCCAGCCTGCTATTCATTTGCACAAGCCTGTTTCCAAACTAACTTATTGCACTCTTCATCTCTGATTAATTTTTAACTCTTTTATCTCTTTAGGAAGGGTCTCACTGATGTCTTCCATACTTTTCTCAAGCCCACTTAGTATTCGTATGATCATTAGTTTAAACACTCTATCAGGCATGGGGCACCTGGGTGGCTCAGTTGTTTAAGCATCCAACTTTGGCTCAGGTTATGATCTAATAGTTCATGAGTTTGAGCCCTGCATCAGGCTCTGTGCTGACAGCTCAGAGCCTGGAGCCTGCTTCAAATTCTGTGTCTCCCTCTCTCTCTCCCCCTTTTCAGCTCATACTCTATTTTTCTCTTTCTCAAAAATAAATGAAGCATGAAAAAATTTTAAATTCTCTCTCAGGCATGTTACTTATATCTATTCTGCTTAGGTCTCTGGCCATAGCCTTATTTTGTTCTTTCATTTGGGATAAATCCCTCTGTCTTCTCCTTTTGTCTAAGTCTTGCTTTCTTCTCTGTGTTACAAAACCCAGTCATGTCTCCTACTCCTGAAAGTAATAGCCTTATATAGAAGAGATTATGCAGTGTCCAGCACCTGACACTTGAGGAATTTTTTCCAGTGTGTGGGGTGTATTCTCTGTTCTGGCTGCTATATCCTTCATGCCAGTTGTCTGCAGAGGCTCTCCCTGCCTGCTGTGGGCAGTATTTTGTCTCTTGTCTGAATGTGGTGAGTTATAACTAGGTATGCTCTGGTTTGGTTGTAAATTGAGACCTGCCACCACCTCCAGTGGAACTGAGCACAGGTAAACTCTGGTCAGGAGACCTGGTGTGGACAGGGGTTTGTGCTGGTCTTTTGGTGGAGGGGCCCGCTTCCCTGGGATTGAGGCAAGAGTGACTGAGAATTACACTTCCACTAAAGCACAGGTCAGTGTAGGCAAGTTAGTTAGCTCATATCTGGGATGCTCTGCCTCCCTTAGGTAGCTCTGTGTTTATACTGAGGGGAAGGGGAGGAAAATGGCTCTGGCCAGCTCCACTGTTCCTGCAGAGATGTGTTTGTAAATGTTGCTTCTGAGGGACAAGCTCCAAGAAGAGCAAATAACCTCCCCATTGTGTGCCCCAGGAATTCTTCAGATCACTGTTTCCACACTATATGTCCATAGGCTGTCTGCTTGCCATCTCTCCAAGAGCAGCATAGTGTCCTTCAAATTGTATCCCAATCAAAACTGCTGACCTTTAAAACTTAAGGCTCCTGTGTTGCAAGAACTCACGAAATTCAGCCCCTGTTGTTTTCCAAGTCAGTGGCTATGGGAGAATATTTTTCTTATGCATTCCCTATCTCTCTCTCTCTCTCTCTCTCTCTCTCTCTCTCTCTCTCCCTTCTCCATATCTATGACTCCTTACCCTCCATAGCAGCCAGGATACCCTTCTCCCCTAAATCATGTCTCCACACTTCCTACCTTCTTTAATGTGCTTTCTCTCTCTTTACTTGTGGAGAGAACATTCTTTCAGTATTCAGGTCAATTTCTCAGGTATTTAGGATGATTTGATAGTTATCTAGTTGTCTTTGTGGAACAAGGTGAGGATAGGGTCTGACCACTCTGCTGCCATATTCTTATCTCTCTCCTGATTGTTTTGTAGGCTAGATTTCCAGACTATAGTTAGTTCTATAAACTTCCAGTATCTTCTGTTTAAAAAAATTGCCTTTTCCATAAGGGAATAAAGATAACTTTTTGTTGCTTTTACCCTCTAAATGCATCTAATGTTTTTCCTAAAATGTTATTTTTTGTTCAGCAATATATGGCCTGCTCATAGGAATTATAACATTATGCTCTTGCTATGAATTTTATATTTTTAATTTTATTAGTATATTGTCAAATCCTCATGCTTTCTTAATGCAAACTTTTAACATATAGGAAAAGTTTTAGTCATATCTGGAGATCAACTTGAAAAAAGGTAAAAGGAGAAATAAATCTTTAGAAAATGCAATTAGAACACCAATTTTCAGAAGCAAATCTTTATCATGAAAGGACATAGATTTGCAATACACTAAATCTCAATTTACTGAATACCTTCCATCAATAGTTTCATCAATACTAGACTTGTGAATATTACTGCCTTACTCTGTGTATTATGTATGGTATCATTGGATTTCTATCAATATGAATCTAAATGTTTCCAAATATTTTAAATGTTTTGAAGACATCTGTAGTAATACAAAAATAACAGTCTCAGAAGAGCCCATCACAGAGCTTCTCATATTTTAAACTATACATATTTGAGTATAGGTGCAAGATTCTAGCTTGGTTGCTTTTACCAGCTAATATTTTCTCCAGTTAGCATGAAATTAAGCAATTTCCTCAACTTTGATACTAAAATAATAATTGTCTCCATCAATCCAATTTTATCAAAACTTCATTTATAATTCAAATGATAAAAATAATTTACTTTCAAAAAATTACATTTTGAGGACACTCAGCTTTTTGAAGAAAATTCTTTTTCACAGTCATCTCTCAGATTGTTTATTCTCATAGAATTTTAAAGCTTATTAATGATTTATACTTTTCCTTCTTTAGTTTTAGCTTACTATTTCTGCCGCTTAGACTATCATAATTACGATTGTGACTATCTTTCTCAAAAATATGTGACTTAGTGGATGTGATATGTGTGGTTAGTGTATATAAATTTAGAACTCTAGAGACTATGGACTCAAAGCAGAGAGTATTTCTGTTAGGGAGCATCTTTGTATTCTTGCTAGTATAGCCTAACAACTTACAAAGTTTGAAGAATTGGAAAATTTGAAAAGTATTAGAAAATGACAACATTGCTCAAATTTCTCCCAGACAATAACCACATAGCTTCCAGTTCAACTCATGAAATAGAGATTTTCTTTGAAGTAGAAATAGAAAGTAACAGAAGGTCTACAAATTGTAGATCCTCAGCCCAACTTATATTTCTATGTTTCTTAAATTGATATTTCTCAAATACTGGAGTTGTGGTGTGATACTCCATGTCTCCTACAGACAGTAATGAAATAAAACTTTCATTATTATCTGTTTATTTTCAGAAATACCAAAGATTTATAGTTAACTTGCCACTAGATCATTGGCTATCAAGCTTGACTCCTCATTAGAATCACTTGGGTTGTATTTAAAAATTATCAAGCCCAGGATCCACTTTCAGAGACTCTGATTTAACTGGTTTGGAGACCTAGATATAATGTTTTTAAAAGCTCGCCCAATGTACATACAGAGCTGGGACCTATAGCCATAAATACTAGATAATTACTGATAAAAAATGCAGCCTCTATTCTAACCTTTAAGCTATATACTAATAGAGCATATTACTGATCACTAATTAGTGGCTATTTATACCATTTTACACCAAAATCTTCTACTGACTTTATTTTATTTTTCAAAATCTACTCAATCTGATCCTCAAGAGGGGCAAAGATACTATTCTATTCACATTATCTACCTGATCAAAATAATTTTTAGCGTCCATTATGAAGATAGTAGACCACTATTACTAAAACATGAGTAAACTAGTATAACCCCTATATTTACAACCTGTTGAATAAAGTCCCTATACTGAGTATTTTCCTCCTCTGATCTGCTAAATCTAATGTTATAATGACCCAGTTTTCAGTATTGACAGAGATTTTTTTTTGGACAATAACTTTGGGGAGGATGACTTTTAGGAAATAACTTCTTAAAGTTAATTTGACTGTACCATTACATATTTTTAAACAAGAACTACAATGCATTGTATTCCACACAGATAATGGAGAAGGTGATATAGTGATTATAATGATAATCACGCCTAACACGTGTCAGTCTTGTTCTATTTTTGTAATATTACTTCTAATCCCTTAGACAATCTTGCATGGAAAGTATTATAAAGCCCATAACATAGGTGTAATAACATAGGTATCATAATAACTTGTACAATGTAGAAATCTATATCTATTCTGGGAAAGCATATAGAAAAAATAAGGATAATCGATGCAATTTCCTAATAGCAGGTAATTCTCATAAGTATTAGAACCTTAAAAGTTTCTCAGAAGCTCTTGGTACTTTCCTCTTTCCAATTCCTCCAATCTCCAAAGTACCTATGCACATACCCTAATGAAGGAAAGTGTTAGCAGCTGGTTTCTAACCCAAACTTCCTCACCTAGGGCAAGAAAAGTAGAGAAATAAGTCAAATTCTCTCTTGGTGTTGAATACTAACAGAAAAATAAAGGAAGTTTTTGCCTATGGAATACTTTCAGCATGATGTGCCTGGTATCTAGGCTATTTATAATAAACAAACTTGGAATTTGTGTATATAAGAGGTCATGGAAAGCTGGAAAATGTCACATAACATATATAATCATTGTAATACAAAATTGATGTTTCATGACCTAAAGAGCTACTACTGGCTAAGTGATGCCCTGTGTGTGCCCCCCAGACACTAATATGTTTGCTCTAGACCAGCGTGCTGCATAAATGAAGGAAGAAAGCTTCTATAGAGATGTGCTGATGTTACTTCTCCAAGTTTCACCTGTGTCCCATTTTTTGTATAATCATAATGCTGTATAAATTCAGATTATGAGACTGATTTGGCAAGCACTGAAAAAATGAAATAATTAAGAATAAACCTAACAATATATGTACAATGGTCTATATAAAGAAAACTGTATAACTGTGTTAAATAAATCAAAGAAGATATAAATAAGTGGGCATTACATATTCAATATTAAAAAGACTCAATATTGGTAAGATGTCCATTATTTCCCAGAGGAGCTAAAGATTCAGTACATTTCCAGTAAAGTTTCAGCAAGTTTTTCTGATGACATCAACAAACTTGATTCTAACATTTATATACAAGGGCAAACAAAAACTCTATAATAGTCATGTCACTGAAGCAGAAGACCAAATTTGGAGTCTAACACTACAAAATCTCACAAATTACTATAAAGGCTACCATATTCAAGACCGCACAATATTGGTGAAAGAAGAGACAAACAGATCAATGAAACAGAATAGGGAACTTAAAAATAGTCCTACAAACTACAGTTAGCAGATGTTTGACTAAGGAACAAAAGAAATTCAATTAAGAAATGATCATTTTTTGGTGACAGATGGTACTGGGACACCTGGACACCCAAATGCAAAAGAGCAACAACAAAACAAGTCTTACATCTTTCACAATAATTAATTCAAAGCGAATCACAGACATAAACATAAAACACAAAACTTTACACAAAAATTTTAAAACATAATATAGGAGCAAATGTAACTGGCTATGGGTTTGGCAATACATTTTGAAACAACCTCAAAAGCATGATCCATGAAAGAATAAATACAGTAAGTTAGATGTTATTTTTTAATTAATTTATTTATTTTTGAGAGAAAGAGAGACTGTGAGCAGGGAAGGGGCAGAGAGAGAAGGAGACAGAATCCCAAGCAGATTCCATGCTGCCAGCACAGAGCCCAATGTGGGGCTTGATCACACAACCATGAGATCATGACCTGAGCCTAAATTGAGAACTGGACACTTAACTGACTGAGCCCTCCAGATACCCCTGGACTTTATTAAAAGTAAAAACTTTTGCTATGCAAAAGACACTATTCATAGAATAAAAACAAAGATATAGGCTAAAAGAAAATACTTATAATATGTTTGATAAAGGACTTGTATCCAAAATGTACAAAGAACTCTTAAAACTCAACCGCACAATTTTAAAATGGGCAAAAATTCTAAATAATCTCCAAAGATACATCAGTGGAAAATAAACATATAAGATATTACAACAGACTTCAATAAATAATTACAAATTAAGGCAATGAGTACCTATTACAATGGTTAAAATTTATAAATATGACAGCACCAAATGATGGTAAGAATGTAGTGCAACAGACCTTTGATTCACTGCTTGTGAAAATGAAAAACTGTACAGCCATTTTGAAAGCCCAGTCTGGCACTCTCTTATAAAACTAAACATAGTCTTAGCATGACCCCCACCAATCACACTCCTAGGTATTTACTCCATTGGATTAAAAATTTATTTCCACACAAAAGAATGCACTTGAATGATTATGTCAACTTTATTCATACATGCTAAACCTGGAAGTGAGCAATATGTTCTTCATTAGGTAAATGGGTAAACAAACTGTGGTATAACTGTACAATGGAATTATTATTCATTAATACAAGGAAATAAACTATGAGAACATGGAAAGACATATAGGACACTTTAAAGCCTATTACCAGGTGAAAGAAGCCATCCTGAAGATACGATCTACTATATTATTTCACCTATATAACTTTCTGGAAAAGGTAAAACTATAGAGACAATAAAAAGACAAGTGACCGGCAGGATTTGACAGGAGTGGGTGGGACTGAATAGGTAAAGTAAAGGGGATTTTTAGTGCCATAAAACTATTTTGTATTTTACCATCATATTGGATACATTATGCATTTGTCAAAATCCATAGAACTGTACAATAAAGAGTAAACTTTAATGTAAATTACAGAGTTTAGTTAAGAATAATCAATATATGGGGCGCCTGGGTGGCTCAGTCGATTAAGCGTCTGACTTCGGCCCTGGTTATGATCTCAAGGTTGGTGGGTTCAAGCCCCGTGTCTGGTTCTATGCTGACAGCTGGCTCAGAGCTTGGAGCCTGCTTTGGATTCTGTGTCTCCTTCTCTCTCTGACCCTCCCCGGCTCATACTCTCTCTCTCTCTCAGAAATAAATAAAACATTAAAAAAAGAATAATCAATATAGGTTCACCAATTATAAAAATATGAACACTTATGCAGGATATTGATATGAGAGGAAACTGTTGGGATGGATATCAGAGATCCCTGTCCTCTCTGTTCAAATTTTCTGTAAATATGAAATTATTCTACAAAATAAAATATATTAATTAAAATAAATGAATTATAACATTGGGTACAATATAGCCTTGGCAGAATGCCATCATTCATTGCACATAACAGAGTCAAAGTAGGCCCCCACTGTAAAAAGGAAGACCCCATCACTGTAAACATTTCCATGTGCTCTTCCAGGCCCTGGGGTCATCCAGGTACTCTGTTTTCTCTCTAATCTTACCATTGTCATCTATCAAGACAACAAAGTACTGCTTTCTGTGTGTGTTCCCTGAGAGGTACTGACAGGTCTGCCTGTGTAGGCGAGAGAATTGTACTTTGATGGTCACATGCAAATAGAAACACTAGATAAATTCTGAGTGCACAATTCCTACCCTCTCTCATTGTTCCCTAAATTCAGGGTGCTGACGTTACACAGAGACTCCATCTAGTTCCCATGTTAATCATATATCTTAGGAAGAGATTTAGCTACCAATGTCCTCTGTAAAGTTTCCCTCTGTAAAAATAATTAATTACATGATTAATATAATTAATAATATTTAATATATAATTGATTTAATGACATAATTATAAATTATTATTATTACTATTATGACATTTAGAAACATTAATGAGCATTTATTAGATGAAAGGTAGAATAGCAAGTGCTTTTTATCCACTAACATATCTTTTATCCTCACAGCAATTAAATGATAAATGTATAATAATTATTCTTCTTTTACAAGGAAAGAAATCAAGGCCTTGAAAGGCTAAATGAGTTGCCAAGGATAACAGCTAATAAGTGGTATAGGCAGATTTGAAACTAAGGCAGGTTGACTTCAGACCCCATGCTCTTATTGCCTCTGCTGTGCTGTACCAGAGAGCTTCTCTCAAATATTCTAGACTGTGGTAGGGGCACCTGGGTGGCTCAGTTGTTAAGCGTCCGACTTTGGCTCAGGTCATGATCTCACAGTTCGTGGGTTCGAGCCCCATGGGTATGGGCTCTATGCAGACAGCTCAGAGTCTGGAGCCTGTCTTCGGATTCTGTGTCTCCCTGTCTCTCTCTGACCCTCCCCTGCTCACACTGTCTCTCTCTCAAAAATTAAAAACAAAAAACAGGGGCGCCTGGGTGGCTTAGTCGGTTAAGCGTCCGACTTTCGCTTGGGTCATGATCTGCGGTTCGTGGGTTCGAGCCCCGCGTCGGGCTCTGTGCTGACTGCCAGCTCAGAGCCTGGAGCCTGTTTCAGTCTGTGACTCCCTCTCTCTCTGACCCTCCCCTGCTCACGCTGTCTGTCTGTCTCTCTCTCTCTCCTAGAAATAAATAAAACATTAAAAAAAAATTAAAAACAAAAAACAAAAAATAAGCAGACATTTAGACTGTGGCATTAACCTGAAGTGCACTGCAGTGCAGTGGAGACTATACTGGACAAGATATATTTCCTGTATAGTCTTCCCTATCAGGTTACTTATTAGAAAATTCCAGGGTTTTCAATTTATAAAATACAACTAAATCTACGTATGTCCCCAAATGTATAAATATCTCGAGAGGCTGTATATAAGGGTATAAGAAATAGTTTTTATGCTGGAAACTACTATATACATGCATATTTTTATTGTGATATAATGAAGTAAAAGCACTAGTTTTAAGTGTACAGTGCAAAACGTTTTGATATACGTATACAGTCTTGAAAATATAAAACACAGTCATTCTCTAAAAGGTCCCCTCATGCCTTTCCTGTGGATCCTCCTCCAATGGTTGCCACTGAAGTTCTTGAACTTCATTAAAATAACATAATATTGTCTGTACTTTTAAGTTTGGTTTCTTGGATGACTGCAAAGTTTTTGAGATCATTTTAGTTTTTGCATGCATTACTAGTTATTGCTAATTTGTGCTATCTAATTTCTAAGTAGTATTTCATTATATATAGACCAACTTGATTATCTATTCTCCCATTGATGAATGTCAGTGTTGCTTCCAATGCTTTGCTATAATCCATAAAGCTACAATGAACAATCATTAAATTGCATAATGTGGTCATATGTTTGGATATCTTTTCCGCCAATACACAAGACTGAAATTATTGGATCATAAAGTAGATATACATTTAATTTTATTAGAGACTGACAAATAGTTTTGCCCTGTGATTTGGTGATCTGATACCCTCCTACCAACACTCTGAGAGTTCTAATTGTCCTTTCATTGTCTCTAAATTTGGGATTGTTACTCATTTATTTTACTTTAACTGTTCTAGTGGCTATATTGTGATATCTCATGGTGGCTTTAATTTGCATTTTTCTGGTGAAAATAACATTGACAATCTCTGCAGCATGTTTATGACTGTTAGTATACTTTCTTTTTGGAAATATTACACTCATAACCAAGAATTAGTAGCAATGGTGTAAAGATAAACAAAAACAGCAATAACACAGAGTCATGAAATAGACCAAACATATGCGGACACATAATTTTTTTTTAATGTTTTATTTATTTCTGAGAGAGTGAGAGAGACTGCGTGAGTAGGGGAGGGTCAGAGAGAGAGGGAGGTACAGAATCAGAAACAGGCTCCAGGCTCTGAGCTGGCTGTCAGCCAGGTGCCCCCGGACACATAATTTTTAACTGTTACAAGTGAAATATGTGTATATATTAACATTAAATTTTATATATTTATTTATACCTAAATTTATTTTTATAATATAATCTATATTTTTCTACTATTTGATTTTATAACTAGTATACTTTACAAATAAATGATTCATTTTTAAATGACTATTACTTGGGGCACCTGGGTGGTTCAGTTGGTTAAGTGTTTGACTTCGGCTCAGGTCATGATCTTGCAGTTCACAAGTAGAAGACCCATATCAGGCTCTGTGCTGACAGCTCAGAGCCTGGAGCCTGCTTCAGATTCTGTGTCTCCCTCTCTCTCTCTACCCCTCCCCCACTCATTCACTGTCTCTCTCTCAAAAATAAATTTTAAAAAACACTGAAAAATGTAAATGACTATTGCTTGATTATATGAATGTAACTGAATTAGTAGTCTATTCTCTTATTTATATACATCTAGATTTCTTTCTAACTTTCTTTAAAAATTTATCTAATGATTATCTTTGTAAAAATATATTTATCAAACTATACCATAATATTTAAACTTCTGGTAGGAACACTTAAAATAAGATTTACCCTCTTAACACATTTTTAAGTGTGTTAACTATAGACACAATGTTGTATATCAGATCTCTAGAACTTACTTATCTTGCACAATTGAAACTTTATATCTGTTGAATGGCAATTCCCCATCCCACCACTCAGTATCCTGGAAACCACTATTGTACTCTCTGCTTCTGTAAGTTTGAGAACTTTAGATACTTTGTGTAATTGCAATCATGCAGTATTTTTCTCTGACTGACTTACTTCACTCAGCATAATATCCTCAATGTTCATTCATGTTGTCACATATGGCAGTATTTTCTTTTGTTTAAGGCTGAATGTATTTATTATGTATATACCACATTTTCTTTATCCATTCATCGATCAATGGATATGTAGGGTTTTCCCCACATCTTGGCTATTGTGCCTAGCGCTCCAATAAATACAGGAGGAAATATCTCTTCAAGATTTGACTTAAATTCTTTTGGGTAAATACCCCGAAGTAGGACTATTGGATCATATGGTAGTTATATTTTTAATTTTTAAAGAAACCTTCATACCATGTTTCATAATGGCTGTACCAGTTTACATTCCCTCTAAGTGTACAAGGGTTCCAGTTTCTTCACATCTTCATATTTTTTCATTTCCATTAATACTCATCTTAATACTTGTGAGATGGCATCTCATTGTAGTTTAATCTGCATTTCACTGACCATAAAAGAAAAATGTGTTATCTTGTTTCTGCCAAGTTTAAAAACTGCTGCTTATCAGAAGACATCAGTAAGGGAATGGACAAGAAAGACACAGAACGGGAAAAATATTTCTCACATATTTCTAACAAAGGACTACTATCCAGGTCACATTAAAATTCCTAGATGCATGCATTTCTAATAATCATAAGAACTCTTTATTAAATTTTTAAATGTTTTTGTTTTGTTTTGTTTTGTTTGAGAAAGAGAGAGAGGAAGAGGGAGGGAGACACAGAATCTGAAGCAGGCTTCAGATTCTGAGTTGTCAGCTCAGAGCCCGATTCAGGACTCAAACCCTTGAGCCATGAGATCATGACCTGAGACGAAGTTGAATGCTTAACTGATGGAGCCACCCAGGCGCCCCAAACTCTTAAACAATGTAGACTACCATGAAGTATTAACAGAGTTCACATAAAACATGGAATCCCAGAGGACCTTGGGCATCTGGGTTTTACCTCTGCAGTTGAAAACTAGTGCTTGAATATTACATTTAGTATACCACTCAAAATAGAGAATTTTTTCTGTTTTTTGGTGGAGGGTGGGGCTGGTTGTTTCTATTTTCTCTCCCAGGAAGTCCTGGAACCTCATTGTCAAACACAAAGGCAGTACCTATTTCCAAAGCTGCTTGCAAGCTGCCACAATGATATAAGTTATCCAGAGTTTCACCAAAAGCAACACTTTACCTCTATCTCTGGCTGCTATGTGAGCTAACAAAAAGAGGGTTAGTGATTTGTTCAAGGCTCCACTTGAACTATGCTGGATGTAGAAATATTCCAGTTTTCTGATTCAGTACAACAAATCTTTACTTAGTTACAAGATGATAAAAGTATAAGTTTCTCAGAGCCTTGGATCTCAATAAACATATTCTCCTGACTCCCAATACATTGTTTTATCTGCCTGATAGAAGGGCAATCTAGTGAAAAGGAATCTCAATCTCTCTCTCTCTCTCTCTCACACACACACATACCTCCAAATATAGTGAGAATAACATGATTTCTGATAACAGAATGGCAACAGTCTCTCACAACTGACATTATACCTTATCTTTCAAACAATGGTTTGTCCCAATGAATATCCTATAAATTCTTCCTCCGAACACCTAGATTTCTGGTTTGGAGGAGACAGTTTATTTACCACCTCTTTTCTGGTTTCTGGTTGTTAACAACTTTTGTATCATTTCTACAATGCCTTGCCCATTAAGCATTACCTACTACTCCATATTGCTCTTTAACAATAGTGCATGTTTGTGTGTGCTGTGCGCATTTTGTCCATCTTTCCATCCCACTGCATGCCTAAATATGATGCTAGCGTAACCATGTACTTAGTCTATGAATGTGTTCCTAAACATTTTTAAAATATGCTACACTTCTATATGGAAAAAAAATATAAAGTTGTTATGCAGTCTCAAGGTTCTCTATTATTAAATGATACAGGACTCTATTTCTTATTTCATTTAGGTCATTTTAGCTACTCATTAATTAATACACTTTGGGAAAATTCTCGTTATCTGAACATTCTAAAAGGAAACAAAGTATCACATTATTACCAATTGATGATTTATTAAAAGTCTTGTGCCTTCCAAATTATACTAAATAAACAATAAACTCAAGTATATAGCATTCTGTAGTGAACAGAATAGGAGATTAACAATCTACACTTTAAATTAGCCTTTTATTTATACCTTTAAGATTCATATATGAAGCAATGCATTCACTGAGGAAACAAAGGGGGAAGATTAGAAGTTTACAATTCTCTCCACATAGTCCCTGATTCTGCCAGTACTTTCAAATAATCAGAGCATCGTGGAGCTTAAATGGGCTTTAGAGATCATCTTGTCAGGCATCCTTTTATTGTAAACTTTTAAATCTATGAAGGGTGCCAATTCTCTAAACAAATATATTCCAGAAGAGGAAATATCTTGATTATAGGTTTCTACTATGACTATTTAAAATTCAAGGGGCATATGCGTGGTTCAGGCGATTAAGTGTCCGACTTCGGCCCACATCATGATTTCACGGAGAGTGGGTTCAAGCTCCGGGTCAGGCTCTGTGCTAACAGCTAGCTCAGAGCCTGGAGCGTGCTTCAGATTCTGTATCTCCCTCTCTCTCTCTGACCCTACCCTGCTCATGCTGTGTCTCTAAGTGGTGTATTAATTACTAAATAAAATCCCATAAAATATATATACCTTGCATAGTTCAGAATAATCACAATAGAACGTTTCTCCATTATATGAATTACATTTAAGAAAAAAAATATAAATATTCTGGGTTTTGATGACCATTTATAAACCTATTAGTTATGCTGACTTTTAAGTGTTTATATTTTTAAATGTCTACTTATTTTGAGAGAAGAAAACAGAGTGTGAAAGAGAGATGAGGGGAGAGGCAGAGAGATGGAGAGATAGAATCCCAAGCAGGCTCTACACCCAGCACAGAGCCTGGTGCAGGAATCGATCTTATGACCCTAAGATTATGACCTAAGTTGAAATCAAGAGTCAGACGCATTAACTGACTGAGATACCTAGGCGCCCCAAGTGGTTCTTTTGCAGAATAAAAATCAGTTAACCAAATAGAATGTATCAGAAATAATATTAAAATTTTTCCAACTGAAATTCTGTTAATTAACAAACTCAGTAATTTCTATGAAGCCATACATGAGAAGGGTCAATTTTAGAAACGAATAGGGTAAATTCATTTCTCTTAAATGCAAAACATGAACTTAAAAATTTTAGAATATTATAGCTCCTGGGAGTATATTCAAGAGCATCTCCGTTCAGTAAAGAAAACCCTAGACCCATCACTAAAAGATGTGAATTCTATATTTTTAAGACTTCAATTGAGGAGAAATTGTATAACTTCCCTCTGTAATTCATTCCAAGATTTTAAAATCCTATTGTCAGGAATTTCTTCTTCCTATCTAATCTACATCACTCATGCTTCAGTTTAGTCCATTACTTCTTTTTTTTTTTTCTTTCTCAGTAGAAATTGAGAACTGCTGAGGTAGATAGAGATGATTTAGAGATTGAAGCAGGTTGAACTGTTTCCAGGATTACTATCTCTTATAAAAGAACATTCTAAAAACAGACCAATTTGAATTACTTAAATAGGGTTAAATATAGTTAATTACCAACCACAAATAAACTTAACTCTAATAATTGGTAACATTCTCGAAAGGTAGTAGAATTGGTGGTAAGTGTACTTTTTCTTGGTTTTATACTCCTAATTCCTTGGGTAGGCATAGGTAAGTGCTTCAGTACATTAAAAATGATAGAAAGAGAGAAAAATGTAGGCATATATTCAGAAATTTCAGACTATGTAGAATTGTCCCTGTATACAGAGTTCTACATATTCTGAACTTTTTATTTTTAAAGAATGCATTTTAAAGTTGATTTATTTGAGTTTAAAGGATATTACATTTCCTATTTAAGTTAGTAAAACTTAAGTCACCCATTATAACAACTTGGGAAAAATGATAGAAGCATAGGTTGAAATAGAAAACAGTGTGCTGACTTTATTGGATATTTTTCAAGTCAAGTTCATATATCTTACATTATTAGCACCCAATGGTTTGATCAGTAGTATATCTATGCCTCTGACTTTCAACCTTTTCAAGGTTAGAGAAACTATGAAAAATCCTTGTCTTTGGAAGAAATGCCACAGATGCGCACAGAGATCTGTCTTTAAGAGAAATGATACTTTATACTCTGCATAAATCGAGAGATTTCTATAGTACCTATATTTGACCTGCATTTGTGTATAACTACAGAGAAAAATTAGACAGGGCACACCAAATCTGGAATATTGTATCCATAGAGAAGAAAGCGAACTTTCAACAGAAAGGGAAAAATCACTTTTAAGAGATTGCAATTCAGACAACCTGGATTAATCAGGGTGCTGACATTCTAAATTTGTTGTACTTGACATGACTTTGCAGGTTCAGTGCTAGGAGAAAAAAGAAACTTTTTGGCTTATACCCCTGCCCTACTTGAAACAGTAAGACTCAGAGACTTTTCTCTATGAATTTTTTTCTCATTTTCATTCTTTTCCAGCTACCTCATCAGTATATTTTATGTAATCAAAATAGTATATGTTTGACTTCTCTTTTAGACAATTTTGTTGAGCCTTAAAAGAAATCATGTGGAGACACAGAGAGAGAAAACAAATTTGTACTGACATATCTCATAGCCAGAGAAAAAATTGCCACAAGATAAAAATGTTCTAAATCCCATTAAAGAAGGGAAAACAACAAATAATGCTAAAACTCAGAAATAAATCTGAAACCTACACAGACTCCATAAACTGAAATTAAGATTTGTTGTTTTTCAAAATGTGTATTACCCCTGAGGTACTAAAGGAAGAGGTTTCTGAACCTCAGCCTTGACTTACTATATCAAAATGTCTCAAAGCGGACCTTGGAAATTTACAATTTTAAGAAGCTCCCTATGTGATTACCTCAGCCACTAAAGTTTAACAACCACCACTGTAGAGTTTCACAGGCATGAAAACAATAAACCAAAACTACACATTCCAGAAAATAAAAAATTTACAATGTCAAGTTTTAAGTCCCTTTCAGATGTTTAGCTTACATGAAACAGAGGATCCCATCCTCTGGCCAGAAAGCCATCTCATTAATATTGTTGGCTAGAAGAGTGAGATAAAGCACATAACCGAGGAAAAGCAATCACCCCAATGCAAAAATCTCCTTGAGGACGGAAACTATGTGGTTCATGATTTTGTCCCCAGCCTAGGGTAGGCATATAAATATTTGTCATTTGAATGAGTGAACATGATCAGAAACTTTGTCCTACCAGCCAAAGGGCAATCAATTGCCTTATTCAAAGCACAGCATAGTCCTTTTCAGGATGTATGACTTGCAACAATACCTTGAATAATCCAGCTCCTAAGTACATTGAAGGCAATGGTGTGTGGGGGAGAATAATGGAAAATTACTGGCCGAGAATGAAAGCAACTTATGTTCCTGACCTTCTCTATGCTTTTCCTTTTACTATGCAACTGACACTATTATTGTTTCCCTCACTGCTACTTGTGGTATTCTGTGTGAACAATTACTGACATACTATTATTTTTTTCTGCATCTTTCTATGGTATTTCCTCCCTTTAAACTTTCAGTTTTTTCAGATGTGACTTTTTATTTTACTGCAAAATATTAGGTACATACTTATAATCATAAGAAAGTTTAAATGGTACCTGGACATCTTACTGCATTGATTTTAAAGCATTAAATTTTGGGAATATATTGAATGTTAGAAAGGAGAAAAGGCAATACATAGAAAACACATGAAACACTCTAGCCAAAGCTGGTAATATTATGATGGAAAAACTGTTTTGTGAATAAGAATTTCATTTTCTGAAGAATGCATACATATAGGATGATAAAATTTGCATAAAATATTTTTATAAAAGTTCAAAATCCACCAGTCAGACAAAATTAAGGTAAATCGTTTGACCTATTTATTATAATTCTGACTTCCTGAAAATTTGGTAAAATAAAGTTCATTATTTCTTTGATGAAATATCTTTATTTAAAAAATGAGAAGTCAAATTTAATGTGTGGCTTTAAAGTGGGATAAATTTTGTAATACCAGAAATACAAAGATTACCTAATTTCACTTCCAAACTAAATTTATATGCAGCATACATTTCAAGTATTACATATTCTTTTTAAACAAGATAAGATAAAGTACCCCTGAAAATCTAGTGTCACCTTCATAAATTGTATTAATTAATAAACAATTTATTTGTCCCAGAAAACTTTTATGTATCTTCTTCTAAATGCTAAGTATCATGGTATGTCTTTGGAAGAATGAGGATGAAAATGTATGGAGTCTTACTGACAGAAAGCCCATAAGAGATACTTTGGGAATTCAATACCTACTATTATAAAAATAATAAAAAATTGAAATGAAAAAAATAAAACTGCCAAGATGGAAAGATAAAGAAAAGAGTATTGTAGAAATTTTAAAAACCCTGTGATTTCCAGAGAATTTTTAACACCCCATAATAGCTAGAGTATGGGGAAAGGGAAGAATTATGAAAACAATCTATACACTAACTGCTTTGTGACTCACATGTGAGAGCTTGGCCCAGTTTTACTAACCATTTCCTTTCAGACCTGAATCTCCCATTATACCATCTACATGAAACTTTTCAGATGCAGGCACTCACTCCTGCCAGCAAACTGTCCTACTTACCCTATTTTCTCGCGAAAGGAAATAATATAATTTTTTGCATTTAAAATTCTTTTCTCCTAAATCTCTCTGCTGAGAAAATATAAAATAAGAGTATTTTTAAGGTCTAGGGATAAAACATTATCAATGATACTCAACTCCAGTTAATCATCAAACCTACAAGAAATGGATCTATTTCCCACACTTAGTGGTCCCCTACAACATGTGGTTATTGTAGCAGTAAAACACCATGATCCATATTTACTTCTGCTTCGGTGAGAGAGTCTAGCAATGTATTACTATTTGTGTTGAGTGAGGCTAATATTTGCAAAGTTGATAAAAAATAAACAGACTGTAGGAGTTTAAAACTGGATGTACTAATATTCATATATGAATATTCCATTTTAATAGAATTTTATATATTTGAATTCAAAATATATCTTAAATCTCCATTTCTAAGCTTCTTTCTAGCACCTATATTCATAATGGTGAGTGAAACAGTGTTTCTGCCCAGAGAGTTTGAGCCGAAAATCCACATGAATACCAGTTCTGTGCATATGATAACACATGCTAACAACAAGTATAAATAGTTCTTTATAGATCACAGATTTCCTGAAAATATATTAGCTTATATAATCTTTATCACTTGTGTGAGATTTTATTGTCACCACATACATTTAATTAGAAAGAAATTAAGATCTTCAGATTAATCTTTAATTTTAAGTTATATAGCTAGTAAATGTCAAAGTTTAATTTTGAATTAAATCTTATTACTAATCCATGTACCCCTCCCAAAAATTTGTGCTCTTGGTAACCAGAGCATATGGTTAACAAAGCCAATATTCAGGGTGACATCAAAAATTCCAAAAGGTGGTTACATTTTCACAATAGTGTATCATTTTATTTAATATTAATTAAAAGTCAGCACTTTTGGGGCGCCTGGGTAGCTCAGTCGGTTAAGTGTCTGACTCTCAATTTCGGCTCAGGTCATGATCTTATCTAGTCTTATGTCTGCTGTGGCACAGAGCCTGCTTGGGATCCCCTCTCTCCCTTTCTCTCTGGCCTTCCCCAACTTGTTCTGTCTCTCTCTCAAAAATAAATTAATTAATTAAAAAAATAAAGAAATAAAAGTCAGCACTCTTGTAAAACACTTACCACGGATAACTAAGAATCATTTGAAAAGAGACTGGATAGTTCAGAGGAAATAATAACTGTTAGTGGGTAAAACAAATCAACCCTCATATAGTTCTTATGATTCATCAACATACTTTCAAATGCATACCTGACTACGTGTATCTATATAAAAGTCTACATCTATTTATAGATAGGTAAGTATAGACATAGGAAATATCAATGTGTATACAGAAATGTAACTTTCTACTTTTTCAACATTTTTGCTATAATCTGCCTTCATTACTAGAAATATTTAATTATTTTTGAAATACTTCAGCAAATATTAAAATGTTTTACTCTTTTTTTATTTAACTTTTTTGCTTCATTACTCCTTTAGTTTTACTTACAATTTGGAGTTTTAAGCTCACTCTGAGACAAAACTTATATATTAACTTATCAGTTCTTTACAGTTCTCCAAATCCCATCAATCGGTAACATGACTTACTAGCAACACAATTTTTTCTCTAAACCAGTATGAATTTGAGATACAAAAAGATATTTTGGTTTTCTACAACTTTTGTCTAAAACATTGCCAATGATCCATGGCCGAGCAGAGCAATTGTCATGTAGTAGACATTCAATAAATGTTTGTAGAATTAAGGTAGGAATGTGGGGGAAGGATTTAGTTCATGGAGGGTAAGTGATTTTTCAGTAAAGTGATAGTTGGGTCCACTTAATGGCAGTTTGAATTATCTCAGCATGTATGATTCACATCCCCAGGTGAATTATCCATTTCTCAAAGTCAAAGGAAGAAAAAAAAAACCCACCTAATCGGTGGTATCAATTTTTTTCTCCACTTAGAATTGAAACAAGGAAGGGAAAAAGTCAGAAGCAATAATGAGAAAATATTAATTAAACTTCTAAACTTCATGAAAGTTAAAAGTTTGGAGAAATGGAAGTTTGTACTTTAGATGACCCAGAGCATCCCTTTCTAATAAGTCTATAATGACAATTTTCTTTGTAAATGAAGTCCTTCTCATGCATGCTATTTTAGATTGATCACAGAATCCTTTGAAAGGTTTAAAATTATTCCTGCCTGGCTCTTAATGAACTTGTATATTAGGATAGGATTTTCAGGATGATTTGGTTTCCTTTCCCATCAGGCTGGGAACTATTAGTGTTAGTCTCAGAAAAATACAAAAGGGTCAAAGAAAACTTTATCCTGTCTGTGGGTCTTCACTGAAATCGTATTGAGGACAGGATTGCAGAGTAGCCCCAGAATATGACCACCAAATGCAAGTTTTCATGTTGATAAGCCTTTAGACTGTGTTTCACTGCCATGCACTCTTCTTTCTCTGCTAAAGTGCAGCCATTTCAATTTGACACACAGTTAATAGAGGAGCAAACCGCTGGCTTTTGTGTTGATTGCTTCTCATCCTCAATTCTTTAAAATAAACTAATTCTTTTTTTAGCAACTTATTTTTTCTTGTAGCCATTCAAAACATTTTTTGGTCTGTTAAGTATACTGCACTGTGAGAGACAAAATCATCTCAGCTCTGCCTTCAATCTAGTAGAGGATTCAGACAGGTAAACAAATCATTACTCAATATACTGGGATGAGAGCTTCAGAGAAGCAAATGCAAAGTGCACTGGCTACATAAAGACAATGATATTTTCACAGAAGAGAATACTTGCACAGGACTTTTTAAAGAAAATATGGCTTGTGAAGGTGCAGAAGCAAGAAGAGAAGTAATTTCAGACAGAGGGAATGTGGGCTGGAAAGAAAAAATGATATGAACAAAATGAAGCATTTTGAGAACAAATGTGATTAGAAATATATTTCTTTAGAAGAACAAGCATAATGTACTTTATTCCTTCTGAATTTTGGAGTAATAGAAAGATAATAGAGCCAACATGTATCAGTCAGGATCAATAACAGTAAATACAGAAATGGAAAGATGATAGAAAATAGTAGCTTTTAATACCCATAAAAGCACCATGTGTTACATGTAGTTACTCTTGAACAACTTTATGAAGCTACTTTTGGTATTGATATAAAGTAAATAAAAAATTTGATATCACTTCTTAGTGTATTTAGAATGAGTTTTGGGGCACTGTTGCTATGAAAGGCAGGCTGTGGAATGATTTTCAGCCACAAAATAGAGAGATAAAAAATAGAAATCTTCTCAATCCCTTAAGACTAAAAAATCCTCTTTGTCTTCCTATTTTTGCACCAAATTATAAATAAATACAACTCCTAAAGAATCTTCACAATCCACAACTTTTTCTTTGGACCCATTCTGTATAAATAACATCTAATAAATTATTTTTGTACATCATTGATACATATCTCTAAACCTGGAAGATACCCAGCTTTTGAATGATCTGGGATACAATGGTACATACTTATAGCAGATTACCAGAAATAATTATGTAATTATTCACGGATACTGAATATCATTTTTAAACACAATTTCTGCAATACTAGAAGACTAAAGGGAATATACTAATCTTGAAAGATCACATCAAGGAGCCTTTGGCCTTCAAGAAGAAGAAGAGCACCCATGTGCAGAAGTACAGAAGAATACTAGGCTTTCTCAAAACTGAAGCCCTCAGCTATTTTACCCTGATTATACCCCACTGCTCTTTCCTATGGCTGCTATCTTCTGAAATGGAACATGAGCTGTGAGGTTGAATAGTAAGAAGTCCAACACTGCACAAAGGGAGCTAGAGAGACTCAATCAAAAGCACAAGACCTTCACTAATCTAATGGATTGATCCTTATAATATCATTAGGACGTAAACTCCTTTCTTTTGAATTTCCTCCCAGCCTCCAAATGAAATAGCCAGGGGTAAATAAGTGCCAGATGTCTGTGATATGCTGCCTCAAAGATTTGTCCTTGTAGTTGTATAATATACTACCTAGAACTAGTAAATTAGAATTTGCTATAGCACTAAAATACAGAAACGTGTGCCCGCACACGCACACGAATACTGTTAGAGTGAAATCAAACAGAGAAGACAGACCCTGTAAATTCCATGGCAACCATAATTTCACCTATCAAAACCAAGAGCTAATAAGCAAAATCACAGTGAGAATATGGATGATTTGAAAATACTTCAAAGCACTCTAGGTAGAATTTTCTAATTAAAAAGAATCAATAGGCACCTCAAACTAGAGATCATTTAGATTCATTAATCATCAATAGCTATACCAAACCAAAGTAAGAGACCCATGAAAGCCAAGTCTGATGCTAAGTGTTCAATTAATTGATTCTAGTGCCTTTAAAGTGAAATTCATGGGAACATGTTCTCAGGAAGAACCAGAGTGGAAAAGTAAATATGTCTACTGGCTGAAAGCACAGAGTGGAATACAATCCCAACTGTTATGCAAGGGCTCACTAGTTCTTACCCTTGCTTTTTCTCCTTGACAACAAATTAATAACTCTTAGGAAAAGACATAGCAAACAATATGGAGAAATGCAAAAGATAAAAAAAAAAGATAAGCATTCTCAATTTCTTTCTTTATATAACATCTCACACATATTTTATTCATCAACATTTCCTGGTATTGAACCATTAAAACATAGGCTATATCAGTTCACCTCTCTATTTTTCCTGGATTTCCACCAATTCAAGCTTTCAATATCTCTACTTTCACTACTTACATAGCCTCCAAACTGGTCTCCTATTTGAGAGGTCTGCCACCACACTGGCCACTCCTTCATTCTCCGCTCAATTTCCAAAGAATCTTTCTGAAATAAAAAATATACATCAGTCCCTTTATGAAAACACTCCAAGGACTTTCCATAGCGAAGTTTGTTAGCAATTAATTAATTATTTATTTATTCATAATTTAGATGCAGCAAAATATTAAAGCACACTGCTTTATCTACACAGTGATATGGGTTTGCCCAAGGCACAGAGCCATGTATCCACTACGATAATCAAGAAGAAAGGAAGGGATTTTACAAAATAAAAATAAGTAAAACTAGTTGCTCACTCCCCTGTCAGCCTCTAGGGACTACTTTAATTAGGGTGCCCATGCAAATCCTCTAAACAGTAGATACATCTCAGCAGATACTTAAATGAAACAAAGAGGTAGCCGTGTAAAGATGTGGAAGCACAGCATTCATGAAATAAGAACTCAAAATTAAATAAGAATAAACTTTGATATGTCCGAGTTATAGAAAGGCCAGAGTGGACAGTGAAGAAAGATAAGACTTGTATAATATGAAGGGTGCCTGGGTGGCTCAGTCAGTTAAGCATCCGACTTTGGCTCAGGTCATGATCTCATGGTTCGTGGGTTTGGGCCCCACATTGGGCTCTGTGCTGATGGCTAGGTCAGAGCCTGGAGCCTGCTTCAGATACTGTGTCTCCCTCTCTCTGACCCTCCCCTGCTCACGCTGTCTCCCTCTCTCTCTCTCTCTCAGAAATAAAAACATTTAAAAAAAAAAGACTTGTATAAGATGAACTTGGAGAGATGGTGAGTCCAGCTCTTATAGAGTATTATATGCATTGTGAAGAGTTTAGGGTTTTTTCCCCTAATTGTGATAACAGGATAGTAAGCTTTTCTTTATGCTTTAAAGGTACCTCTTCTTGTTGTTGAATAGAGAATAAATTAAAAAGAAGAGGAATAAAATCAGATTGTTCAGCAAGAATACTGTATCAGTAGCTCCGGTCAGAATCATGGCATCTTGAGTAGATATCAGTTAAGATTTTAAAAACAGATGGATTGGAAATATATTTCAGAGATTGAAGAAATAAGATTTTCTCTAGTATTTGATATGATGGTAGACTGTAGCAGGGAAGAGAAAGAAAGGATACATGATTCTGTCCAGTTTATGGCCATTCCTAGAAAGAAATTAAGACCTATTTTAGGCTTATTAAAGATTCATTCATTACATTTCAGTATTGCATAAATCATTATATATTTTAATTATATTAATTTAAAAATATAATATCTTCTCAATTCTCAGCCCAAGTAACACCTCTTGTGGAATATCTCCTCGATGTCTCTGAGCTTAGGTGTTATACTTCTCTGTTTTCATATTACTCTGAGTTCACCTCTAATATCCCAAATACTAGTAGATACAGAGTTTCTTTCATCAGCCGTCCCTTAGGATTTATTAAATTATTATATTTTAAACATCTGGCATTTTCTTTTCAGATTTTTACTTTTTGAATCATATTTTCCACAAATGAAGTCCTTCTACAAATGATAGTTTGAAAATATCAAAGTGTCAGACAATCACAGTAGGTTAAAAGGAGCAGCAAGGACTGCTGAAAAAAGATATATAGAAAGACAGACAAGGGTATGAGACAATCTGCCTAAGTGCAGATAATGCAATTGTTCATCTAATGTCAAGAGGGCTGTTTTGCTTTCAAGAACTTTATGGTATTTTATGAAACATGCTTGAGAATCTTCTTCTTTATGTAACAATTTATTCTCATTTTTGCCTTCAGTTTTGTATGCTTGACAACTTTAAAGGTGATTCTTTATTCATTTTTCTTAATATATGTCAGACACAAATATTCTTTTTTTTCCCCATGGCATTCTTCTTTTGTTTTTATCAATATTTTTTTCAACTCCCTGGTAGAAGATCTGGCAAGATTCCACTTGAATTAAACTTTGGACAGGTGGTCTTTAATTACTAGTTGTTGTTGAGCTGACATGAAGTTTGTAGATAAAACTATCATTTTCCATTGAACATATTTTTTTCCTCTATTATATGATCACAACAAAAGTTGGAACTATATTTCTACACTCAAGGTATATCAACACAGACAAGTCCCAGGATGTTCTAGTACTGATATTTTCAGCTTGATAACTCACTGTTATAGCTGATCCAATTAACTTCCACAAGCTGTGGTTATTTAGGCATCCCACCTTGTCCATAATTTTTACAGAATAAAAGTTTGCTAAGGTTACATGTATTTGCTCAGACACACAAAATGAAGACAATGACGTACAAATTTTAAAATATTATCTAGCATAACATGGTAGTGCCATGTTGAAACATTATTTAGGATTTAATTTACTGTTAAATGTCTACTATCTATACAAAATTGTTGAGAAATTCAACTATCCACATTTCTGTCTACCCCTACACATTTAAGAACAACTCAATCTCAGGAAGAGTCATGTAGCTCTAGACAAAGTTTATAGAAGCAAGAAAAATAGTCTCTAAAAAGGCATTATGGGTTGGTGAATTCAGGAAGTAGATAGCTGACCCTTGAACAACACAAGCTTGAGCTGCACGGGTCCACTAACACACAAATTTTTTCAATAAACACATTAAAATACTATAAACACATTTTCACTTCCTTACAATTTTCCCCTTATAATTTTTTTAACAACATATTTTGTGTCTTACTCTATTCTGAGGATACAGTATATAATACATATAACATACAAAATATGTGTCAACTGACTGTCTATGTTATTGGTAAGGCTTCCTGGTAAGCCTTACCAGGTTACTGGTAAGGTAATGGTAAGCTATTAGTGATTAAGATTTGGGGATGTCAAATTTGTATGCAGATTTTCAATTGTTCAAAGGTTGGTGTCCCTAACTCCTACATCATTCAGAGGTCAACTGTACCTCTTAATATCTGTTCTCTCAGGATTTTTTAATGTATGGGCATTCAAAATCTGTTATTTGTAAAACAGTAGCATTTAATTAAAATATAGTTACAGGACATTTCAGTTGGAGAGAGGGAGTGATGGGGAAAATATGCAGACTTAAAACCACAATGGACCTCAGAAAGGGAATTTATAGAAAACAAAATGTTTAGGGTCAACTAAACTACAATAACTCCAAGTATATTTTACTCAAGTCAGAAAATTGATGCAACAGAGGAAGAAGTAGGTGAGGCATTGAAAAGAGCTTGTTTGAAATATTTGCTATGGATGCCACATAACAAAAAGTATTTCAAATAGAGAATATAAACTAAACTCTAAACTAGGTATTATAATATAAAAAAGGCATGTACATTTTCTTCAGGAATTTACACATTTATTGGGAATAAATGAAACTGTGAAACTGAAAACAAATTAAGCACAAAAAATCACCATTACTTACCTATTGATACCTTCATTAAAACCTCAAACAATAGAATAATTCCTACTAATTATGGTTTGATTGATTTTATGGACCATACCACTTGTCATCCATAAAGTTTAAATCAAAATGGCAAAATGTAAATAACTTTGTTCATTGAATGTGACAATTTTTGCATAATTTAATATATACCACAGGTTTTCATATAGAACAGCTTTTTTATAATAAGGTATAGATTGAGGCACCTGGGTGGCTCAGTTCGTTGAGCATCCAACTCTTCATTTTGGCTCAGGTCATGATCCGGGGTTGTGGGATCAAGTTCTGCATCTGGCTCTGCACTGAGTGGGGAGCTTCCTTGGGATTCTCTGTCTCTCTCCTTCTCTCTCTGTGCCTTTCCCACTCACTGTCTATCTCTAAAATATAGTATGGGGTGCCTGGATGGCTCAGTCAGTTAAGTGTCCAACTTTGGCTCGGGTCATGATCTCACGGTTCGTGGGTTCGAGGCCTGCATCAGGCTCTGTGCTGACAGCTAGCTCAGAGCCTGGAGTCTGCTTTGGATTCTGTGTCTCCCTCTCTCTCTGACCCTCCCTTGCTCACACCATCTCTCTCAGAAATAAATAAAAAACATTAAAATGTTTTAAAAATAAAATAAAATAGGGGCGCCTGGGTGGCTTAGTCGGTTAAGCGTCCGACTTTCACTTAGGTAATGATTTCGCGGTTCATGGGTTCGAGCCCAGCACTGGGCTATGTGCTGACTGCCAGCCCAGAGCCTGGAGCCTGTTTCAGAGTCTGTGACTCCCTTTCTCTCTGACCCTCCCCTGCTCACGCTGTCTCTGTCTCTCTCCTAGAATAAATAAAACATTAAAATTTTTTTAAGAAATAAATAAATAAAATATAATATAATAAATGATAGATTATTTCCATCATTTACTTGTTAGAAATGTTATTACTTAAGTGGGTTTACAGTTTTATTGCCTTTCATGTTAGCATTGTTCTTGAGTAAATACATTTTCATCACTGCTTATGTAATATATTATACCTAGATATATTCTCATGATTGCTTAAAATTTTTACCTAAGTTTTCATATTCCAATTTTTAATTGGTAATCACATAGTATGTCTATAGATTTTTTTGAGTGTCAAAATCCCTTCTTATTTTTGAAGTTGTTTAGTGAACCAAAATTGAATACATTATTCTTATATTACATCCAAAGCAATGATTATGGCAAGCATATAATGTATTTACTAAAAATTAAACACACACATACACACTGCTTCTGCTGAGTGCTAAGAAATCATGAAGTTCTCTGATAAACCTTAGTTCTTTAATTGAAAAGGTTAGTTTTAGGACACCTGAATGGCTAGGTCAGTTAAGCTTCTGACTTTGGCTCCGCTCATGATCTCAAGGCTTGTGGGTTCAAGCCCTGTGTTGGGCTCTGCACTGACAGCTTGGAGTCTGCTTAAGATTCTGGGTGTCCCTCTCTCTCAGCCTCTCCCCCATTCACACTCTGTCTCTCTCTCAAAAATAAATATACATTATTCTTTTAAAAAAAGAAAAGGGTTTTTCCAATGATTCAATTATTAGTATAAATATATTTAATAGCTATTATGAACCAAAAATTAGTTCCTACTATGAAAACTAATAAATAGTTATGTTAAAACATTCTAAGAAAATAATTTTGCAGGTCTCTTGTTAAAATTACTATATATTCTTCGACAGTTTCATATGATGAAGCAGCACAAATAATTCTATTAAGATAACTTACAATAAGGTCAGTATATTGAGAGAACTATGATTAAATTATATGTTTTCTCTTTGTTTTGTTTACAGATTTGGGTAAACACTACATGATACTGTAGCTGAAGTTTTAGTTTTTTATGAATCTGAAAATTAATTTTGATAGTTAAAATTTAGTGACCAGAAGTAGTGAGCAGTTTCTACCAGAGGATATTCTGTCTCCTGGCTTTCAAAAATGTAGTTAGCATTACCTACAGCAGGGATATCATAGCAATATAGAGGATATGGAAGGAACAATAGATAAAAATAATAGTTACATTTCATAAAATCATATACTAAACAACAGAAACAACTCAACCAATGGATTTTGTTGTGGAACCTTTGCAATAAGTAAGTCCAGAGTAAAACAGATACCATCTAATGTAGCATCTGTGATGGCACACCACTGTAGTGCAGATGCAACTCTTGATACCGTAATTCAGAAAACAAAAACCACTATGAAAACAATGAAATCTACAGCTGTCAATATATTCAGTCTGCTTGACCAGATGATGCAGTGAGAACATATTTGATTCCTCGGGTTGCCAGAGGAAGTAAGTAAAGTGGGAACTTGACAGCATCTCAGTTCTGGTCAAAGAAGCATCAACCCCATCACTATTATACCCATCACTATCCAGGCATCCAACAGGAATGCCATGCTGTGGGAACCAGGATGGCATAACAGGGGTGCAGTTAGCTTGTTGATGAGCTATTTTATTCCCAGTACATACCCTGTTCCTCAAAAGTTTAGCAAAACTGGTTGCTTAATTTGATTACTCTTAATGATGAGTAAGGGGAAATGGGAAATCCTGATAAGGTCCACACTCCCTTCTCCAGATTCCCTAGGTTACTCAGGGGCCATCCTAAATAGGGAACTTAACGAGTTATCAAATTTCAACAGATTAGCTCTGCATGAACCAGACATTACCCACATGTCTGTCTAACTTTTAAGCTTGTGTTCATTGATGCTGCCTTATTTATTGAATGTGGCATAATTATTCCTTGCCAGTGAACTCTTAGATGATTTAACAAAGGGCTTGAATTCAGGTTGCCAAGACGTTTGGAAGTAGGATGATACATATGCTGCTCAGTTGTATTAATTCCTTCCCCTTGCAACAAATCTGCCATCTAACTCTGGGAAAAGCACATATTAAGTGAATTTCTATTTTTCCCTAGTCAACTGCAATCATCACCGAGCTTCTGTGAAAACTATACTCTTGTAAAATCACAGGATGGCCATGGAGACACTCCCCAACATATTCTGGAATCTGATATGAGAAAACACAAAAAGAAAAAAGAAATAGTGACCTCAGGATTTCATTTTGCCACCGGACTAAATGCATGAAATTGGCAGCCACTGAATATGGCTATCATTAGTAGCTATTAGAAATTATTTCTGTAAAAAGATTCTATAGAGGAATTACATTAGTCACAAGGCATAAAATGAATAGCCCAGAGTAATTTGGGAATTTTTTATTAGTGAATTGGGAAAGGAGAGAATTTGGAATTAATTATTAAAGAAGAAAACTTAATATAATATTCAAAAATGATTAAAACTATGATGATAAAATAAACTTTGCAATTTTTTCCAGACCCTTGGCTGGCCTTGTTAATTTACACAAAAGCCCCAAGTTCTCAGAGCCGACCCAAGCAGAACACGCATACACTCATCATACTACTAAGAACTTCTTGTGATTTTTTAACATTCAAGGTATGCAAGAGAATATAATCAGTAATCCCTAATGACAGGTTGTAAAGCAATATGGAAAGCAGTTCATCATATTATTGTAAGAAAATATTTGAGAACTCAAAAGCAGAAAATATAGATTCCGAATATATATCTGATCATGGGATTTTAAAACCTGTATTTAAAACTAATCAAGGATCCCAGAGCTGAAATAAATACATGATTTGCCACCCAAAGAGGTCCAAAGAGCTTCAAATATGGATCTTTAGATCAAAGTTTTCTCTAAGAAGAGTGTTTGGGAAAAGGAATACGTTGTTAAAAACACTAGATTGTGAATCTAAAACTTTAAGACCTAGATGCTCTGTTTTGAGGAGAATAAAGCAAGGGGAAAAGATGGTTCATGAATATATGTTGATTGTAAAGAAATATTGCCTGAGGAACATTAAATATTAACTCTAGATTTCAAACTAAAAATGTACCTACACGATTCAGGCAGATACCAAAGTGAGACCTTGACAAAATGAAATATTTATATGTAAATAAAAGTGTCCATAAAGGAATTTAAAGTTTATTCCTGAATCTGCTGCTCTCACACTGCAACACCAGAAGGTTGTCAACATGGCATAAGTGTACTTCCCTGAAAGAAATCATGGTTTGAAAACCAAAAAAAGTTCTCAGGGAGTAAAACAATACAGCATAGATAAGGGTATTTGTGTTGTTGTTGTTAATTTAAGAACCTCTAAAACATTTATAGAGAATTTTAAATTATGATTCATAATCATTTATTTATTCGCTCAACTATAATTTATTTAGAATGTTACAAGCTAGCAATCCAAGAGCTAGAAGATATATAAAGTTTCTGTACTTCTAAATTTTGTATTTTAGTTGGGATGAAATTGAAATAGAAAAAAAAAGTTAATGATTAAGAACAAGTCAATTAGTTAGACGTTACAGGAAGAACATAAATCAGAGTTAAATGAGAGGGAGTTTGTTAGTGGCACAGACTGCTTTTGAAATCATCTAAATGTGCTCTATGTGGCAGGGATGGTGTGAGATATATAGATACTATACAAAAGAGCAAAATTTGACCTGAAGTTTTAAAAGCAATTTCAATGAATTACTGCATTCACAGCACTGATATGATTTTTCAAGTTACCCATGACTTCCAAATACAAAAGGTAATATTTTTGTTTCCTGCTGTATAATTCAAGCTATGTTTAGAACTTTGCTGAAGTAAGAGTCAGAAAACCTGAGTTCTAGTTATTTAGCCATTATTCATTCATCTCTCATTGAACTTAGTTTTTATTCATTTAATATATATCTGTTAAATGCTTACTTAAATATCATATGGTCTTGAGTGGGAGCCTTTATATATAGTGGTAAAGACTCTGTACCTTTTTCACTTCCTTCATAGAACATATAACAATTTAGATTTTTAGAACAATTTAGAGTAAATATGAATTTTAAATCTCTGATTTATTTCCTCTTTCCCTCACCAGAGTAAACTCTACAGAGGATCAAGAAATTTTGATCACTATATAGTTAACACTGTCATATAACAGATGGTCTGTAAATATCTGCAAAACTAATAATGAAGGAAGGAAATAGAGAAGGAAGGGAAGGGGGAAGGAAGGAAGGCAGGAAAAGAGGGAGAAATAAGGATGAAAAGAAGGGAAAAAAGAAAGGAAGGTAAAAAAGAAAGAAAGAGAGGGAGAGAGGGGAGGATGGAGAGAGGAGGGACAGAGGAAATATAACATATAAATATATGGGATCTGTGAAAAATCAAACAATAGCAATGGAACCTACTAGCTTAATGCAAGTAAGTGGACATCTGAAGAGCAGAATAGCTACTGCAATGAAGGAGAAGAACAGAAATGAGAGCCAATAATCCAGTATAGGAAGAGAAATAAAAAAATGCTAGTTGATAAAAGTCATGCTGAGCTCTGTCACAGCTGCATTTCTCTGGATAAAATATAAGTCTAATATAAGGCTTTTTACTGAAGTTCAGGTATACATTTTCAACTGCCTGCTAGGTCTTCATTATGGCCCACTCTATAGCAATACAAATTCAATGTGTCCAAACTGATTTTCTCATCCTACTCTCCACATCATGATTTCTTCTTTCATGAATCATGTGATCATCTCACACTCTTTTTCTCCATTCACACTTGCCTGCTTTGTTTCAGATCCACCTTGTTCCCCTGCTGGATTGTAGTAGATTGCTTAACTAGGACTCCTCATTCCTGTTCATGGACCACTCTTCCTACAGCAAAAATGGAATTTTAAAAATCCAGATATACTTATGTCATCTTCACTGAAAGCCTTTAGTGCCCCTCCTTTAGTAAGTATAAATAGCATAAATAAAAGTTTCCTCATTATTTGTCCTATAAACACCTTCCCTACCTTATGTTCCCTGTGCTCCAGTCATACCCAACTGCTTTGGTTTCCCAAATACATCCTTCTTTTTCTCATCTCCAAAATCTGCGTACATGTTTATTTTACCTGAAATACCTACCTCCCTTTGCATATATAACTAATTCCTTCTCACCGTTCACTTTTCCTCAACTTCTCTTGGAGAATATTACACAGTTTTAGGATCCATGTATACCTCTTTATAGAACTTTACACAATACTGTGTAGTAAGTGATAGATTTGTCCTTCTCTACTGACTTTTGAACACTTGCAGAGCAAAAAAAGTTGGCTCTGCAACTTGGCTGATTTACTTACAAAAATGGTCGTACGTAGTTGGCTCCTTTTAAATATTGAATCTATCAATTTAAAAGTTAAAATAAATAAAAATAAATAAACCATCAAACATTATTATATCATCTATAGAATATTTTTTGGTGGATGTTTATTTCTAAGTTTTTCTCCAAAGATCAAACTTCTAATATTTATTTATTTTAAAAGGAGAAAAAATATTTCAGGATCCTACATACTATTCTAATAGGAATTCACTTCTATTCTTTCCACACAGAGCATGTGTATATGCGTAAACACCTGCCTATAGACTTACTATGCAAGACATTTAGTTTTCTTATTAGGAGAAAACAAGATTAAATAGGAAAGATGGTGAAATATAAAAAATGTACTATTAATGCAAATTAGCATGCCAATGAATGGTTGGTTGATTTGATTAGCAGAACTTCTAAAATTCCAATATATGTGAGGAAAGCATTTTAAACTATGCTAAGTTTTCTCCTCACCATTTTCTTAAGAGAATTTAAAACCCTAAATGACTCCAGGTGTAAATTATAAGGAAGTAAATGCTACATGGGGGGCTTGGGTGGCTCAATTGGTTAAGCATCTGACTCCGGCTTAGGTCATAATCTTGCAACTTACGAGTTCAAGCCCCACACTGGGCTCTGTGCTGACACCTCATAGTCTGAAGCCTGCTTCCATTTCTGTGTCTCCCTCTCTCTCTGCCCTTCCCCCCACTCACACTCTGTCTCTCTCTGTCTCTCAAAAATGAATACACATTAAAAAATAGAGAAGCAAATGCCACACATTATTACCACTGGGCGGGCACACACACACACACACACACACACACACACACACCTTAAAAGTGTGGAGATGAGCGGGGCGCCTGGGTGGCTTAGTCGTTAAGCGTTCGACTTTCGTTTAGGTCATGATCTCGCGGTTCGTGGGTTCGAGCCCTGCGTCGGGCTCTGTGCTGACTGCCAGCTCAGAGCCTGGAGCCTGTTTCAGAGTCTGTGACTCTTTCTCTCTCTGACCCTCTCCTGCTCACGCTGTCTCTCTCTCTCTCTCTCTCTCTCTCTCCTAGAAATAAATAAAACTTTTAAAAAAAAGTGTGGAGATGAGCAATGAAACGGAACTTTAATTAAGATGGATTTTTAGGGGGCTACCTGGGTGGCTCAGTTGATTAAGTGTTCGACTTCGGGTCAGGTCATGATCTCACGGTTCGTGGGTTTGAGCCCCATGTCAGGCTCTGTGCTGACAGATAGCTCAGAGCATGGAGCCTGTTTCAGATTCTGTGTCTCCCTCTCTCTCTGACCCTCCCCTGCTCATGTTGTCTCTCTCTCTACCTCTCTCTCTCTCTCAGAAATAAAACATTAAAAAAACTTTAAAAGATGGATTTTTAAAAAAATATTGAATGATAACATCATCAAGAAAAATCAATCAGTACAAACCAGCATCCTTATTAAAGGGAAATAAATACAAAGCACAGTGCTAAGAAGGAAGCAATATCAACAACAACAAGAACAAAAAAATCCTTGGACTGGCAGTTAAATCTATTCAGGCTTTCTAAATCTCGATTAATTCAAAAACGATAAGAATGATTCAGGAGATGCTATTGACACAATAAGCAGAAGCCAAACATTGAATAAGACAAACTATTCTATTATCAAACATAGTCAAGGAGAACAAAATAAACAACACCTCATAATATAAATTCTAATTATGAGAGGAGAGAATCCTCAGACACAATGTACCAGATACATACATCTTTATGTAGGGAAATTTGAGACATCACCACACCACTAATCACTGTCTACTCCCTTGGTGCCTCAAGGTTGCATCTACAAGAATACTGACAGAAAGAGGAAGTCAATTAGCACATTTAAAACCTGAACTTACTTATTATTTCAGTATTTTTGTTTAGTCATGTAACTTTCTTAGTGACCCTTGATAGGTAATATTAGAAGCCTTTCCTAAATGCTCTTATTAAGGCTTCTACAATATTGTAGTGAAATTGCTCATTTTCTTATTGCTCTCCATCCCATGCACATCCATGTGTCTTTTTCACAGTATATTTAATGCCTAGCTGGCATTGCCCAGATGTATAACAGATGTTTGTGATCTTCTATTCCTGTTGAATAATGCGTCAGTACCTTCTATACAAAGACCACCAGGAACACACCTGTAATTAAATAAGTAGGTTTATGACTCGTGGCAGTGAGGGAGAACACCCGACCTGGGAAACAATGGACCATCTCAGTGAGAGGGTTTTAGAAAGGAATTATAGGATTTGGTACTGTGTTGGGTGACTTTGGGGAAAATCAAAGGAAGCAAGATTTTACTAGGCTTTACTCTAGATTTGATGCCAATCAGGAAGTGGTGTTACTTCTTTGATTGGGTATTGTAATACATCTTATGTAGGAGGAGAAAAGACTAGACAAAGGCCAAAGCTGTAATCAATAAAGCAGCAGCAGTGGCTCATATTAACCACATTAGGAGGATGTATTGTTCTCTTGTTGGTTTGGACAATATTTACGTTTTTGATACTGTTCAAATATGATTATGGAGTGGCCTTATTTTTTTTCTTTATTCTTTATAGTAATGGAGTGGTATTGTCTGATGAAGATATTTGTGAATTTTTTAGATTCCAGTCCTAGATAACCATGCCAGGCCACTCCTACCAATTCTAAGGCCTGATTGGTAGTATCAGGTACTGCCTTTCTCTTTCTTAGAAGAATTGGATTAGTGAATTGCATAATAACATTTTTTTCCCCTCTCAGCAACTGATCCACTATTGCACAATGTATCAATTGCCTCATTGATCAAAATCATCAAAAACTTTAGTCCACACATTGAAAGGAAATCCACTGACTGATCTGCTATATAACAGACTTTCAGTCACCCTGTAATGAATAGCCTCTAGACATGATTACCATCAAGTCTTCTCCTCCCCATAAAGGAATGCATTTCCACCCTTTGAGAGGTAGAGTCCATATCCTTTTCTCTTGACTCAGCCATAGCTTTAAAACTTGCTTTAATCAATAGAGTAAGCTGACATGATGCTGTTGCATTTCCAGGCCAAAGTTTTAAGAGACATGGCTGGTTCTGCCTTTTCACTTGGAAGCCAGTCGCCATCCTGGAAGCCTGGCTACTCATCTGGCAATAAAACCACCCAAGCGTGCTATATGGTGAGAGAGAGAGAGAGTGAGTGAGAGAGAGAGAGAGGGAGAGAGAGAGGCCATGAAGAGAAACATTAAATGTGAACAGAGGCATTTGTGGGCCTTTCTGGCCAGTCTAACCACCCTCTACCCCCCAGACATGACTAAGCCAAGGTAAGACTAATAATAGAAGAATCATCCAGTCAATTTACAGAATTGAAAGCAAATAAAAGAATTGTGCTTTGAAGAGTGATTGTTATGCAGATAAGTACTTGTAGGATCCCAGAACAGAAGCTGATCCAGCACTTTAAGAGTCTATCCATCCAAAACGAAGGTATAGTTCTTGAGAGTTAAAACAATAAAACAGTAAAAAAAAAAAACCTAGAAAACTAACTTTTTCATTATGAATAATAAGAAAACATGCAAGTTCTTCAAAAGTTTTTTTTTCCCCCTCTGACGTAGTTCTGAGAAATTTTAAGCAGGAAAACTCTAAAGTATAAAGTCCCATTTGTGTCTGTGAGAGAAATTTATAACAAATGCACTAGGATTGTCCATTTTACTATTTCTACAATAATTCTTTATGTAAGGGCATAAAATTAAATACAAATAAACTAATGTAACTCAAATGAACAACTTTATGGCCTAATTTTATATAAGAAGGCAGAGTGAAGCCTTACATTCTGAGCTGGGGAGCTGAATAACACAACTTGAGGCAAGAGTTTGGATGGAACCATTCTGTATAGGTGACTAAAGAGAAATAAGATTAAGTTTGCCATATCAACAGCAGACAGAGCTGACATCCTAAAAGGAAGTTCAGAAAGTGCTGGTAACGTTGTTCAACCAGAAAGAACACCTGCAAATATAGTGAAGAGCCAAAAATTAAGTCCTCCATTAAGAGAAACCTCGGGCTGCACGTAGCCCCAGTCCCAGTCCCAGGAAAAGCCTCAGACTGTTCAAGGCTAAAGCCATCCTCAGACCACCCTCAGTTCAGCTAATCAAAAAGAAAAAAAATAGGAACATTCCTATGGTCTGAGTCAAGGCTGGAAACTGCAGATACAAACTAGCCAATTTCTCACTGCTTGTCTGAACCCCATGTGGGCCCTCTGAACTCACCTCACAATTGGTCATTTTCAAAGGATTCTCAAAGGTCATGATTGGGTCCCACCAAAAGTAATGAACACCTCACAGACACTGAATGGTCGAAGCTGTAATTGTAATTGGTGCTTATGTGATGATGCTACATGTACTGTAACACCCCCATCCCTTACTCCTTAAAACCCTGTTCGCTATTGTTCTTGGCTTCACCTTGCTGCCATGACACCAGCAGGCTGGGTGAGCCCCTGCTCAAGCTTGTAATAAAGACCCTTTTGTACTTGCATCGGTGCAGGCTCCTTGGAGTGAGGGGCCTAGACAAACTAAACCAAAAACTTAACCAGCTTTTCTGCTTCTGTACAAGTGCTTGCACTACAGGAAACTAAAACCTAACTAGCTCCTTCTGCTTCTGTACCATTGCTTAAGGCTGAGTTTCAGCTTTCCCGAAACTATCAGGCAGTTACACATTGCCCAAGGCAGGAGAAACCACCCTTGCAACACCCAATCAGGAAAGGCCAGCGACCACCCTCCACATTACTGAGGGAGAGGCCTGGAGATAGAAACTATAGATAGGACCCTGTTACCTAATGTTAAAGTTAACCTGTTAGTCGCCGAACAAGACCCTAGGCTCGCTCTGTGATTGGTTGAATTCAAAGGTATCCTAAATGTTGTAACTGGATCCCGCCAAAAACCTGATGGCGGGAACCAATCAAATGTGGTATATGTTCACATTTAAATATCAACCAATGACAAACCTGTAACCATAGAGATCCCCTGTCCCTCCCCACGACTTGTTTACTCCTATCTATAAAAAGGCTGCAAAGACTTTGTTCGGGGCCTCTCAGCGTCACCGGTGACGAGTGCGCAGAGGTCCAGGTTCGAACCTGCAAATAAACAACCCTTGCCGATTGGCTTTGACTCTGGTCTCTGGTGGTCTGTTTTTGGGGTCTCTCGAACTCTGGGCGTTTCAATAGCTGGAATTTTTCTTACAAAGAAAAACTTGGATCCAGTCTTACATTCCAGTTATAGTTACTTGAAAACCTAGAGTCTCAAAGTATAGATTATATTACAGATGCTATTTTTCCTAGAAACCATTTGGTTTGGAACTTGTTCAAAGAACACATTACCAGTGGTCTAACTTGATTTGAGAGAAACCTCAGATGTGTGTCTGCAGAACATCCACCTTCAAAAAGCATAATCTCCAATGCACATTTCACACTGAGCCAAATACAGTAATGGGTAACATTTATGTGCTGTATTACTCAGCAGTAATCATTTTTATTTTGATAATAATCTTCTAAAAGCTATCAATGATATTGTGAATATAACCATTGTTGAAACTCCTCTTCAATGTTAGTCAGAAATTAGAGCCAATTATCTATAGAAACAGACTTTAAGGAAGCCTGAAGAGTAGAGTAACAAAAAGATAGTACACTGGGGAAACCATCCTTTGATTCACCCACAATAAACACTAAGGAAAATACTTGAGCTGTTAGCAGTTACATGCTATTTGTTGGCAAGCAGAGATAGCACTTGAATCTAGAAATACTCTGTTCCCATAAAAAAGGTTGGTGAGTTGGTCTGCAAAAGGAGTAATGCACTACTCATTTTATTCAATAGTGGTACTGGGTACTATTGCAGGGATTTGAAAATCAGAGAAGCTTGTTGTTTTGACTATTATTTTCCTGGCTTTGAGTAGTAATTCTGGGTATATTAAAGGACCTATGTGTATATTAAAACTTATATTGACTGAGTTTTTGGCCATCTTTTGGTTCCATCCTCTTAATGCAAACCCTGTAGACTGATGCCTAAAGTAGTTTAATGCAAAGCATTGCACTCCAGGGATACTGACTTGGGGAGATATAAAACAACAGGAAGGATATGATTACATAAAAAAACAGGATTGTACTTTTTTTTGTTTATTTATTTTGAGAGAGAAAGAGGGATAGAGAGCTAGCAGGGGAGGGGTAGAGGGGCGGGGGGAGAGAATCCTAAGCAGGCTCTGCACTGTCAGCACAGAACCTGACACAGGGCTTGAACTCATGAACCATGAGATCATGACCTAAGCCGAAACCAAGAGTTGGATGCTTAATAGACTGAGCCACCATAGTGTCCCTAAAACAGGATCATATTTTGAAACAAACTTGGTACCAGACAATAAAAGCTATGTAGCTGGAGAACTAGGGAGAACAGCTATAAAGTCAAGTTATCTCTTGACTCCAGGCTCTTTGACACTTTGGCCAACTGGTTAAACTCTCTCTCTCTCCTTCCTCTCTCTCGTTCTCTGTCTGTCTGACTCTCTCTCTCTCTCTCTAAATTCTGAAGTAAGCAAAATTTATTATTACCCTGTGGCTTATATGGCTCAATAGAAGAGGCACCTGGGGTTTTACAAAGCAAAAAGAAAAAGGAAACCACCAGTGAAGGTGTCTGGTTGGCAAGGAAGCAGATACTAAAACTGTGGTCTCCATAGCTGGAATGAAAGCGGTGCTGGGAAGGGCTGAGGTCCTGGAGAACTTGCAAGCCCCAGCCTGGCAGGCAGCAACTTTTGAGGCAAGCTTTGTAAAGTGCTGAGGTATGAGATATGGGAAAGGGTAAAAAAGAAAAAAAAAAAAGCGCTTAGAAGTGCTTTACCTCATACTAATGCAGTTCTAACTGCAGGAAAAAAAGTGATGAGAGGGTCAGATCACAGTAAGGAGACAAAATAAGTGAAAGTCTTGGTATTACTTTTAATTGTGAGTAACTCTGTTTTAAGATGTGTGAGCTAATCTTGTTGCTTTTACAGACAGTCTGAAATGAGAGCAGTGACCTTGAAGCACTGTGATTTGCGCAAGCTAATTGAGTTACAAATAATAGTATTCAGAAGACACAGTATCAGAAATAATTTTCTAATGAGAACAGGTGGCGTCCAAGTACAAATGTAAAAGGACTTAATTGAGACAGAAAACTTTAATTGGTAAGAATAGGCAAAAGCTATTTCATTTGGAAACTTCTGATTAAAATATGGTAAATACACGTATTGGATCTGGCCAGGAATAAGGTATTCTTCAACTATGGCACTGTTGCCATTCTGAATAGTATATTTCTTTGTTGTCAGAACCATCCTAGCCATTAGAGAATGATTAGGATCACTGCTCTCTGCTTACTGAAAAAAGGGCATTATTTTAGGGTCTGAAGTAATTGAGCAAAAGCACTTCCATATAATTAAGGGGGAGAAAAAGCTAAGAGCTGTACCATCTGAATATATATTTAATAAATAGGATAAATTTTGATCAGTCCAAGATTCCTAGCATATTAAATTAATATGGCCTTGTTCTCATGCTGATGTCTATTTCTGATATAATTTGATGAAAGGCAAATTACTTCTCTGCATAATTTTCGGGGAAGGGGAGGAGGGCACCAAATGCCTCAAAAAAGCAATTAACCAAGTAGGAGCTGACAAAAGTAAGCATCTTTCTGTAGATCTCAGGTGAAAAGAAGAGCCCAAGAGTGATGGGAGAGAAGATGAAGACTTGCTACAGGTGCTAAGCCAGCTGAGACCTTTCCTAATGCAGGTCAAATTGTCTTATACCCGAGGAGTTCATTCATTTAATAGAAGTCCCTCCATTTATGCTGGAATGGCAACACACGACACCTTCTAGTGTAATATGTGTCCTGTAGGACTTGGTAAGTCTGTGAGTCCAGACACTAATTTGAAAAGCAAAAAACAAATACTTTGGTATTATGAGCCACTGGACAGATAGTAAACATGAAAGAGCTAATTCATGGGAGGTTTTGTCAGTACATGGTTCTGGTTATTCCAGGAAGTTATCCTGTTTACACCAAGGGCAATGTAAGACATCCAATGATTTTCTGATATTTGGCAAAATTATAACTACCTTCTCTCTACTAATTTACCCAAAGTGACTTTGTACTTTCCTCTGTTGAAGTCATGCAATTGACTCCCACAGAATGTAAAATCAAGCATGCAGATGTGGTATACCTTAATTAATGCAAAATGCTGGACATTTGCAGCTGATCTTTCCATAAAAATAATTTACTAAGTACTTTATGTTTTTATGTGTATATTAAAACCTCTGGGGATGAGTCCAAAGTGACAGAAAGTTACATACAAAGGCATTGAGAGATATATTAATGTAACATAAACATAAATAGGGGACAAATTTATTAATGACCTTTATGAACTGGATCTTATGAAGCATCACAGTGTTATATAAATGTAAATTTAAGTCATCATTCCACTGAAAGTTTGGGGTATAGTTTTAAAGATCCTTCATTTTTCTATATGTGAATTCAGTTGTACTTTCTGGCATTCTTTTTTTAGACAAAAACAATAAACATTTATATTGTCAAAACATTTTATAGCAATTTGAGTTAACATTAAGTTTACTTGAGGTAAAAGTTGAATAATGATACAAATGAGAAGGAAAATAAAAAGAGAGAGAAAAGTTTTAGATTCAGCTTCAAAAACTATTTTTGTGTGATTGTACCTTTCCCTGCCTGTTTCCTATAAACTGTAAGATATTCTAATTGAGGTACTAAATACTTTAATTTAGCAAGTCTTTAGCACTCTCTTCAGTAATGGTCATATTTCTGGGGTGCCGGGGTGCCTCAGTATGTTTAGCATCTGACTTTGGCTCAGGTAATGATCTCACAATTTTTGAGTTTAAACCCTGCATCTGGCTTTTCCCATCAGAGGGCTCTCCACTGTCAATGCAGCATCTGCCTGCTTCAGATCCTCTCTCTGTTTCTCTCTCTCTGCCCTTTCCCTGCTCTCTCTCTCTCAAAAACAAACATTTAATTATTTCAAAAAAGAAAGAAATGGCCATATTTCTTTCTTCTCATTTCCTGATCCTGACTTTACAGCCAGTTCTAGAATTCTTGAATTTATAGTCAAAGAAGGAAAAAATAAAAGATTCTTTTTTGAGGGATTGACTTATAATTTAAAAGTCATTGTGTTGGAATAGCATATGCAGCATGGTACATCAAAGCAAATGAGAAAAAAAGTGAATATAAAACTCTTGCATTTAAAAAACTAAGTGTTAAGTAAATTGGAAAGTGTTGATCTGAACACACAATCTTCTATAAAAGTCATTTTTCTGTTCTATCTCTTTAGAATCTGTTACTTAGTGTCACTCTGTTCTATTTTCTTTAACCATATGGGATAGTTCAAATACTTAATGTATTAATACTGCTTGTAATTTAATTTTCTATCATATATGTATGTGTATGTAATAGATATATACAGGCATAAATGACATAAGTATCATGGATTGCAAAATTCAATTATTGTTAAGATGTAAATTCTTTACAACTTTATCTATAGACTCAATACAGTTGCAATAAAATCTCCAATGACATCTTTGGAAAATATTAACAAAATGACTCTACAGTTTATATGAAACGCAGATATCTAGCCTAGCTACCAAAGTACTAAATAAGAACAAAGCTGACTCACGTTACTCAATTGCAATACTTACCATAAAACTACAGTAATTAAGACAGTATATACTGGCAAATAAAAGAGACATATAGATCAGTGTAACAGAATATAGATCCCAGAAATAGATTCACACAAATTGAGTCAACTGAGCCTTTACTAAGGAGCAAAGGCAACTCAATGAAGACAAGATAATCTTTTCAACAAATGGTGCTGTAACAATTGATTGTCCCTAAGTGAAAACATAAACCAACTCACAAACTTAATACTTTTCAAGAAAATTAAGTGAAAATAGACCTAATTGTAAAGACAAGTTGGTGAAACCTTTATAAGGAAACATAAGAAGAAATCTTAGTGACAAGTGACTTGGCTTTGGTGGCATTTAGTCCAATATCAAAAAACACAATCCATGTAAGAAACAAAGTGTAACTTGTACTTTACTAAAATTTAAATCTTCCACTATGTGAAAAATCTTGTTAAGAGACTGAAATAATAAGTAATAGGCTAGGAGAAAATATTTGTTAAACATATATTTAATAGGGGCGCCTGGGTGGCTTAGTTGGTTAAGCGTCTGACTTTCGCTTAGGTCATGATCTCGCGGTTCGAGCCCCGCTTTGGGCTCTGTGCTGACTGCCAGCTCAGAGCCTGGAGCCTATTTCAGTCTGTGACTCCCTCTCTCTCTGACCCTCCCCTGCTCTCTCGCTGGGAGGGTCGCTGTCTCTCTCTCTCTTGCTCTCCTAGAATTAAATAAAACATTAAAAATAATACATATATATATTTAATAAAATCTTCTAGCCAAATATATTTAAAAAGAAACTTTAGTTTTAAAAATTAAAAAAAAAGCAAATTATCAATTTTTTAAAAAATGGACAAAGGATTGAAAATACCTCACCAAAGAAAATACACATAGTGGAAGTTAAGTACACAAAAAGATGTTTAACATAACCTATCATTATGGAATTATAAATCAAAACAATGGTGAGATACAACTACATACCTATTATGAATAGCTAAAATGCTAAAAATGAGAATCCCAATTCCTAGCAAGGATATAGATCAACAGAAATTCTTATTCATTGTGGTGGGAATGCAAAATTATAGCAATTTTGGAAGATAATTTAGCATTTTGTCACAAAGCCAAACATAGTCCTACCATATGATCCTGGAAATGTACTAACATAATTCCTAAATGATTTGAGAATTTACGTCCCCAAGAAAACCTGCATGAGAATGTTCATAGCACCTTTATTCAAAATCAACAAAAACTGTAAGCAACTAATATATCATTCAATAGATTAATGAATAAAAAATGTGGAACATCTGTACATCCATACAATCGAATATTATTCAACCATAATAAGAAATTAGCTATCAAAGTATGAAAAAAGTAAACTGAATCTGTACTACATGTAGCTTAAATGCAGGAAGTCAGTCTGAAAAGCCTACAGACTATATAACTACCAATTACATGTTATTTTAGGAAAGGCAAAACAACAGTGATGGTAAAAAGCTCATTGGTTTCCAGGGATTCAGGGATAGGGTGTAGGATGGTTACACACAGGAGGAGGTTACACTGTTCTGTACGATGCAGTAATGACACTCTGCATTTGTCAAAACCCACAGAACTTTACACCACAGAGTGAACATAAATGTAAAGAAGATGAAGAAGAAAAGGAGGAGGAGAAGAAAAGGAGGAAGAGAAAGAGAAGGAGGAAGAGGAGGAGGGAGAATAGGGAGGCAGTGGCAGAGGGGAAGGGGGTGAGGAGGAAATCATTTAGAAAGTGAGGGGAATCCCAGGATAGAACACAAAGTATATCAAAATAATCTAACTTTATTACATACGTACAAAATAACCAACACTCTTGAAGAAATGTCTGATTTTAAAACTAGGGAAGGAAATACATAAGATGAGCTCAGAACATCTTGTAAAGTCAGAAAGTAAGGAAGTGTTAAATTTTTTTTAAATAACAATATGCAAATGAAGAACATTATGTCAAAGAGACACAGGAGTCAGTTTAATAAGTTCCCAGTGACCAAACCTAGAATAATTTTAGCAAAAAAGTAAATTAAATAACATTGGATTCATAACTGAAATTACAAAATAAATATCCATGTGTATATACTGATATAAATAGATGATTCAATAAGTTAAAATTGACATAAAATAAACAAGAAAGAATGGATTAATCTGTCACACAGGAAAATATTAAATGATCTCCTGCTCTAAAAGAGCTGGGGCATTAACTCTCCACTGGCATGCACATAGTGATTCCTTCCAAAGTATACAGTATGGAAAAAAGGGGAACACAGAATAATTTTACATCACAGACTGCTGTTATTAAAGTTATCATTAAAAATGATAAATCACGATGAGGCAAGATGGCGGAGAAGTAAGGAGCTCCGTACTTGCACTCGCGCCCATACATCACACGGAAAAGATCTGAAGCCATTAGAAACCTTACGAAACCTGAGAGACTGGGAGAAAAAGGACACAGAATCCACTGAGAAAGCCTTCTAACGTGAGTGCGAACCGGGGAAGGTAAAATCGGGCTGGGATCAGAGACTCCAGGGTGGGAGGCGATCCCCCTCTACCCTCTACAGGGAGTGAGAGGGAAAAAGGAGAGAGTCCGAGACAGAAAAACCTCCACTCGTGGGGGGAAAACCTCCGCTCGGTGCATAGAAAGACCGTACTTGCCAAATACCTGCACACCAGGTCCCCTCGCGCCAACTGGTCCTGGAGGGGCTGAGTGCACAGACTGCTGCTTTGTGCTGGCTCCTGGAGGCTGGACTTCAGAGTGGTGGTGCGCCTGCCGCCATTGTAGCTCCCAAGCGGCTGGGAACCCTGAAAGAGCCGCGCTGACACCGGCCGCCGCGCTCCTCGCTGGCTGGAACTCCAGAGGGAAGGCAGAGAACTAAAAACTGGGAAATTAGCCTGTGAGTTCGTGTTTCGGGTGACGAGCCATAGAGGGACCCGGTTTTCCTCACTCCAGCGGGCTCGGGCTCAGAGCACCCGGCAGGCAAGCCCCCGCCCATGCGCGCCAGCCCGACCCAGAGAAGGAAGCAGCGATTCTGACTCCGCCCCCAGAGCTCGGCAGGGGGCCTGGAATTGCCCTGAGGGGGTTGCCTGGGAAGCTGTGTCTAAGGCAATTTCAGCGGGGCGCATGGACTGGGATTTGGAGATTGGAACTGGCCTGGGTTGAAGAGTGCAACCAACTTCGGCTGCACCCCCGGTACGGGGAGTTTACACGCCCAAAAGAGCGAGGTGCAGCTCTTGGTTCAAGAAGGGACTGGAGCACCGTCACTCTCCTCCCCACAACCGCCAAGGCAGAGCTCCCGCCCGAGGCATTGGATCATGCCACGCCCATCCCTGCCTGAGAGCTACCCTCCTCCCTTTTTTTCTCTTCTTTTTTTTCTCTTTCTTTTTTTTTTTTCTTCTTTCTCCTTTCTCTCTTTATTCCCCAGAACACTGACCTCATTAACACTGGTCTCCGGCTTGCTTAAACAATCACAACGAGTCCATTCTGTAGAGGTAAATTCTACATCTACCGACACTTTCATCTCTTTCTCTCAAGAGTAATTAGACTATACAGTTTCTCTGGATAATACCATCATCTTTCTCTCACCTATCCAACCATATTCTACCCTTTACCTATTTGAAAAAACCTTATCCCTTCTGCCTGTTCATTCTATTTCCAATTTTCCCCTGTCTTCTCTCTCTTTCTCTATGCTCTTCAACCAGCACTGCATACACACGGCTATTTAACTGTAGCTGGGAAATCCGGCTATATGCTTTAAACCGTTCTTTGTCCATCGGTTTTCTTCTTTTTGCCTTTTATTTTCTCCTTTTTGACCCTTTTATGTGTTTTATACGACCTATTATTCGCCTTCCCTCCTCCGTCTTTTCTCTTAACTTTTTTTGTTTTCCCACTCACTTTACATGTTAGATGAATTAGCCAGTGCGTTTGTGTGCTCCTGCTCCCTGTGTGTTTGTCTGTCTGTTTTCTTTTCCAGGGCTACCTCAAGAAACAAGCCAGTGTACACAAGGTGGAGAGCCTGAAATATCACTACGAATAGGAAAATAAAATAACCAAGGTCCCAACAAGAGAGACCAAGAGATACCATTTAAAAAAACACTCTCTGAAAGGATAGGCCCTGAACAATCAAAGAGATTTCTTGGATATAGCAGTGCTCATAGATACAGAGAGCATTAACAGGTCTTTAAAACCAAAAAGAGCCGGAAAGCTAACTAAAATGATGAAACCAAAGAGCTCTCCTCCAAAGAAACTCCAAGAAGAAATGACACCTAGTGAACTGCTCAAAACAGATATCAGCAGCATAAGTGAACAAGATTTTAGAATAATAATGGTAAAGTTAATAGTTGGGCTTGAAAAAAACATATGGGACATCAAAGAAACTATGGATATAGACAGAATGGAAAATAAAAATAGGCATGAAGAATTAAAAAATGTGATAAATGAGATACATAATAGAGGCCTCCAATGCACGGATTGAAGAGGCAGAAAGGAGAATAAATGATTTAGAAGACACCATTCTAGAAAAACAAGAAGCTGACAAAAAAAAGAGACAAACTGATCCAGGAACAGGAAAGAAGAATTTGAGAGCTCAGCGATACGGTCAAATGCAACAATATCCATATCGTAGGAATCCCAGAAGAGGAAGACAGAGGGAAAGGTGCTGAAGGAGTCCTGGAACAAATTATAGCAGAGAACTTCCCCGACCTGAGGAAGGAAGGAAATGTGGAAATACAAGAGGCTCAGAGGACTCTCCTCCGACGTAACTTGAATCGATCTTCTGCACGACATATCACAGTAAAAATGGTAAAATACAAGGACAAAGAGAGAATTTTGAAAGCAGCTAGGGAGAAAAGGGCCCTAACATACAAAGGGAAACCTATCAGAGTGGTGACAGACCTATCTACTGAAACGTGGCAGGCCAGAGAGGAATGGCAGGAGATCGTCAATGTGAGGAACAGTAAAAATATGCAGCCAAGAATCCTCTATCCAGCAAGCCTGTCATTCAAAAGAGAAGGAGACATAAAAACCTTTCCAAATAAACAGAAATTGAAAGAATTTGTCACCACGAAGCCAGCCCTACAAGAAAGTCTGAGGGGGACGCTCTGAAGGAAAGGTTGCAAGGAACAAAGATACCAGAGACACCACCACAATCATGAACCCTACAAAAGATACAAAGAGTCTAAACCCACATATTTCAATAATAACACTGAATGTAAATGGGCTGAATGCTCCAATCAAAAGACATAGGGGAGCAGAATGGATAAAAAAAACAAAATCCATCTATATGCTGTCTACAAGAAACTCATTTCGGACTGGAAGATACCTTCAGATTAAAAGTAAGGGGATGGAGAAATATATATCATGCTACAGGAAATCAAAAGAAAGCCGGAGTAGCGATACTTATATCAGACAAACTGGACTTTAAATTAAAGACAATCACAAGAGATGAAGAAGGGCACTACATAATAATTACAGGGTCCATCCATCAGGAAGAACTAACAATCATAAATGTCTACGCACCAAATATGGAAGCACCTAAATATCTAAAATAATTAATCACAAACAGAAACAAGCTTCTACACAAGAATGTGCTAATAGCAGGGGACTTTAATACTCCACTTACAGCAATGGATAGCTCAACCAGGCAGAATATCACTGAAGAAATAACGGACTTGAAAGACACATTGGACCAGATGGATCTGACGGATATATTTAGAACTTTACATCCTGAGGCCAGGGAATTTACTTTCTTCTCAAGTGCACATGGCACATTCTCCAAGATAGATCACATACTGGGACATAAAGCAGCCCTCAATAAATACAAAAGAATTGAGATGATACCATGCACACTGTCAGATCATAATGCTTTGAAACTTGAAATCAATTATAGGAAGAAGTCTGGAAAACCTCCAAAAACATGGTGGTTAAAGAACACCCTACTAAAGCATGAATGGGCCAATCAGGCAATTAGAGATGAAATTTAAAAATATATGGAAACAAATGAAAATGAAAACACAACAATCCCAAATCTATGGGATGCAGCAAAGGCAGTCCTAAGAGGAAAGTACATTGCTCTCCAGGCCTATTTCAAGAGATTAGAAAAAGCCCAAGTCCAAAATCTAACAGCTCACCTAAAGGAACTAGAGGCAGAGCAACAAGAATGCCCTAAACCCAGTAGAAGAAGAGAAATAGTAAAAATTAGAGCAGAAATAAACAACATAGAGACCAAAGAAACAATTGAACAGATCAATGAAACCAAGAGTTGGTCTTTTGAAAAAGTAAACAAAATTGACAAGCCTCTAGCCAGACTTATCAAAAAGAAAAGAGAGAGCACCCAAATAGACAAAATCATCAATGAAAATGGACTTATTACAACCAACCCCTCAGAAATACAAGCAATTATCAGGGAATACTATGAAAAATTATATGCCAACAAATTGGATAACTTAGAAGACATGGACAAATTCCTAAACACACACTCACTACCAAAATTCACACGGGAAGAGATAGAAAACCTGAACAGATCCATAACGAGTGAAGAAATTGAATCAGTGATCAAAAATCTCTGAACAAATAAGAGCCCTGGACCTGATGGCTTCCCTGAGGAATTCTAATAGACATTTAAAACAGAATTAATCCCAATTCTTCTCAAGCTATTCCAAAAAATAGAAAGCGAAGGAAAACTCCCAGATTCATTTTATGAAGCCAGTATCACTCTGATTCCTAAGCCAGACAGAGATCCAGCAAAAAAGAGAACTACAGGCCAATATCCTTGATGAATATGGATGCAAAAATCCTCAACAAGATCCATGCAAATCAAATCCAGCAGCGCTTAAAAGAATCATCCACCAAGATCAAGTGGGATTCATTCCTGGGTTACAGGGCTGGTTCAACATTTCCAAATCAATCAATGTGATACATTACATCAATAAAAGAAAAGATAAAAACCATATGATCCTGTCGATAAATGCAGAAAAAGCATTTGACAAAATACAGCATCCGTTCTTAATAAAGACTCTAGAGAAAGTCGGGATAGAAGGAACCTACTTAAACATCATCAAAGCCATCTATGAGAAGCCTTCAGCTAACATCATCCTCAATGGGGAAAAACTCAGAGCTTTCCCCCTGAGATCAGGAACACGACAGGGATGCCCACTCTCACCACTGCTGTTTAACATAGTGCTGGAAGTCCTAGCATCAGCCATCAGACAACAAAAGGAAATCAAAGGCATCAGAATTGGCAAAGAGGAAGTCAAACTTTCACGCTTCACAGATGACATGATACTCTACATAGAAAACCCGACAGACTCCACCAGAAGCCTACTAGAACTGATCCAAGAATTCAGCAGAGTTGCAGGGTACAAAATCAACGTACAGAAATCCGTTGCATTTTTATACACCAACAATGAAGCAACAGAAAGAGAAATCAAGAAACTGATGCCATTCACAATTGCACAAAAAACCATAAAATACCTCGGAATAAACCTAACCAAGGATACAAGAGATCTGTATGATGAAAACTATAGAAACTTATGAAGGAAATTGAAGAAGACACAAAGAAATGGAAAACATTCCATGCTCATGGATAGGAAGAATAAATATAGTTAAGATGTCATTACTACCTAAGGCACTCTACACATTCAATGCAATTCCCATCAAAATTGCACCAGCATACTTCTCAAAACTAGAACAAACTATCCAAAAATTTGTATGGAACCACAAAAGACCTTGAATAGCCAAAGTAATCCTGAAAAATAAAACCAAAACGGGAGGGATCACCATCCCAGACTTTAGCCTCTACTACAAAGCTGTCATCATCAAGACAGTATGATATTGGCACAAAAACAGACACATAGACCAATGGAACAGAATTGAGAACTCAGAAGTGGACCCAAAAGTTTACAGCCAACTAATCTTTGACAAAGCAGGAAAAATATCCAATTGACAAAAGACAGCCTTTTTAACAGACGATCTTGGGAGAACTTGACAGCAACATGCAGAAGAATGAAACTAGATCAATTTCTCACACCATACACAAAAATAAACTCAAAATGGATAAAGGACCTGAACGTGAGACAGGAAACTATCAATACCCTAGAGGAGAAAGCAGGAAACAACCTCCTTGACCTCTACCACAGCAACTTCTTGACACATCCCCCAAAGCAAGGGAATCAAGAGCAAAAATAAATGATTGGGACCTCATCAAGATTAAACGCTTCTGCACAGCAAAGGAAACAACCCACAAAACTAATAGGCAACCAATGGAATGGAAAAAGATAGTTGCAAATGACATATCAGATAAAGGGTTAATATCCAGAATCTTTAAGGAACTCACCAAACTCCACACCCGAAAAACAAACAACCCAGTGTAGAAATGGGCAGAAGATATGAACAGACACTTCTCCAAAGAGGACATGCAGATGGCCAACAGACACATGAAACGATGCTCAGCATCCCTCCTCATCAGGGAAATACAAATCAAAACCACACTGAGATACCACCTCACCCCAGTCAGAGTGGCTAAAATGAGCCAATCAGAGAACTCTAGATGCTGGCGAGGATGTGGAGAAACGGGCACCCTCCTACACTGTTGGTGGGAATGTAAACTGGTACAGCCCCTCTGGAAAACAGTGTGGAGGTTCCTCAGGAAACTAACAATAGAACTCCCCTATGACCCAGCAATAGCACTGCTAGGAATTTACCCAAGGGATACAGAAATGCTGATGCATAGGAGCACATGTACCCCAATGTTCATAGCAGCACTCTCCACAATAGCTAAAACCTGGAAAGAGCCTAAGTGTCCATCAACAGATGAATGGATCAAGAAGATGTTGTTTATCTATATCATGGAATACTACATGGCAATGAGAAACAATGAAATCTGGCCTTGTGTAGCAACATGGATGGACCTTGAGGGTGTTATGCTGAGTGAAATAAGTCAGGCAGAGAAGGACAAATACCATATGTTTGCACGTATAGGAGGATTAGGAGAAACTTAACAGAGGACCAAGGGGGAGAAGAAGGGGGGAAATTGTGGTGGAAAGGGAGAGAGGCAAACCATGAGAGACTCTTGAATGCTGACAAAAACTGAGGGCTGATGGATGTGGGGGGGAGGGAGGGTTGGGCATGGAGGAGGGCACTTGTGGGGATGCGCACTGGGTGTTATGTGGAAACTAATTTGACAATAAACTATTTGTAATAAAAATAAATAAATAAATAAAATGAGAAAAATAATTTAAAAAAAATGATAAGTCAGAGAGAGGAATCAACATTTAGAATTAGAGGCACCTGACGTTCCCTTGTCCCTCAAACACAACACACTCCAAAAATACCCCCTGAAGGGACAGGCCCTGGACATTGAATGGGACCTTTTTAATACAGCCGTCCTTGCAGGTGCAGGAACATAACAAGCTATTAAATCATATAAAGGACAGAAAACTAGCCAAATTGATGAAATGGAAGAATAGTCCTCAAAAGAATTTCCAGAAAGAAATTATAGCTAGTGAATTGCTCAAAACATACATAAACAATATATCTGGATTAAGAATTTGGAATAATAGTTAAAAAATTAGTAGCTAGGCTTGGAAAAATCCATAGAGACAACAGATAACCTATTGCTGCAAAGATCAAGGAACTAAGAAATAGTCACTACGAATGAAGACTTTTGTAAATACGGTGCAACATAAACTAGTTGCAGTGACAGCAAGGATGTAGGAAGCAAAAGGAAGAATAAGTGAAATAGAAGATAAAATTATGGAAAATGATGAAACCGAGAAAAAGAGATTTAAGAAAATACTAGACCATGAGTAATTATAGAACTAAGTAATTCAATAAAACAAAATAATACCTATATCATAGGAGTTCCTGATGAAGAGAGAGAGAAAGGGACAGAAGGTTTACTTGAACAAATTGTAGGTGAGAACTTCCCTAATATGGGGAAGGAAGCAGACATCTAAATCTAGGAGGCACATAGAACTCCCTTCAGATTCAACAAGAATGGGTCTTCACCACAGTATATCATAGTGAAACTGGAAAAATACAAAGATATAGAGAGAATTCTGAAAGCAGCTAAGGATAAACAAACTTAACCTACAAGGGTAGACATATAAGGGTAGTAGTGGACATGCCTGCTAAAACTTGGCAGTCAGAACACAGTGATAGGAAATATTCAATGTGCTGAATAGGAAAAGCATGCAGGGAAAAATCCTTTATCCAGAAGGCTGTCCTTCAAAATAGAAGGAGAGATAAAGGCTTTCCCAGACAAACAAAAACTAAAGGAGTTCTTGATGTCTAAACCAGCCCTGTAGGAGATCCTAAGGGGGACTCTGTGAGTGGAATGCAGCAAAAATTATGAAGGAGCAGAGACATCACCATAAGCATGAAACCTAGAGACAACACAATGACACGCAATCCACATCATTCAAAAATCACTATGAATGTAAATGGATTAAATTCCCCAATCAAAAGATATAGAGTATCAGAATGAATAAGAAATAATACAAGATCCTAAAAGACTCATTTTAGACCTAAGGATACCAGCAGATTGAAAGTGAGGGTATGAAGAACCATCTATCTTGCTACTGGATGGCAAAAAAAAGCTGGAGTAGCCATACTTATATCAAATAAACTAGATTTTTAAAAAATGTTTATTTATTTTTGAGAGAGATAGAGAAGAGCAGCACAAGCTGGGGACGGGCAGAGAGAGAGAGGAAGACACAGAATCCAAAGCAGGCTCCAGGCACTTGAGCTGTCAGCACAGAGCCGGCTGCAGGGCTCAAACTCACAAGCTGTGAGATCATGACCTGAGCTGAAATCAAACACCCAACTGAGCCACCTAGGTGGCCCAAGACAAACTATATTTTAAAACAAACACTGTAACAAGAGATGAAGAAGGGCATTATATGATAATTTAGGAGTCTACCCATCAAGAAGAACTAACAATTGTAAATGTTTATGCTCCCAAGCACCCAAATATATAAATCAATTAATCACAAACATAAATAAATGTATAGGTAATAATACCATGATTGTAGGTGACTTTAATACTCCACTTACTGTAATGGAAAGATTATATAAGCAGAAAATCAATAAGGAAACAATGGCTCTGAATGACACATTGGACCAGATGGACTTGAAATATGTATTCAGCACTTTTCGTACAGAAGCAGCAGAATATACATTCTTCTTGAGTGCACAAGGAACGTTCTCCAAGATGGATCACACACTGGGTCACAAAACAGCCCTCAATAAATATAAAATAATTGAGATCATACTATGCATATTTTTAAGTCACGATGCCATGAAACTTGAAATCAACCACAAGGAAAAAATTGGAAAGTGTCCAAATGCATGAAGGTTAAAGAACATTCTGCAAATAATCAATGGGTCAAATAGGCAATTAAAGAAAAAAAAAATTAAATATATGGAAGCAAATGAAAATTAAAACATGACAGTCCAAAACCTTTGGGATGTGGCAAAAGCAGTCTTAAGAGGAAAATACATTGCAGTCCAGGCCTATCTCAAGGAACAAGAAAAATCATAAATACAAAACTATCCACACATGTAAAGGAACTAGGAGCAAAGCAGAAAAGCAACCTCAAAGCCAGCAGAAGAGAGATAATAAAGATTAGAGCCGAACTAAACAATATAGAATAAAAAAGAACAGCTAAGTGAATTGAAGAACTTGTTTTTTTTGAAAGAATAAACAAAATTTATTAAACCCCCAGCCAGACATCTCAGGAAGAAAAGAGAGAGAACCCAAAGAGATAAAATCACGAATGAAAGAGGAAAGATCACAAACAAGACAACAGAAATATAATCAATTATTAGAGAATAAATACTATGAAAAATATTATGCCAACAAACTGGTTAACCTAGAAGAAATGGACAGATTCCTAGACACACACTACCAAAACTCAAATGAGAAGAAATAGAAAATTTGAAAAGACCCATAACCAACAGAGAAATTGAATCAATTATCAAAAATCTCCCAACAAATGAGATTGGAGGGTATTATCCCAAGTGAAATAAATCAGTCAGAGAAAGACAGATATCAAATGTTTTCACTCATATATGGAACTTGAGAAACTTAACAGAAGACCATGGGGGAAGGGAAGGTGAAAAATAGTTACAAACAGAGAGAGAGAGAAACCATAAAAGATTCTTAAGAACAGAGAACAAACTGAGAGATGATGGGGACAGTGGGGTGGGAAAGAGGGGAAACTGGGTGATAGGCGCTGAGATGGGCACTTGTTGGGGTGAGAACTGGGTGTTGTATGTAAGCAATGAATCATGGGAATCTACTCCTTAAGCAAGAGCATACTCTATACACTGCATGTTAGCTACCTTGACAATAAATTAAAATTTTAAAATAAATAAGTACATGAAAATAAAACCCCTGAAAAAAAAGTCATTTTAACAATATGTACCCTTGATATAACATGATGAATATGGGCACCTTATTTCTGTGGTTTTTCTACCCAAAACCCATATTCCAAGTCAAATCACAAGAAAAAATAGACAAAATCTCAGCTGAGGAGCATTCTACAAAATCTGATCAGAATTATTCAAAACTGTCAAGATCATTAAAAACAAAGGAAGTCAGAGAAGTGTCATAGCCAATATAAGCTAAAGGGAGACAGGATGACTAAATGCATTCTGATATCCTTGATGGAATACTAAACAGAAAAGCGATATATACTTGGTGAAAACTAAGAAAATCTGAATGAAATGTGGACTTCAGTTAAATGCCTCAGTATTGGTTTGTTAATTGGAACAAATGCATCATAATAATATAATATCCTAAATAATAAAAATAATACAATGTTCTTGTAACTTTTCCATAAATCTAACATTCTTCTAAAAATTAAAAGTTTACTTAAAAATAGAATAGATAAGCTTTTTAAAAAAGCAATTTCTATTCTATGAAACATTTTCCAGACACTGTTAATGTGTGATAAGTAATAGCATTCTGAGCTACATGGAGTCCTGGAAATACTACAGATTTCATGATATTTATTCATGTGACAGTGAGTACAGAGCATAAGGAATGGAATAGGGAGGAAGGCAAGCACTAAACACAGCTTTAGCTCAGTATCACTTAAGCTTTCCAAAGCGAATTGATTAAATAATATTGGCTTCGAAAGTATGCGAGATTGGGGTGCCTGGGTGGCTCAGTTGGTGGAGTATCCAACTTCTATTCAGGTCATAATCTCATGGTTCGTGTGTTCAAGCACTGCATTGGGCTCCACACTAACAGTGCAAAGCCCATGTGGGACTTTTTCTCTCTCCCTCTTTCTCTGCCCCTCCCCTACTCGTGCTCTCTTTGCTCTCAAAATAAATAAATAAACTTAAAAAAATAAAGTATATGAAGTGTATGTGTGTTGGGGGGACATAAATCTATTAAAAATCAAGACACACTCTGGAGGAGAATATGCTTCAAGTTCTCTAGGAATGAATCAGAGCTAAGGAGTTCATTGAACATAATAATTTCACAAAGATTAGAAAGCACTGTCCCAACACATGTTAAAAACATAGAGGGATAAAATTTCTTCTCGGCCCTATTTAACTCTATAAAATGAGCTGTTTGATAAGGGTTTTTAGGCCCCTGTCCAGGAACTTCTACTATCCAAACAACTTAATACACTTCTACATTTATAGTCTAGAAACCTAGGTTTCTAAGACTTCACAAAAATGTATGCTTAGGGAATACTCTCCCTGAAGTCAAGCTCTGAGAAATTTACTGTCCTTTTTACTAAAGGAACCAAACCCAAGTCTGCATATTGTACTCAAGAATTCAGATACCATTAAACATTACAATGAGACTTAAACAAAAATCCTTGAATGAGTTTATCAGTGTTCTCTTGTGCAAAGCATCCATGGAAAAATCGCAGTGAAAAGAATCAAGAGAAAGTAGAGGGCATGTTAAAAAGAGTGCATTTTAGCAAGTATTTATTGTGGGGTCAGTATGTGCCAGGAAGAAGGTAAAGTTTTTAAATCATTTGTCCTCAAGTCCAAGGAACTGAAAAGCTTACACCTCCTGCAATTCTTTACTGAAATCTGTTTTTGTGAGGTATAGAATGAAACATAAGTTAGGCTTTTATAAACAACATATTTCACTATGAATTACTTAATGCCAAGGTTACTTACTTTAAGGATTTAATTAGTGATTTCTAGTTCATTAATATAAATAACCTTTTTGTATGCTTTTTGTAATATAGTGAATAGTTTATGGCTAATAAACTAACAGAATATAGCTGTCAAGTATATACTAGCTATTAAAGTCTTACAATGAATTTAGAGTCAATTATTTCAATCTCATTCCAAAAGCTGTCAGTTACAGAGTTAAAGTTATGCAGTTTCTGAGGAAAGCACAAACTGTCTCCTTTATGCAATTTATCCATCATCAATTACAGAATGATCCAAAAACTAGAGTACTCCTTGGAAAGAAAAGTGAAGAAATAAACTGAAAACTTATTGGATATTATTTGAATTTGGACATTGCTTTTACCAAATCTACTTATTTAGGATTTTACCCATTTCACAACATCCACCTTGAAACCAGATTGTTCACAGTGCAGTAATTAATTTTTAAAAGAAAATGGAAATATGGTAGATGATAGATAGATAGATAGATAGATAGATAGATAGATAGATAGATAGATAGATAGAATGACATCTCGACCAGGGCATTTGTGTTTAAGAAAATATCTGGATAGGTGACTTGTTTTGAGCACTTGATTGAATGCAACACAGCAACTGAGAGATTCATCACATGATAATTAGCTTATAATTTATTCATTTGGTTAGTTCACTCAAAACTGACAATCTAGATTTAGATATATGAATACAATCATTATACATTTTTCAAACTGTCACATTCCTTTTTCCTTGTTTACCATTAAATTTGCTTTACAGTTTAAATTCTTTAAGAAACTTGCCATGCCATAACAATTATTTGGTTAAAGGGCAATGGAAACTCCTTTACATCTCTCTACCTCTCTTGGTTTCCGTTAAGATTCTAATCTTGGCTCTGTTTGTGTCTCCATTCAAGATTTCCATGGTGCTCTATCAACTTTTACTTCAAGAAACTTTTAATTGTTTGTATTACTACTACTCCATCCACTCACCTAATAAACATACCCAAATTTCTTCATTTTACTGGTGTTATATAGTTCCTAGTGTAACATAGAAGCTAACACTATGCTAGGCATTACTTCTTATTATTTTTTGGTAAGTGAAAAATACAAAGTGGACTTCTACTTCCAGCTGTGTGGTGGCCTAGACATTCTGAAATGCCCTCAGGCACTTCAAAATACACAGAAGCTGTCCTCTTTCTATTATATACACAATAGAATACTAAACAGGTTTGAAAGTCCAGCCCCAATCATACTTTTATGTAATCCAGACTGTAAAACTCTTTGCTTTTGATCCATTAAATTATAAAGACACAAGCTTATGAGCAATTTGAAATAAAACATAAATATTGCCTAAAATAACCCTCTTCTCAATTGTTGGTTAGAGAGTAAAGTTTTGCAAATCTATTTGGTGTATAGATTTCATGTTTTTATAAAATTCATTTTAACAGATCCACATGCTGGTTTTCTATGACTCTTCAGCCGAATGCACAGAACAATTTCCTTTTTTTTAATTTATTTATTTATTTTTTTTTCAAGATGGCTAATTAGCTGACTTTATTTTTTTTTTTTTACAAATAGTTTATTGTCAAATTAGTTTCCACATAACACCCAGTGCGCATCCCCACAAGTGCCCTCCTCCATGCCCAACCCTCCCTCCCCCCCACATCCATCAGTCCTCAGTTTTTGTCAGCATTCAAGAGTCTCTCATGGTTTGCCTCTCTCCCTTTCCACCACAATTTCCCCCCTTCTTCTCCCCCTTGGTCCTCTGTTAAGTTTCTCCTAATCCTCCTATACGTGCAAACATATGGTATTTGTCCTTCTCTGCCTGACTTATTTCACTCAGCATAACACCCTCAAGGTCCATCCATGTTGCTACACAAGGCCAGATTTCATTGTTTCTCATTGCCATGTAGTATTCCATGATATAGATAAACAACATCTTCTTGATCCATTCATCTGTTGATGGACACTTAGGCTCTTTCCAGGTTTTAGCTATTGTGGAGAGTGCTGCTATGAACATTGGGGTACATGTGCTCCTATGCCTCAGCATTTCTGTATCCCTTGGGTAAATTCCTAGCAGTGCTATTGCTGGGTCATAGGGGAGTTCTATTGTTAGTTTCCTTAGGAACCTCCACACTGTTTTCCAGAGGGACTGTACCAGTTGACATTTCCACCAACAGTGTAGGAGGGTGCCCGTTTTTCCACATCCTCGCCAGCATCTAGAGTTCTCTGATTGGCTCATTTTAGCCACTCTGACTGGGGTGAGGTTGTATCTCAGTGTGGTTTTGATTTGTATTTCCCTGATGAGGAGGGATGCTGAGCATCGTTTCATGTGTCTGTTGGCCATCTGGATGTCCTCTTTGGAGAAGTGTCTGTTCATATCTTCTGCCCATTTCTTCACTGGGTTGTTTGTTTTTCGGGCGTGTAGTTTGGTGAGTTCCTTGTAGATTCTGGATATCAACCCTTATCTGATATGTCATTTGCAACTATCTTTTCCCATTCCGTTGGTTGCCTATTAATTTTCTGGGTTGTTTCCTTGGCTGTGCAGAAGCTTTTAATCTTGATGAGGTCCCAACAGTTTATTTTGGCTCTTGATTCCCTTGCTTTTGGGGATGTGTCAAGTAAGAAGTTTCTGTGGTGGAGGTCAAGGAGGTTGTTTCCTGCTTTCTCCTCTAGGGTATTGATAGTTTCCTGTCTCACGTTCAGGTCCTTTATCCATTTTGAGTTTATTTTTGTGCATGGTGTGAGAAAATGATCTACTTTCATTCTTCTGCATGTTGCTGTCAAGTTCTCCCAACACCATCTGTTAAAAAGGCTGTCTTTTTTCCATCGGATATTCTTTCCTGCTTTGTCAAAGATTAGTTGACTGTATACTTTTGGGTCCACTCCTGAGTTCTCAATTCTGTTCCATTGGTCTATGTGTCTGTTTTTGTGCCAATACCATACTGTCTTGATGATGACAGCTTTGTAGTAGAGGCTGAAGTCTGGGATGGTGATCCCTCCCGTTTTTGGTTTTATTTTTCAGGATTACTTTGGCTATTCGGGGTCTTTTGTGGTTCCATACAAATTTTTGGATAGTTTGTTCTAGTTTTGAGAAGTATGCTGGTGCAATTTTGATGGGAATTGCATTGAATGTGTAGAGTGCCTTAGGTAGTAATGACATCTTAACTATATTTATTCTTCCTATCCATGAGCATGGAATGTTTTTCCATTTCTTTGTGTCTTCTTCCATTTCCTTCATAAGTTTTCTATAGTTTTCATCATACAGATCTTTTGTATCCTTGGTTAGGTTTATTCCAAGGTATTTTATGGTTTTTGTGCAATTGTGAATGGGATCAGTTTCTTGATTTCTCTTTCTGTTGCTTCATTGTTGGTGTATAAAAATGCAAACCGATTTCTGTACGTTGATTTTGTACTTTGCAACTTTGCTGAATTCATGGATCAGTTCTAGTAGGCTTCTGGTGGAGTCTGTCGGGTTTTCTATGTAGAGTATCATGTCATCTGTGAAGCGTGAAAGTTTGACTTCCTCTTTGCCAATTCTGATGCCTTTGATTTCCTTTTGTTGTCTGATGGCTGATGCTAGGACTTCCAGCACTATGTTAAACAGCAGTGGTGAGAGTGGGCATCCCTGTTGTGTTCCTGATCTCAGGGGGAAAGCTCTGAGTTTTTCCCCGTTGAGGATGATGTTAGCTGAAGGCTTCTCATAGATGGCTTTGATGATGTTTAAGTAGGTTCCTTCTATCCCGACTTTCTCTAGAGTCTTTATTAAGAACGGATGCTGTATTTTGTCAAATGCTTTTTCTGCATTTATCGACAGGATCATATGGTTTTTATCTTTTCTTTTATTGATGTAATGTATCACATTGATTGATTTGGAAATGTTGAACCAGCCCTGTAACCCAGGAATGAATCCCACTTGATCTTGGTGGATGATTCTTTTAAGCGCTGCTGGATTTGATTTGCATGGATCTTGTTGAGGATTTTTGCATCCATATTCATCAAGGATATTGGCCTGTAGTTCTCTTTTTTGCTGGATCTCTGTCTGGCTTAGGAATCAGAGTGATACTGGCTTCATAAAATGAATCTGGGAGTTTTCCTTCGCTTTCTATTTTTTGGAATAGCTTGAGAAGAATTGGGATTAATTCTGTTTTAAATGTCTATTAGAATTCCTCAGGGAAGCCATCAGGTCCAGGGCTCTTATTTGTTCAGAGATTTTTGATCACTGATTCAATTTCTTCACTCGTTATGGATCTGTTCAGGTTTTCTATCTCTTCCCGTGTGAATTTTGGTAGTGAGTGTGTGTTTAGGAATTTGTCCATGTCTTCTAAGTTATCCAATTTGTTGGCATATAATTTTTCATAGTATTCCCTGATAATTGCTTGTATTTCTGAGGGGTTGGTTGTAATAAGTCCATTTTCATTGATGATTTTGTCTATTTGGGTGCTCTCTCTTTTCTTTTTGATAAGTCTGGCTAGAGGCTTGTCAATTTTGTTTACTTTTTCAAAAGACCAACTCTTGGTTTCATTGATCTGTTCAATTGTTTCTTTGGTCTCTATGTTGTTTATTTCTGCTCTAATTTTTACTATTTCTCTTCTTCTACTGGGTTTAGGGCATTCTTGTTGCTCTGCCTCTAGTTCCTTTAGGTGAGCTGTTAGATTTTGGACTTGCGCTTTTTCTAATCTCTTGAAATAGGCCTGGAGAGCAATGTACTTTCCTCTTAGGACTGCCTTTGCTGCATCCCATAGATTTGGGATTGTTGTGTTTTCATTTTCATTTGTTTCCATATATTTTTAAATTTCATCTCTAATTGCCTGATTGGCCCATTCATGCTTTAGAAGGGTGTTCTTTAACCTTCATGCTTTTGGAAGTTTTCCAGACTTCTTCCTGTAATTGATTTCAAGTTTCAAAGCATTATGATCTGACAGTGTGCATGGTATGATCTCTATTCTTTTATATTTATTGAGGGCTGCTTTATGTCCCAGTATGTGATCTATCTTGGAGAATGTGCCATGCGCACTTGAGAAGAAAGTAAATTCCCTGGCCTCAGGATGTAAAGTTCTAAGTATATCCGTCAGATCCATCTGGTCCAATGTGTCTTTCAAGTCCATTATTTCTTCAGTGATATTCTGCCTGGTTGAGCTATCCATTGCTGTAAGTGGAGTATTAAAGTCCCCTGCTATTAGCACATTCTTGTGTAGAAGCTTGTTTCTGTTTGTGATTAATTGTTTTAGATATTTAGGTGCTCCCATATTCGGTGCGTAGACATTTATGATTGTTAG